>JAASFE010006210.1:237816-271869 GCA_013365205.1 Pseudocercospora cruenta
ATTCTTTATATATATAAAGGAATAAGATTACGAGGCGTAAAGAGGCGTATCTAGAACGATTCTATACTATCGGAGACGCCGACAATAGTAAAGAATCTAAGATATATACTAGGTAGAATACCTCTCTAGAAGGGACAAGCAATTAAGCAATATTCAGCCTATCTACTACTCAATTCAACAATCGTCCTATCGTGAGTTGCTTCCCAAGGTTTTCCAGATCCTATCGCGATGAATATTCCGTGCCTGAGTCTAGGCTGCATCGGGTTCATGGTAGCCGGAAGTCGTGCATCTCCTCGGTCTCATGGAGTACTTCAGCATTCCAAACGCGAGAACCTGGGCTTCGTCCGACAGTTGTGGTAGAGCTTTGCGAAGGCGAAGAAGCGATGTGATTGCACTCTCGCCCCTCACCAACGTTAAAATTGCCGCGCTTGACGCAAGTAAGACACGTCACCGGGAGTCTCATTTCGAGTTTCCGGCCGTATTGTCGTACAGAAGCACATAGTTCTTGTGTAGAGGCCTCCCGAAAGTGATTGCAATTCCCCGAGCACGCCTCATGTCCTTGCCAGGTGAAATCGAAATGCTTCATGGCGTTCAAGAGTTCACCAATCGATGACTTCTGGATTTCGACCTGAGGACACAATTTACTTCTTTCGAAAGCTTCCTTCATAGTATTGTGGCGCCAATAATGATGCGAGCAATGCAAGGCTCCCGGAGGGCAGCTTCCTGTAGTGCTGCGGGATCTCGAGCGAGAGCCTACCAACTCATCATCCAGCTGAGTTTGGACGAAGAGCATGATCTTCGTCCTTGGAGCATTTCGAGCAAGGTGAAGTGAGTCTGCTTATCAATCAGTAAATGAGCGAGCTGAGGAACCCATCACGACCTGCCTATGATTTTGTTGACACGCCAAGGAACATCGAAGAACGCAGACACAGGCATAACCGTTTTGATATGCAGGAAGAATAGTGTGCCAATTTCCCCGAACAAGGCTTCCGAGTGCAAGTAGTACGCGGCAGCAAGGAGATAAGCTGTCGATTCGGCGAGCGATCGCTCAGTCGAACTGCTGTTCAGGACGGTGCGATATCTGATCAAGACATCATCTTTCGCCAACTGTCTCTGAATCCAAGAAGTGACTTCGGAGCATACATCCGCTTCGGCGTTGTACTTGCGTGCAAGCCCGGCGACGTCCATAATCGCTTCAGGAGTTGGCACGAAGTCTGGCTCAATCTTGTGATGTAGTATCTCGCCTAATGTTAACGTGAATATGTCAGCGCGGATCTCTTTGGGATACACTTTTCAGAAAGACTTACAGAACAGCTTCATTACCCTTGCTTCGTCGTGAGGAAACTCAAGTACATGATCGTATCTGGAACCTCTCCTTTGCATCCCGTCCATCAATTTCCTTCTTAGTTTTGTCGATGTTCTGAAAAGGACGTCTGATTTCACCACAAGTGTCTTTGCATTGTTGCCGGTTCCGCAGACGAGAGCCGCGTCGCCATTTAGCACGATTTCTTCGCTAGTCGATAGGTCCATCTTCGCGCACTGTCGATTTGATTTTGGAGCGCCGGAAGAACGCGAAAAATGTTACTTCCATCATCAAGCATTTTGGCCTGAGGGTCTGTAGAAGCTAGTAAGCAAGAGAGAGCCAGACCAATCTCGACGAATCAAAAAATCTTGGAAAGTGGAAGAGATTTCATAGAGTTCGACGTTCCTCGATCGGCGTGGCAGCATATATTGCTAGATACTGTGAAAGCTAGTAAGCAAGTAAGCATGAAAGCCGCGAGAACTGGTCAGACGTATGAGTCGCGACACCGGAATAGGCTACGTCCACTAGTGCATTTGCAACACTCCCGACCAGTACTCAGAAGGCGCATCGAGGTCTCGTGTGCTCCGGAGGCTCAAGATCTTTGGCAGCAGACTTCATTGTTTTGGCAGCGCTTTCCATCTAGAAGCTTACATTGTCGATGTCCTCTGTTTGATCGGAGACGCGCAATGGTCGGTGTGAATTTCACCGCACTCGACTGCGAACCTGGTTGTCATTAGGGGTATCATAGCAATTTCGCCGGCCAAGGTCTCATTCTCAGTCCTCAACGCCTTCCAGCTCTTTCGGCTTCAGACGCGCGCTCCTCTTCTGCTCAGCGTACTCGGAGTGATCATCGCTGGTATGTCGTCTCACCAGTCCCGACCAAGGGCGTCCTTTCTCGTTCAATTTCCTCAAGTTCTCGTCCACTCCAGAGCGCTCGCGAGTGGCCATTCTCGTCTCTTGCTCTTTGCGATGCAGCCTCCGGGCCTCCTTGTCCTGCTGCACGGCGGCCCTTGCTGTCTGTACAGCATCATATAAGTCCTTCTTTTGCTTTGTGCGCTCACGAATCTCATAGTTCCTATGCTTCCTGTCCTTGAGGTCCCACTTCGTCTTTGCAAGGGAAGAATCAAGTCTTGCGCGCTGCTGGGTCCAGAACTCCTGGTGTCGTTCAGGAATTAGCTCGCGGCGCTTGAGGACGTCGATGGCACCAATCATGTCCTTGTACAGATCCATGGCGTTTTCCTTATCATCGACTCGCTGCCTCCTCTCCTTGAGATCTGTCTCGTCCATAGCGTCACGTCTGTACTTGCGCTTGGACCCTGCTAGCTCTTGCATTCGGCCTGCAACGGGTATGAGGTGCTCCAGCGCCAACGCAATCTGGCGTCCATCGGAAGTAGCAAGCGCGAGAGAAAGGTACTGCTCCAATGTGACGATGTCGGGTTGCTCGAGATGCTCCATCATATCGTCGATGATTCTCGAGGCTGTCTCCACAATTCTGCGATTCTTGTGATCTCTTGCACAGACTGCCATTGCAAGCTGGTAAGTCCCAGGCATTGGGCGGACTCCATGTTCATTGTGAGCCTTCTGCACAGTAGATACTGCTTTGTCCGCAGCCCGATTGATTCTGTACATGCGGAGAACTTCTTTGAAATTGCTCAGGTCGGGTTCCAGGCCGTACGGAGGTGCTGTGATGGTGTCCCAGTAGGCGTAAGCGATCTTCGGGATGCGCATGATGCGGCACGCTCGGAAGAGAGCCGAAAGAATGCCATTACCAGGCTTCACCCAAGCCAGCGAGGTGCTTCGTTTCGGGCGAGATGAGTCGCGTACTAAGGGAGTGACCGGCTTGAATGCTGATGCGGATGGCGAAGGCACGAAGCCTTCTGGGTCAGGGACGAAATGATCCTGGCGGGCTGGTGGATTAGTGTCCTCGTCTTCTGGGTCAAGAGCGAAACGCTCTTTCGGCAGGTGCTGAAGTTTGCGATCTGGACAGCCGACAGGAGCTATCAAGCGTTCCAAATTTGTGGTTTGCTGCACGAGGGAAAGCACATCATCTGTGTCTTGCAGCCTCCTGCTGATCAACAAGAGATTAGCCATGGCCGTAATTAATGGCTCGTCGATGATCAGATCTCCTCCGCGCCACTTCTGAATGACCTCCTGCCAAATACGCCGGCCTTCGTTCACTGCCTCTTGCCTTTGCGACTCCATAAGCTGTGGGTCCTGTTCGTCACCCATGGCAGCATGTCGTATTGACTGCAGAATGGTTGTATACGTGGTAGTGTCTGCAGCATTCGGTCCAGCTTCTGGCAGATTGGCCACGATACCCCAAAGCGCATCCATGTCCGACGCAAGCGCGCACACTCGCAGCACGGCATTGGTATGCATGACGCTTGGCTTTACCTTGCTCGTTGGGCTACTCATGCTATTGTAAATGGCAACAGCTTTGCCCACGTGCTCGGGCTTATCCATAAGTCCCTGAAATAGTCGCATGTAGGTGTAGCTGTCGGGCCACTGCGCTCGCTTCTTCATCTCGTTGTAGATCTCCAAAGCCTGCTTGACTTTACCATTTTCCAGATGCCAGGCAATGACATGATTCCAGGCGACAGTGCACTGCATCTCTCGGCTTCCCAATCGGCACAAGTCCAGCGCCTTTTCAGGCTTGTTATCTCGCAGAACGTAGTGCACATGATCGGCGAACTTCACTCTGTCCTTCAGGTGGATAAGCTCTTTTCGCAGGGCTTTCTCATTGCTGACAGTTATTGGTCCACCTCTTTTGCTACGTATGATGTCCGTAGTGGGCTGCGGGACAGGCTCGAGACCTGACAGCGCATCTTGCTCGACCGCATTGCTCTCTACGGCCGCCGTGGCAAGTCTCCTCCGTGCCGGTCGTGTCGCGAGTTGAGGCGTGAGTATTAGGGGCCGCTGGAGGATTGCTGTCGTTCCGTATGCATCGCCGGCAATGGCGCGTATACTGCGCAGTACTTCTACACACGCTCTACACTCCAGCATTCTCTCTCTCAATAATTCAATTCACTCACCTATCTCGATGCTCGTGCGCCGACAGTTCAAAGTCGATGCCGGAGTTCGGTCCGCTTCGTTGCTCCTCACGACCCAAAGTTTACCATGACGCCTAGCTGTAACTTTTGAATTCAGGAACACGCTCGGCATAGAATCACTGCTATATCCTTGCATCTGCACATGGTGGCTTGAATACAGCTTCATCTTGGAGACTGATAGCATCATGGAGCAGTCGAAACCATCTTCTGCGCTTTTTAGCGTGTTCCTGCGACTGCGACCAAGCACGACCGACAACGAACGATTCTTGGACGTCGAAGAACCAACAGAAGACGCGCCGACACACATCACAATCAAGCCTTCTGCAAATGACAAGAGAAAACGAGCTGTCGAACGATTCGCTTTTACAAGAGTTTTTGAGGAAAATGCAGGACAACGAGAGATCTTCGATACTGCAGGAATCCTGCCCATGATCGAGGGCGTGCTTGGAGCGCCAGGCAGAGAAGGTCGAGATGGTCTGCTCGCGACTTTGGGAGTCACAGGGTCGGGAAAGGTATGAAAGATATTTGGAGACTGATGAAGTGGCGAATACTGATATGGTCACAGAGTCATACCATTCTTGGCTCTAAAACGCAACGAGGTCTTACCCAGCTCGCGCTCGATGTGCTATTTCAATCAACCGAGCCTCAACTTGCAGACGCTGACTCGAACGCCTACACATACGACTCTTTGATCGCTGCGGATACCACAGAAGCCACGCTGTTCAGAGCACAGGACTTCTTGGACAGCATCTACGACAACGGCAATGTCTCTCGCCTGTCACGAGCCACAACGCCCGCATTGGTACGAGAATCTACAACACCAGCGCCTGTCGTGCCAGGTGCTTTTCCTTCTGCTCTCAACGAGCACCACAAGACTACAGACGCTTCAACCGTCTATGATCGTCTCTACCCTGACATCTCCAAATATCAAGCTCCCCTACCCCAGAACCCTACACTGCACCACTCTCCTTCCAAAAGTCACCTTACCAGATTCACTCGCAGCATCGCCAAACTTACACAGTCCTTTCGTGAGCAGGAGTCGTCCTTCCTTTCTGCCCCAGGTGCGAAGCGTTATACCCCTCGTGTTTCCGTCCTTCCCACCTCCCCTTCCATCGACGATATTGCAATCGAGATCGACGAGAGTGCCGAGTATGCTATTGTTGTCAGCATGTACGAAGTCTACAACGACCGCATCTTCGATCTGCTTATAGCGACTGCGTCCGGAAAGTCGCCGGCAAAGAGGAGGGCATTGTTGTTCAAGAGCACGGAAGGCTCTCCTGAGCGCAAGGTTGTGGCCGGTCTGAGGAAGGTGATCTGCTCTAGCCTGGAGGAAGCATTGCTGGTACTCGAGACTGGACTTCAAGAGCGTCGGGTCGCTGGTACTGGAAGTAATGCGGTATCTTCTCGCAGTCATGGCTTCTTCTGCATAGATGTCAAGAAGCGACATCGTGGTCGGGGCATTCCCGGTCCTTGGACGAGCAGCACCATGACCATTGTGGATCTTGCAGGTACGTAAAAGAGAGATCGTATGACTTAGAGCACACTGACTCTGTGAAGGCTCCGAGCGAGCTCGTCAAGCAAAGACCGCAGGCGCAACGCTTGCAGAAGCTGGCAAGATTAATGAATCTCTGATGTATCTTGGACAGTGCATGCAGATGCAGTCCGACAACTCACACAACGTCAACCAGGCTCTTGTTCCGTACAGACAATGCAAGCTCACCGAACTACTGTTCAGCAACAGCTTCTCGCACGGCGGCAGCGGCCACAAGCCACCACAAAAGGCCATCATGATTGTAACAGCAGACCCTCTAGGCGACTTCAATGCGACTTCTCAGATCCTACGATACTCCGCTTTAGCTCGAGAAGTCACAGTACCACGCATCCCAAGCGTCACCTCACAAATCCAGATCGGCACATCATATCCAGAATCTAAGAGCGGATACGCATCTGGTCGCCAGACTCCATCAAGCGTCATGCAAGATCTCGAAGCCGCGCTGACTGAGATCACTCGTCTAAGAGAAGAGCTCGAGATCACACAAGTCCGACTGGAAGAAGAGACGAACCGTCGTATTGAAGCCGAAGCCGCATGGGCACAATCTGAAGTCCGCATCGACGAGATCGAAGAACAGATCCGAGCAGAAGTCTACGACGAGATGGATGCCAAACTCGAAACCGAGCGAAGAAGATGGCGCGCCGCTCGAGATGAAGAGATGGATCGACAAGACGAGCATATGGACCGAAAGATCGACCTGCTCACGCGCGGGATGGAGATCGAAGTCTTTGAAGACAACGACCAAGAAAATATCCCGCCTCCTCCTCCCGCTGCGGCCGGTACTGCTCTGCATCCGATCAGTCTTGATGGAACTCCAGATGTCGATAGCTTGACTCAGCGAGTGGGTAGTTTGGCTTTGAAGGGACCTGGGAGAAAAGTCAGCGCTCAGCAGAATGGTCGTGTTTCTGAACTTGAAGATGAGAATGCTAGACTTCGAGCGCAATTGGCGAATATGGAGCGGGAGAAGGGTTTGAGGAGTCCGAGTAAGAAGATGAGAGTGCTTAAGACGAGGAAGTGGGAGGGTGAGGGGATGAGTTTTGATGATGGGATTTGAGAGAAGGAGGAAGGATAAGACCTGTCTTTCGTATCTCTGTACGAGTGGCGTTGGTTGGGGTGTACAGATTGTGGCTTTGGATACCATGTCAGTTTGAAAATGATACCTGGTTCGGAATGCTTACTGAGAAGTTTCTCATTCATCATGTTGCTCCTCAAGTCGACATTGCTCTCTCCTCGAAACTCTCTCTACATTTTCCCTACTCCTCCTTCCACAAGAAGTTCACACTCATAACTCGAAAACAAAAACGGTGCCACACCTTTGAGATCATTCTCGAAAAGTGGCATGCTCGCATAATACTCGAAAGTCCCATTCGAACTCAAACTCCCCGTTTGTACAGTCCACTCATAAACCAAAGCTCCATCACTTTCCCTCTCTCTAGCAAAAGTCTTCGTCATAAGTTCATATCCATCCAACGCAGCACTCAAGAATTTTTCCTCTTCTAAATGGCCGAGTCGGACGCCTTTGAGTAATGCGTATACGAACATCGAGGTTCCGGAACTTTCGATGTAGTTTCCTGAGACGTTTTGGTAGCCTGGTGTTAGGATGTTATGCCAGCCTTTTGTGATTGGGTCTTGGGCTTCGATGACTGCTGTTGAGATTATGCGGTAGTATGAGAGGAGGCGAGCATAGCCGGGGTGAGTGGATGGGAAGTAGTCCAAAGTGTCGATCAAGGCCATGATGTACCAACCTACTGCTCGGGACCAGACGTGTGGAGCTGCGCCTGTGATGGGATCGGACCAGGAAGATTTTTTCGAGACGTCGAAGCCGTGGACTGGAAGCTTTGTGTTTGGGAGGATTGTGGTACCGGCGTGGATTAGATCGAATTGTAATGCGATATCGTCCCAAGCTGTGGTATTTTCTGGTTCGAAGGTTGCGGTATATCGTGCGTAGAAAACGTCGAGCATGTAAATTCCGTCTAGCCACATTTGATCTATGTAGGCTGGGTAACGGTGGTAGAAACCTCCGGCTGGGGTACGATGTGAGCGATCGATTTGTCTCTTGAGGGTCGAGGCTGCTTGTCGGTAGATTTCTTCGCCATTGGTTAAGTTGTAAATGTCGAGGAACGTGTGGCCGAAACGGATGTCGTCGATGGAGTTTGAGTTATTGTGGAGGAGGATGTCAACGCCGTTCCAGGCTGGGTAGAGGACGATGTCTGTGTGGCGTTTTACGTAGTCGAGGTAGAGTGGGTTTGAGGTTCTGGAGTAGGCTAGGAGGACTCCCGAGAGGTAGGCGGAGACTGTGTAGGCGAAGGTTGGTTCGACGCCGTGTTTGATCTGCGAGTCGGCGAGCCAGGTCAGGTAGCGTGGTTCTCCGTGAAAGGTCTTATGGGTGATTTTCTGGCGTGATGGGATTGCTTGCCAGCCTATAGGTAGGTCTATCTTTGCTTGTGCTGTAGTGGCAAGAGCCATGAGGGCCAGTCTGAGAAGCTTCATCGTGGATCTTGAGATAGAACAAAATGTTCATGATCTTCATTGTGTGTCGTCATCTCCGTATATGTTGTGCTGCGCGTTGGGGGTATTGTCTTGGAATGCTGCCTATTGGGGGCTTTCTTCGAAGCCAAGCAGAAGCTCAAGAATGATTTCTAGCACAATTAGTGTATGGAGCCAAGCAATTCAGATCAACGTTCATGGCACAATGTAGTCGAAGGCGAATTTGGATGACAGCCTTTGCCGACCAGCACGCTTCTCCGCTCTTGCATATGCGCGCTGGGCGTCCTGGCCGCAGACTGGACGGATGAACTTCCTTGGCAGCGGGGAAGTGATTGGGGATATGCAGTGGAGTGGACATTGTCGAGCGAGATAGCGGGACGCAAGAGGTGCAGTAAGGAACATCTGAGGTCAAGAGTACTGCCTCAAAGTCGTGCCGGAAGAGGAGATCCGAGCAGGCATTCAATCTGATCTGGGGACTTTACATCAGCATTTGTTCTTTGCAGCAATCTCAGAGTGATAGATCCAGAAGCTTGACACCGCTCGGCTCTTCTATGAGGATAATCAGCAGTCACACGTGGAATCTGATTTTGTGATTACTGCAGGCATGAACTGCATCCGACAGTGAAACAGCTTGCTTCAGCAGCGCTTCGAATACGATGCGCGTGCACGCGAATGCCATCACCTCATCGCCGACTTTGACGCACGACAAGCAAATCAGGCTTCCTCGTGGTATTACGCTCGGGTTGTATGCGCAGCGAATCGAGGCAGCCCCTTCAGACGGCTCACTGACGGAGTAGCACAGCCTTTCCTCTTCATCATTCCAACATATCGGCGGACGTTCTGGGACGAAGAGCGATCTCTTTGCTTCGCCAGAAGATTCCACATTATCTGTGATTGAGTGCCGTGTCTGCTCGGCGGTGAATCGCAAAGTTGAACCATAGGGATCCTTGACAAGGAGTTCTACATCTCGAAGACGAGAGGTCTCCTTTCCAAGCACTTCATCTCCGGCTTTTCTGTAGTAGAATCTGATATGAAGCACCCTCCTGATAGATGACAGTGGTGCAGATTTGATGCGTGCCAAAGTGAAAGTGCTGAAGCAAAGTGATGGGCTGGATGAGAAGGCGAAGTGCGGTCTCCAAATGAAGTCTCGCACTTGCCGTCCGTGCGTCATGGCCGGGCAAATAAGGTTTGACGCCGCTGCCTTCGCTCGGCGCAGAGACTTGCCTCACAAAAAACTTCTGTCTCAGCCCTTTCTCGTTCATCAACACACCCGCGCACCTCAAACTCTTCCCTTCTTCTCCCTTACACACCTCGACAACGCGATTTGATTGCATTTACAGAGCGCGTCGCTATTGTCACTCGCGACTCACCACAATTTCACTCACTTTTGACTCCAAACACCCGACGGTCTCTACCACGCACACCTCGAACATGTCTTACGGCGGTGGTGGATACGGCGGCGGCGGTTATGGAGGTGGCCGCGGCGGCGGTGGAGGATACGGTGGCAGCAATGGCTACTCCAACGGGTACGAGTCATACGGAGGCTACGACACAGGCTCTCGGAGCCGCTATGATGATCGCTACTACACTTCTGGGTGAGCACGATGATCAAGGCGCTGAGGGCCAACGTATCTTTCTTTTTTCTATTCTACACTACTTTGAATTCTGAACGCATGCTAACTTTTGTCGACAGCGGCAGCAACGGCTACGGCGGCGGCGGCGGTGGAGGCTATGGCGGAGGTGGATACTCTGGCGGCGGAGGCTACGGCGGTGGTAACAGCTACGGCGGCGGTGCTGCTGGCGGCGACCGCATGTCAAACCTCGGCTCTGGCCTGAAGCAGCAGACCTGGGATCTCAACACCATGCCAAAGTTTGAGAAGTCCTTCTACAAGGAGCACCCAGATGTGGCCGCTCGTTCCCAGTCGGCTGTCGAGCAGTTCCGTCGCGACAACCAAATCACCATTCAAGGCAAGGACGTTCCAAAGCCAGTCGAGACCTTCGACGAGGCCGGTTTCCCGAACTATGTCATGAACGAAGTCAAGCAACAAGGCTTCGCTAAGCCAACTGCCATCCAGTCGCAAGGCTGGCCGATGGCCCTCTCCGGTCGCGATGTCGTCGGTATCGCCGAAACCGGTTCCGGCAAGACCCTCACCTACACCCTTCCCGCCATCGTCCACATCAACGCTCAGCCACTGCTTGCACAAGGTGATGGTCCAATCGTCCTTATCCTCGCTCCAACTCGTGAGCTCGCTGTACAGATTCAAGAGGAGGTCAGCAAGTTCGGCAAGTCCTCGCGCATTCGCAACACCTGTGTCTATGGTGGTGTGCCAAAGGGTGGACAGATTAGAGACCTCGCTAGGGGCGTGGAAGTCTGCATTGCCACTCCAGGTCGTCTCATCGACATGCTCGAATCGGGCAAGACTAACCTTCGCCGCGTGACATACCTGGTTCTGGACGAGGCTGATCGTATGTTGGACATGGGTTTCGAGCCACAAATTCGCAAGATTATCGGCCAGATTCGCCCAGACCGTCAGACTTGCATGTGGTCTGCTACCTGGCCAAAGGAAGTCAAGGCTCTCGCTCGTGACTACCAGCAGGACTTCATCCAGGTCAACATCGGTTCGCACGAGTTGGCTGCTAACCACCGTATCACGCAGATTGTCGAAGTTGTCTCGGACTTCGAGAAGCGTGATCGCATGTCCAAGCACCTCGAGAAGATCATGGACGACCGCAACAACAAGATTCTCATCTTCACCGGTACCAAGCGAATTGCCGACGACATCACCCGCTTCTTGCGCCAAGACGGCTGGCCAGCACTCTCCATCCACGGTGACAAGCAGCAGAACGAGCGTGACTGGGTTCTTAACGAGTTCAAGACGGGCAACAGCCCCATCATGGTTGCTACTGACGTGGCTTCCCGTGGTATTGGTATGATTGAATCCCCACCCCTTCCTCTCCCTATCCTCGCCCGCCCGTAAGTGCGGGATCTGTCTTGTCGAAGTTGCACTCTGTGCGCTCGGCGTGCACACATAACCATTCGCGTCTAGGGCTGTTTGTGTTCCTTTGTTCTTCAAAGGGTCCTTGGAGACTTTCTCAGTGAAGCCTGGCTTCGCTGAACCTTTCCGTTTCTCTTCTCTCGCACGTCATCTTGTGGAGAAGCGGATCTTGAGTCTTTCAATGTTGCGTTGTGTCAAAGCTGCGCGCGTCCAAGGATCCTGCCCGGAGAATGTGTGAACGGCCCCGTGAAGACTGGATGTAAATGTGCCCGCGTGAGCGCGAAGCTACAACAACTCTCTCGCCTTGAGATGAGGTAGCCACCTGAGTGTCGCATACTGGCGCACCCTGACAGATCTCGCTCGCATCCGTCAAAGGATTGCTATTGCTCCCTCCGACTCACTACATCAAGCACAGCATTGTACTAACATGTTACGCGTCAAAGACGTCAAGGACATCACTCACGTTTTCAACTATGACTACCCGAACAACTCGGAGGACTATGTCCACCGTATCGGACGTACTGCCCGTGCTGGCCGCACTGGTACTGCCATCACACTCTTCACCACCGAGAGTAAGTTCATCGTACATCCTCTAAGCCATGATCACTGCTAACAACTTGCCAGACTCGAAGCAGGCTCGTGATCTCGTCAACATCCTCCAGGATGCCAAGCAGCAGATCGACCCACGCCTTGCCGAGATGGCTCGCTATGGTGGCGGAGGTGGTGGCGGCCGTGGCTACGGAGGTGGTCGTGGAGGCCGTGGCGGCCGCGGCGGCTGGACCGGTGGGAATAACGCTCCTCTCGGTGGCAACCGTCGTTGGTAGATGGCTTCCGTCCACGCATACTGACTGCTTTGCATTCTGATTCACGGCCTGGCGTTTCACGAGTAGAAAAGGGAAAGCGGGATTGGTTGTTTTCTTACAGCATGGGCGGTTACCCGAATGGGATTCTACGGCGTTCATCAAAAGAGGTTCAGTAATGAGACTGAGTGTGCTTTGTACTTTATGCATCAAGGGCTGGCGCCAGCAGGAAAGCGCCGCTGCACGAACAGCATGGATAGATGGGCTCAGAGTAGAGGTGCATGATTGAGCTTTCAAAGTGCTGAAGAATATGATGAGGTTCAATAAAGTACTATGCCTGATCCACACGTACTCATCCACAGCCTGTAGGCTTGTCTTTGCTCTGTAGAGGTGTTTCAGTCCGAATGCCAAGAAATATTTCTGCCTTGGTGCCTGAAAGCCAGCACCACATCTTGCTTGTCGCGCTCTTGCCGCAAATATCAACAACACATGCATACAGCCACCAACCGCACGATCGACAACCTTGCCAATTTCGTCGCGAGGCTCTGAAGCTCGGTTTTGGCAGCGGGTTCTGAGCTGTGCCGCTCAGCTCTGGAACACGCCATGCCCGACGCACACAGCCCGCGACGCGATCCAGCCACGCGCATGCAGAAAGGCTGAGAGGTACACTCATTTTCAGAGGTACCTCCAAGAGCCAATCATCAAGTATCAGGCTCTTCAGCTCGACGCCATATAGCCGCTTTCGGGCAGCTCTAGTTCGGTGCGCATGAGCGATGCAAGATCTGCATACTGTGCCCGCCATGCAGCTGCTTCCATTTGCGAATGCTCATGCGCAACCGGGATGTCCTCCAAAGCTAGAAAGACGTCCACGCGGCCCCAGAGACAAGACCATGTGGCCATTGAGCAAAGGCTGGCGGCTATCCGAAGGACTTTCTCAGGACGAGGATTACGAGCCACATCCTCGGCTTGCGAGCCTTTGGTGGCAAGGCTCGCGCGATCAATGCTTTCGATCATCGTAGACGACACTCGTACCGCACTGCCTGGGGCTTGGAACCTCTTGGAGACCATAGGACTGCAAGGCACAGATTGCACCTGGCCTTGAGTTCCACAAGAATAGACTCTTTGCTTAGCTCCAGCTGTGCGTGCTCGTCATTCACATGATCTGCCTTTGTTGCTGCTTCAAAGTCGAGCACGATATACGCTGCGAAGAGCAGCACGAATATCGCGCAAGTCAAGCTTCAGATGGAGACCACAACATCACCGCGAGTCGAACGTACTGGCCTAAGATCTGCAATGGAGCTGACGGAGAACGTAGTTGAGATAAAGGCTATTGACGAGCAGGCAAGCAGCATATTGGACACAGTGAACGACATCAATGGCCAGCTGGATGCTGCCAAAACGCTGCGCAAGCAAAAGTCACGACTTCTATCGAGCATCGAGAAGCGCTTGATAGACAGCACTTTTGAAAACACCGAGAAAACTCTGACCGCTGTTGCTGGGCTTGTAGAACCTTGCCAGGTATCTATGAGCAGCAGTAGCGGCGATGTTAGTGCTGCAACAAGAGTCATGTTTGTATTGCGCGATTCACCACTGGTTCCGGTCAGTCTGAGCCAGCTCACCCTAGCAAGTCAACGTCTGCAGACTGCTTTGAACATTCTATGTAGCAGAGCCAGCTCACCTCACTATCCGACATCGCGATCAATGGCGGATCCGAATTTACCACCGACCTATGAGGAAAGCCAATTCTTGACTGAAAGCCGGACAAAAAATATACTGCGGAAAGCCAGCAGCAATGAACCTTCAAATGGCGAGAGTGGACTACACCCTCGCCATCTTAGTAGCACTTCTGGAAGCTTGATACAGGTTGAAGAGTTGGAGACTCCACTGCACCGCTCTATCAACAGTCCGTCTCCAGCCTGCAAGCCGGATGAGCTTTTTCTCGGCGACTTCGATGCCCGAGCTCATCATACCTCGCCAGTGCCGCGCTACATTCCGTATCAGCCAGGCTCTTCAAGCCAGAGTACCCGAAGCCTGGATTCAAGCGCAAGCCCGCCAAGTGTGCTAGTGCCAGGCCTAAACTACATTCGTCCAGGTCTGGTGAACTTCTCTACCGATGGCAGCACAAGATCTCGCGGTCATAGTCTTCCAGCTCTGTCACACACTCAGTCTGCACCGCAAATGAGGGACGAGGCGCTCAAGAGAACAAGTCCTGCAGTAAGTGTGGTGGACGGCTTTGAGGAGACGCAGCAAAGAATGGCAGCACGATCGAGACTTCAGTCGAACCATCGCGATACACACTACGCCGCAAGTTCTCGCTCCCAAGAATTTTCTCGGGGGGCTTTACACAGTTGCGAGGTTGGGACCTCTGCCGCCACACGAACACAGGAAGCAGCTGTGCCATCTAAGCCAGAACCTCAATGCTTGACTGAGAATGGAATTCAGCCTATGATCCGGCGGTCTTTGCCTACGCTGCCTGCAAGCACACACTCTGGGCATCTCGCCCTGGTCCGACCTCAGTCTCATTCTCCGCCTCTTATGCCAGCATCGGCTCGAAGCAAAATCTCTGACCCAGGAATAATTGCCGACAATCCGCCAAAACAGCTCGAGTTGCCATACCATGTCACCGCTCATCAGCCTGCACTGTCCATATCAGATCTCGAGGCCAGGGCAAATGGCGCTGTCAAGACAGACGTGTCTTCACTTGAAGGCTCCGAGCAAAGCTCACTGGCCGAGAAGAGAGACTGGGAAAGCCTGCCTTCGCAATTAAGACACAGTCCCGTCACTTCGACTTTCGTCTTCCCATGCGAATCTCCAGAACTTGCGCCACGACCACTTTTCCACGACATGGTCAAACTTGATGTGAGCAGAAATCTTACGGAGCCTGCTGAGCAGATCCCAAGGAAACCAGTGCCTACAAGCCCGGCGAAGGCGTCTCAGCCGGGTCTCGAGAGTGAATTTCCGGAAGTAGTCATCAAATCAACAGTTCCGGCGGTGATGCGTCCGTCTTCGCCAGGTAGCGAACTGCCTGAGCTGGTGCTTCGGGAGAGCGACGCATCTGTTCCTCAACCTGTGACGATTTCCACCGAAGTAGCAACAGACCTGCTGAGGAGAGCTCGCACGCAACGCCAACGCGATGCCCAGGTTCACCGCCAGGGCGCTGATGCCCCCGAACTGGCACTTGAAAGCCCATCCACACAAACCCCAGAGCCTTTGACGACCACTGCTATGAGCATCATCAAGAAGAAGCCGCCGCCTGTGCCACCAAAGCCGCGCCGAGCCCCGAAATCTCCATCCGTCTCATCATTGCCGTCTGTCATGGTCTCAACTTCAGGATCCGAAACCGCCTCGGCTACAAGCAGAACAGAGGCTGTAAGTGGCCGAGCGAGAAGTCAAAGATGGAGAGAATTACAATTTGAGAGATCACAGATGTTACCAAATTCTATGAGCTAGTAGTTGAAACTCAAGATTTCATCATCACTTCAAAGGCTGTACCGCTGTCCCGCATACGAACATGAGCCAGCATGATCCTCCATTACAACGAAATGGCCTCCACCTTTGGCTTTGCTAAGACATATCTTTGTGCAAGTGCTTCACCTCGCTCGTCCGCAGTCTTTTCGAACGCGGGCAATACCACTACGGTACTGGAAGCGATACCCGGCGCGGCTCTTGCAGTGTCCAACACATCCCACTCGAAGCCAAAAGTGCTTGGCTGAGACAAGATCAGAAGACCGGTCTCAGTCGCTGTCTTCAAGACGCTACTGAGGTGCTCTGACGCAGATGCGCCGCTCTTCACTTTCTTGCTCCATGGCTGAAACGCTGCCGTTAAGGTGGTGAGCACTTCTGCAGCACCTTGAGAACTCATACTCTGGCTTGCGTTGCTGGATCTCGGGTACAGCAGGTGAGCTGTGAGAACTCGCCAATAAGGATATGCTTGGTCCATTGCTACAACAAGTCAGTCAACCTAGTCTCGAACAGAAGTTGGTCTCTCGCGGCTCACCTTTTTCTTCCCTATCACTTCTACCCTTTGAGCCACTCTGCCTTGGCGGCATTCGAGCCAACTCCGGCGGAAGTAGCGAGCTCTCGCTGTGAGCTGCCGGTGAGAGCCTGGACAGGATCACCCACGCGAAGCAATGCTTGATTACTGGCAGTGGTGTCGTCGTCTCTCTCATCAGCTCTTCCACGGAATTTGGCAGAATTCCGCCGTCGACCTTCTGCAGAGCGGCCCGAGACTCCATGGAAACTGTGGCCATGGCATTACTACCATAGTAGTTCTCCACATGCATGTCGATCTGGCTGTACAGAGCATTTGCGGAGCGCTGGATCGTGCCGTCATCGGCGGATTGAGGGAGGAAGGCATCCCAAGCATGAGCTGGAGATGGCTTCTCAGTCATGTACACACCACCTCGAGGATTGTTGCGGCGTTTGCGAACGCAGAGGAAGAATGTCAACAAGAACGCAATGAGAGCTGCTCCTATCGCTGATCCGACCGCTGCTCCTGCAATTGCTCCAGAATTGTTGCCGCCGCCGCCTCCGCCACCACCGGCACTACCAGATGTCGTTGCATTTCCTGAAGCTGCGGTACCTGAAGCACTCGCAGACTCTGGGGTACTCGCAGTTTGCATTCCGCTCGAAACTACGGTAGACGCATCGCTAGCCCTAACGAATGCGCCTGTCTCAACGAGCAAGGTCACAGCTTCGACGGAGTTGGTCGGCGTCACCGTGGTGGTGACTGTGTACTCGCCAATGGGTCCTACATAGCCGTTCGATGGTGGCAACGTGGATACCGTAATTGATCCTGGGACAGTCGTAGTCACTGTCGACCTGATTGACATATTCGCTGAGGTGGGAGACAGCGATGCCGAGCTGGATGCGCTGCTCACACTCGGTCCAGCAGCAGTGGGATTAGGGCTCTGAGTGGCGGGCAGTCGTTGTATGGCACCTGTGTAGATGGTCACAACAGTTCCCACTCCAAAGGCTCCTGGACCCTCCGCTTGCGAGATTGAGACGCCCTCAAGAAGCGTGGATTCGTCGCCAATGTACTTTGTTGACGTGGCAGGCACCGCAGGCGAACTGGTGGTCTGTCTACTAGCCATTGTTCTTTCAAGAAGAAAGCGATTTCTTCTGCGGAATCAACCAAGGCTACGCATCAATCAGCGAAAAGATGCGCTTCGCAAGATCTGGCAGAAGAGGTTGTCTGGGCATGGCGACAGAGGGCTGCATCGCATTTGTCAAGGTATTCGTAGGCGCCCACAGCCACCTGCAGCAGTAAGGCTGTAGGAATTGCTGCCATGCACCAAACTGTGGGACATGCACGCTGTGCTTATGAACTATTGAACGCTAAGCTGCAGAAGCGCCACATACAGGATGGGCCTGAGCTGACCCGACAGAGCGGAAAGGCTGAAACTCAATTTGCCAGGAAAGGCTGGGCATTCCGGTACCTCCTGGTGCCCCAGCTCAACCCAGCTCCGGTTCACTCGCTCGCTGAGGTACTGACAAGGTACTGCAAAATAATTCTCTGCCTAGTAGTGGGTTCATGGCCGCGAGTGATTTTCTAGGCGGTTAAACAAGGATACAGCAAGAAAGTACCTTTAAGACTTTTCTTAGGGGTCTTGGTCCACGAACGTTGCTTCGTGCTTTCTTGCATTCGGCAGCGTATGAACACACAATCAAGTCCATCTGATCATTCGATCTCATGAGGCCAACTTGTGAAGCAGAAACCTGGACTTTGCCGCCTTTTGGGGTCCAAGGTAGTTCAGAGGCGAGGTGCGTTAGCTTGCATATCGATTCGAAGCTTGGACACTAAGCTGCATGCCTCAATGGTAGTTGTTCCAAGTCATTGCCCATTGGCTGACTGTTGCTGATGACCTGGACTAGCTGTACTGTAGAAACGCTGAGCAGCTTCGCCCGTCACGTTTGTGTCAAAGCCTGCACCGTCCTACTTTATCTTCGGCCCTCAACGTTTCGTACGTCATGCTGATACTGGAAGCACTGCATGTTGATCTGCAGGAACAATCTCGAGCTGGAAACAATCAATGAGTGTCAAGACTAACAGATCTCCAACACTTCGTTGACACAGTATGGATTTGAAATGGCACCCCGACATTGTCGTGGGGATCGACTTTGGCAGTATGTGTCCTTCAACAAAGCGCATACTTGTTGTGCAAGACCCATAATAATGCTGAGAAATACGCGCAGTGACCTGTACGGGAGTTGCATACTCAATGGGACCAGAATGGCCTGAACCAAAGACAATTCAACGATGGCCTGGCAAACTTGGGCACGAGCTGCGCAATAAAGTCGACACTGCGATCACCTACGACCTTAAGTCAGATAAGCTGAAGAATTGGGGCTTTCTTTGCAACCCAGACGACGAGACTTGCGAGTTCAACGAGCTCTTTAAACTTTACCTCGACCCTCATTACGAAGATCCAACCGGTATTGCTCCATCGATCGAGCAAGCACAAAGCTGGTTCCGTGACTACTTGCAATGTCTGCACACAAGTACATCAATCGGCATTTCGATGAGACGGTGCCACGATATGAGATCAAAAGGGTAGAATATGTGTTCAGGTGAGGATCTCAAAAACTGCTAAGCCGCGAGACGCTCCGCGATTGCTGACTTCTGAGAAGTGTACCTACGACATGGAAAGACCCTAGTCTCATCGCCGCCATGGAGCGTCACATTAAAGCCGCAGGCTTCGGTCAGAAGACGAAAGAAAGAGCTAGCATATACCTCACAGAAGCCGAGGCAGCAGCGGTCTACTCAACCAGAAAAATGGAGAAGGATGAGGTCTTCCTTGTATGCGATGCGGGTGGTGGCACGACAGATCTGAATGTGCTCAAAGTCATTTCTACTGCTCAAGCACGAGTAAAACTAGAGCCTCTCAGCTGGACCGAAGGCAACGCTGTTGGATCTACTTTGATTGACTACAAGGCACGTAAACTGCTCTTCGACCGCTTGAGACCGATCAAAGACCATATACCAGGAGATCTTGATACCACTATCGCCAAGATGGTCGACGATCAGTTTCGAACGTTCAAATGCTCATTTGGTGTCGAGGGCATGAACATCCCGAAGCTCTTCATTCCGATACCTGGGCTGGCACCGAATCTGGATTTCTTGGAAGTCGGCATCGAGAGCTCGAAATTGGTGATGACGACTGACGAGCTCCGATCGATCTTCGACGAGCAACTCGAGAAGATGTTTGGCCTGGTCGACCAGCAGCTACAGATAGTGCAGAACTCGCACCCGCGAGAGTACATATCATATCTGGTGCTCTCAGGTGGCCTTGGCAGTTCTCCATACGTCCAGCGAAGAGCGAGAGCACGATACGAAAACGGTCGGGAAGTTCCCTTCCGCAACTGCCAAAGCATGCGGGTGCTTCTCGCAACCGAGCCACAGCTCGCTGTGTGCCATGGACTAGTCATGGCGCGAACACAAACCATCCGAGGAGGCGCTGAGATTTATGGCAAGAAATGTTCCCCGATCAGCTACGGCATCTTGTGCAGAGAACGCTACGATCCGCAGAAGCACATACTGGACGACGTGGTCGGAGACGAATACGAGCCAGAAGTCAAATGGGCATTGAACCAAGTATCGTGGATCATCAGACAGGTGTGTCATCCTAGCATGCCTGACAGTAGTACTCACTGACGCTTCCCAGGGCGAGGTCGTAGACGCAACCGAAGGCATCCGCCAGAAATACCGTCACAAACTAAACTACTCCCGCTCCGACCAACCCCAACACGCCACAATCCTGATGTCCACACTCCCACCCAACCAACTTCCCCACAGCATGAAACGAGGTGGCTGTAAAAGCGTCTGCCAAATCGAATTCGTGGTCGCGAAGGACCATCTCAAGCTTAAGAATCGGCATTGGTATAACACGAAGCCGAAATATTATCGAGCGGAGTATGAGGTAAGAGCTCTTGTGGGAACGGGATTGCATTTTCAAATTTGGGGAAAGGATGGGCTTTTGAGTAAGGATCATGAGGAGATTGAGGTCAGGTGGCAGCCGGTTGAGGGAACTGCTGCGGCGTTGAGGCAGAGTCGACAGGTTCAGGCTAGAGGGGATGGGATTTGTCGATTTCAGTGACGGCGTTGGGGTTGTAGTTCGGGCAAGTGGATAATGTCTACGGGATAACGGTATGAAGTTTTATCACAATTATCATGTTCAGATCACCGAATGCACTGAGATGAGAATAGAATCCCAAAGCTGAGATCAGATTCATGTTATCGTACTGTACCTGCGTCCAGCGCGATGTCCATCGATGCTAAACGATGGATGGATGCTCGGTGCTCAGATATGCTGCTGCGCCTAGAAAACGCACTCTGAATGTGTTGCAGATGTTGGTACCGTCTGTACCATGTAGGATTTTTGATGTCGCGAAAGCAGCCCAAGCGACGCGCGATGTCAAAGGGTGCACTGGCAGCACACCAGAGATCTGACGTCTCGTGGAGCCGTAGAGAGAGTATGAGATCATCATTGCGAGGAGTGTCGACTTTCTCTCGCTTCGTGCTTCTTGTTGATTCCTTACGACTCAGTCTGCTCAGCTGCAGCACGCTTCTGGGAGCGCGTGACGCGATCACTGGCCGGGATGCGAGCGATGGCCGTGCGTGAGAAGTCTCCAGCATCGTCGTTGGCGTATGGAAGGTCCTCTGTGGCGTAGAACTGACCAGGCAAACCCTTTCGAAATGGTTCAATGCCACGCTCTTCGAGCTCGTATGGTTTCATGCCCTTGTTCATGCCCTGCTTGACCATCTTGTTGTCCAGCTTTGCAACGAGCCAATCTTCAAATTCGTTGCCCACCTCCAGCTCATCCAAATCCTCCGCAAATGCCTTGATGCCAATGTCAACGACTTCGCTCACTGTGCCATCTAGATCGAGACGTCGGCGTAGATTTCCCATGAAATTCCAAGTGGCACACTCCCATGCATGAAAGTTCTCATTGACGATATGCGCAAGAGCCTCGAGATGACCAAGATCAGCCCACTCAAGAGGAAAGATATGGATCCTGAGGCCGGCAATCGGAACGCGCTGATCACCATTACGGCTGAACTTCTCCTTCATTACCAAAAGCCAGTTGCGAACGGTATTCAACTCGCTTGGGCTGGAAGTGATGTGAAGACTGCTCTTGCCGTAGTACATTGGCAATGTCTCGGCACGCATTTGACGACAGACGCGTAGCAGAGCTGGCTCCTCGGCGTGGCCCATAGAGATGCATTTGACCTCGGAGGTCTCGTCATCAAGAACATCGTCGTATATGCGATTTCTGAGCTCCGGTGGAAGTACGAAGAACACACGTTCGGGAACGTTCTCGTACACAGGCTCTTGTGGCTGAGGAGGTGGCGCAATGCCTCTGAGGATGCGACTCTTGCTGAAGCTCTTCTTGGACTTCTGCTTGAACTTGCGCTTTGGCTTCTTCGACTTCTTGAGACCTCTCTTGCGTGGTGTCCAGGTATCGTCGTCGCTAGACATGATCGTTGAACCAAGCAAGCCAGTGTTGTCGTCGCTCTCGTAGCTGGAGTCGTCCATGATGTCGGTGGTGTGGTGATTGTGAAAGACAAGATTGAGCAGAAAGAAGTCAGAAGATATAATGTCCAGGTAGACAGCTCACCGCTTCTTGCCACTTTCCGAAAATGCTAAACTTCACCTCGATGTTTAAGTGAGCCCAATTTCCTAGCTATACTCACCAGACAGCAGCTCACTTGCAAGACTGTGCAGCCTAAAGGTTGACTAAGGTGCTTATTGTACTCTTGCATACAATGACGTTTCGAAGGTGAAGTGAAGCTCAAGCGATCAGGCACGATCGCTCATACCTCGTCCGATAGAGCTCTGCTGGTGTGCGATCGGTGTACGCGTGCCGTAGTACTTACCATTTCCGAAAAGAGCGATGAGCACGGCGAGATTGGTAATGTTGCCGGGCTAGGTTAGGTGTCGAATTGACTCGAGTTCATCGTAGGACGTAAGCAGCTTAATACGATGGCATTGGCGTTCTTACAAATAGATCATTTGCTCTTACTTCATTCACCAATGCCTCGTGCCCGGTGCACCCTTAACATGCTCCCTCTCAATATCACTCGTCATCCATCCACCATAGAAATCTCCAGGCTGAGCCTCAACTTTTTCACCATCAACATAGCAGTCCCAGGGACCCGCATAGAAGCTCAAGTAATCCTTGATGTCCTTGAAGCCACCAGTAGGATTATCGTAACTCCAGATTCTACTCTTCACCTCTTTCCCATTTGGATCCTTGATATCATAGTACGACGCTCTTCCCTTCCACTCGCAAAAGCTTCCATGTGAATTCTTGCTTAGAGGTAGTTTAAGAGATGAGGGAGGAAGGTAGTAGGTCGGTGGGTGAAAGGTCTCTAGGACCCAGTATGCTTCTTTCGTATCTGCGATTGTGTCCCCGTTTGGCCATTTCACTTCCAAGTGACGGGGAGTCTTTTCGCAAGAAGGCGGGCGAGGGAAGTTACGTGGATTGAGTTTCTGCTTGGTTGTTGAGCTGGACATTGTGCGTTTGATGAGCGCTAGTCTTTGCATTCGTGGTGCCGTAAAGTAAGAAGTGCTCTACTGAAATGCAGTATGGAGAAGAGCTCCAGGCTCAGGATCGAGATCGTCATTATGCAGGGAACATGCATGCCTCAGGCATAGTAGAAACTCTGTCGAAAGCAAGCTCAGGCAGCTTCAGAGACACTGCGCTCGATCACTTGCCATGTACCAGAAATCATAGCGTGCTTCTCCCACAAGTCCTTCGGCATAGCTTCCGACCTGAGCATGAAGCTACGAGACTGCTTCGTCCGTGTCTTCCCACTCTAGGGCGTTAGTATCGTCCGTATCAGCGACAGTCTCAATGCGATCATCAGCTGCTCGATTGGTAGCCTGCTCGTTCTTCGACTCGCTCTTGCGCATCGGACAACCCATCTCTGTTCGTACTTTCTGGAGTGCTTCTGTCATGTTCGGTGAATCGCCATGGATCGTTGTCCTAATGATGCCGGTCACCCTCCATATCATCAACTGAGTTGATTTCGCAATTCTAGCCGCGATGAAAGCTGCCTTGAATGCTCCTTCGATGTCATCTCCAGCGAGCTGCCGGAGCTCATTGCAGCCCTTGTAAACAATAAAGAAGAAATTCGAGAGGGTCAATCGGAGTCTGCCCGTTCGTACTAGCTCGAGAAGGGGCAAGATATGCGGTAGATCCGTTTCTCTCAACTCAACCACGCGAATTCGAATGCTGCCGAAGGATACAGGCTTGCTGTTTATATCAATGGTCTCCCTAAACCACGTGGCGAAGCGCCCAAATTTGTTCAATGGTAGAAACACAAGAAAATCATTGCTGGCGGTGTAGATTGGTAATGCTTCTCGGCGTATTTGACATGACGTTCGTAGTAGAGATGGACTTTCGTGAGCGGGGTGCCGTGAAGAGAGACGTATTGTTAATTGCCTCGTAAGGGAGCACTCGTAGATCATGGATCGAATTTCATAGGGAAGTGTGAAAAGCAGATTTTCCGGATCAAGCGAGTCTGAGTACGACGACTCTGCCAGTGTATCCATCCTTTGCAGCGGATTTGTGGAAGCCTTAGCAGTATAGAGGTGCTGGCAATACTGCTGCAGTCAGTCTGATGGATATTTCAGAGCAGCACTTGTCTCGAAGTGAAGTCTTTTTCGGCATTTAGACAAATTCGCTTTTCTGGCAGACTGTCGCCAAGGAGTGGCGCTTCACTACTCGCGATATTCTTGATCTGTTTGCCTACCAGTGTCAGTCTCCGCAGAGGTCAGAAAGAACAGGGGTGCCGCGAACATGGAAGTTAAATTCAGGTCAAGAGTGATAAGAGCATTGTCGCCGGCTGATGGCACATTGGCAGCTTACCACCATGCCTTCCCGCCGTAATGCCATTGCTGAATGGTATTGTATCGCTTGGAGGAGTGCTGAAGAAGGTGGTGGTGGACAGCGATGAGCTTGGCGATCACAAGCAGCAGCCTCGGCTCTTTGGCGAATTCTCCGAAGGCTGGGAGAGGACCACCACGCTAGCCTCTTCTCGGACGCGCCTTCGATCTCCACCCTCAGATTACGATGATAATAAACATCATCGGCCGCGACGTTCATCTTCCTTTCCCCAGGTTTCTGATGCAGAGCGCGCAACTCTGAGGGACATCAGGCGGAGGATGTCTTCTTCGGCCTCAGGAAAGTCATCGGCTGCGTCCTCCGCAAGCAGTCTTTCGAAACGACCCGTCGACCCCATAACACGAACGGCTTTACGATATACGCTTTCACCTCGGGAGTATGAGTTGCTGCACAACTACCTCATATCGAAAGCGCCGAAGCGGGTGCAGAAGCAGACGCCAAATCCTCCTCGGTTCGAAAGGATGACGAAGGCAAGCAGCGAGAGTGGTGATTACAATGTCGCCAGCGTTCGCGCCGCCCTGCGCGTGTACCTGGGACTGTTCACGGCTCTGAAGAGCATGGACTTTGTTCTCGGCAAGATTGCGCAACGGAGAGGAACTGTCGACGTCAAAGCGAAGCCTGCGCCGAAATACAAAAACACGCGAATAGCTCTATCATTCTCCACGATTTTGCTTTTCCATCGCTTGCTGCATAGATTCTTCAAGCGATTGAGAGCAGCATTACTTGAGGAGTCGGCAGAACCTTTCCGAGAACGAAACCCACGAATTTCAAAAGCATTAACATCGAAATACACACCTGCGATCGGAGCATCTTTGGCAGGCTTCTTCCTTGGAATTGCTCCTGCTGAACAGTTGCGCATTACCGTGGCCATATACGTCTTTTCTAGGAGTCTGGAATATGGCTACAATGCCCTGTCAACAAGCGGCTATATATGGCCGAAGGGAGATCGACCGTGGTGGTTTGGCAGCTGGCTTGTCATGCCATTTGCTTGCGGACAATTGCTCCATGCCTTCGTCTTCGATCGGGATTGCTTTCCTGAAAGCTACGGCCAGTTCATTTTGAAGAGAAGTCCGGAATACATTCAATCCCGGCCGAAGGATTATCCAATTGGAAAGACCTGGCCTGCCACATTCGACATTGTCGATGGCCTAGCAGAGCTCAGTAAGCTCAAGTGGCCAGCATTTACCTCTCCTGTACTATTCCCTGGCAAAAAGGATACATTGCCGAAAGGCATTGCTATACAGAAGCTAGCTCCCGTCAGCGGGCCTGCTCATCCGGGCACGAAGTACACATCATGTGCTTTCTTGCATCCCAAGGATCCCAGCTGCGCTCGGACCTACCTCAAATATTGGATTGCAGCGTTTCCGGGAGTCGTCAAATTCTTCACCCTGATCTATGGTGCTTTCGGACTTTTGGCATACAAGGCTTTGGTCAAGAGCCCAATGCCAGTCTTGAACAAGATCTCACAACGCATCCTGAAGATGAGTTTGTTCATCACTGGTGCTATTGGCACATCCTGGGGCTCCATCTGTCTATTCAACAACATCCTTCCCCGGAGTGTGTTGCCAACGCAACGGTTGTTCCTTGGAGGCTTCTTAGGTGGCATGTGGGCTTGGGTAGCCCGATCTCAAGAGCGGGACAACTTCTTGTACAGCATGCGCCTGAGCATCGATTCGCTGTACAAAGTTGGCAAGAAACGTGGATGGTGGAAAGGTCTTACGAATGGCGATGTGCTTCTCTTCGTCGCGAGTTTGGCTGTGATCAACTTTGTTTACGAGAAGCAGCCTTCTGCTGTGCAGGGTGGACTGATTCGGAAAGTCATGAGCACGCACCATGGAGAAGGTTGGGTTGATAAGTGTGCAAGCAGCAAGAAGGCGAAGGAGCTCAAGGAAGACAGCATCATTGAGGAGCTTGGAGAGGAACAACAGAAGGCAGAGAAGCGCGACTAGTCTTCGCATTCGCTGATCTTTCCTTTGTACGAGATGATGTCGAGGTTGCGTGGAGCTGATGATACCCCAATTGTGATTCTGTAGCGATAGTGATGTACATAGTAATGTGACCAGAATGAATGCATATCTTCGAGACGGCAAGCTTTCCCTTCAAGGGCATCGCATCTCGTATCGGTTGTCCTTGCCAAGATCTGTCGGGAGCGCTGTCGATCTCCCGAGGCTCCACCTTGAAGTCGCGAGACATCACCTTACACGCCCAACGGGATTCTTGCTCCGACTTTCACGATCTTTCCCAATGGCATACTCATAGCACAAAATGGATGCCGAAATGACTGATGCGAGTGATGTTCCGCCGGCGGAGCAGCAGGACACCGCAGCACCGAGCGGAGAGGAGCCAGCCAAGGAAGTGAGCATCCCCGCAAGCTCGGTGCTCTCTGACGCGCCGCCCACTGATTCAGAACCTAAGGAGTCTGCAAACAGTGATGATAAGGCTGCAAACGACGAAGATGCTCCTGGCATAACCGCTACAGCTGAAGCAAAATCAGCTCCTGGCTGGCAAGCACCACAGCATTCAACACAAACTGAGGACCTGGTTAAGCGAATTAATGCGAACGCGGAAGCTGCCCGGGCTAGTGGCACACCTCCATGGGATGCCGCTAAGGAACAAGTCATGAAAGATATGAGGACTAGCGAGACTTTTGCAAATGCCACTGCTTCGAGCAGTATATCAACGCCGACCGGAAGAGGAGGGCGGGGCGGGCGTGGCGGCAAGAGAGCCAGTTTCGCCAATGGTGAGGCAGACGGTGCCCTAATGATTCAGACTGAAGGCGAGAATTTGACTCCAGGATCCAGTGGGAGAGGTAGAGGGCGAGGCAGGGGTGGTGGTAGACCTAGAGGAAGAGGTCGTGGCGGCGGCAGAGGTGGCAAGCGAAAACGAGATGAGGACGATGATGGCGGTGAATCCGATAGTAGTGACGAGGTGACACCTGTCGCTACTATGACCAAGTCTGGACGATCCATTCAGAAGCCTACCAGTTTTGTGCCGCCACCACCATCGCCTACAACAAACAAGCGAAAGCGGCCATATAATCGAAGGAATCCAGAGTCTGCGGTTTGCAAGGTATGTTTGCGTGGTGTTAGTCCCGCCAGCAACATGATTGTATTCTGCGACGGCTGCAATACCGCATATCACCAGTGGTGTCATAAGCCTCCAATAGATCAGGCCGTGATCGACGAGGCCGACAAGGAATGGCATTGTATGAATTGCGAGGAGGAGAAGGCTGAAAACGCTCCCGAGATGGATTTGTCCAATCTCGTCAGTGTGCCTGGCGTGAATGAGGAGCAAAGACGGACGTACTTTGCAAGCTTACCGCATGGAACTCTGGCAACCTTGCTTGTGCGCGCAACGACCATGAAACCAGATCTGGCTGTGTTCGATCCGAAATTCAGAGCGACATTATCGAACGGAATTGCATCGGGCTCAAACGGAACGAGCAGCGCAAGCATTTCGATGCCGCCTCCGCCGAATCCTCATACACGTTCAGACCAGGCCACGACAGGAGCGAGTCCGTGGGCGAATGGCTCTCCTTATGCTCGAAATCCTCCTGTGCCGGATGACTCCACGTACACAGATGATGTGCACCCATCGAATTATCCGCGACCTGGTCAGGGACTCATGAGCACGTTACCGCCTGAGACTGGAGAAGAACTACAGTGGCTTGTGGACGATGACGACAAGTATGGAGTTTTTACACATATCTATCAAGATCCTGCAGCAACCGGTGTTGCGTCCACCGGAAGTGGTCAGACGAATCGCACATGAGTGCGGCTGCTCGAGGATGGGAAGCTGACCAAGCGAAGCAACTGTACTATTAGCAGCACTACAGTCATGAATACACGCCAGAACTAATGATAGCAGAGATGCATTTGTGCACGGTTTGTGCGGACAAGTCTACTCATTCGAGTGCAGTGTCTTCAAAAGCTAATAGTACGGGAACGTAATGTGGAGTATACGTTCCATGGATCAGAGATGCTGAGGTACATCGGCATGAACTGCAAGTTCTCATCTCGCAATGAGAATTTGGTGCTCAGTACGAAAGGCTGCGCTAAGTCCAGGCATCGAGAAGTGCCGAGAGTCATGAATAGTGATATGGTAGCACGTGAGAGAGTATGATGCAAATGAAGAGTGTCATTTGCGAACTATTTACAAAGAAATATGAAGGCGTACTGCCATTGTGCCATCGTTGTTGATCTCTTCGTAAGCGGGTACGACCAGATCAGTTTGCAAAAGGCGAAGGTGCTCGAGCAGTGTCCCTACCATACTGGTAGTCACAGTGCTGTACTCCTCTTTCCCTACCATGGTAGTCAAAGAAGAGAGTCAATAAAGCGTTCTTTGTCAAAATGACAACCAACGGCATTGCAATCTTCTCTGGCATTGAGCCAGCCAAGATGATGTTTGAAAATGAGGCTCGACAACTTCTCTGGTGCAAGCCAGCCAAGTTGGAGTAAGAAAGGTGAAGCTCGACAACTTCCCTGGTGCAAACCAGTCAAGTTGGAGTATTGCAATGTTCTTTGCTATGGGCAACCAACATTTGTAGAAGAAGGACAGAGAGAGAGGATGGTCGACTGCGCTTACGAGCCGCTGTCAGCAGCATCTTCGACGGTCGCTTGATGAGCGGAGGACTGCTCACCATCAGCGCCGTCTTGAGACTCACTGCCAGAGTCAGACGCGGAGTCGTCGGTGTTTGTGGTCTCAGAGCGACCATCGGCCTCGTCTTGGGTCTCTGAAGCCGCAGCGGTGGCGGTCGCGGCCTGAGCACGTGCTGACATGGCTTGACGCTCAGCCTCTGATGCATTCGCCCATTGGTTCCAACCGCGGACAGCATCGCTGCCAGACACGTTCATGCCGGTCTGCGTGGAGAGACCAGCCTGCTGGCTATCGCGAAAGGACTTGTCCAGAGCCTTAACCCACATCAGCCACACCTCTGAGTATAACATATAGTTCATTTTCTTGAAGTCATCGGCAGATTCAAAATGATGGTGCAGACAAGCTTCCTTCGGCAACGGACCTGGACGCACTGATGGTGCGAAGCCGTCAGGTAGAGCAGGCTCGGGAATTGTACCAGCTTGCTGCTGAATTGTACGAGCTTGCTGCTGACCGCGGCGACGACCACCAGCATCACGGCGAGCGGTGCCTTGAGAACGGTTATCGCGGACGGTGAAGGCATCTCGATCGGTCTCAGTGGTGTTGGTCTCGGTGTTGTTGGTCTCAGAAGGCTCCTCGTCACGAGCGCGAGCTGCCTCAGCCTCTTGAGCTCGCATTCTAGCGAGGAAGAGGTCAAGGTTGGGCATCGCACGAAGGAATGAGTGGTCCTCGCGATTAGCAAGAGCCGGATTGTGACCCTCTGGGCAAGATGCCACGCTCGTCACGTCCTTTTCCAGCGCGAGGCCCTTGAGGTTCCTGAGCAGAATTGCCTTTGAGTGGGGAGGGCGACGGCCTTGTGGAAAGAACTTCTGGTCCAATACCCACTCGAGCATCTTCTTCACGTTCTCGATAGTCTCGTCTCCATAGCCAAGGCGGCGGATGGCATGGGCGATGGCGGTCCAAAGCTTTGGAGCTATGGTGCCCCACTTGGCCTTCTGGTCTCGCTGTGAGTTTGGCAGAGGAAACTCGATTCTACAGCGATACCCGTTTTGCTTGCAGTGGGTGCAAGGGAGACCACCGTCGCATTTCCGCAGCTTCAGATGGCACGGCACGCAGCAAAGTGTCTGCTGGCCAGCGATCTTGCCGAAGAAGTCGACGCCAGCCTGACGCTTCACGCGAGCTCTGTCGGCATCGCTCTGACCAGGTCGAGCATCTATTCTGGCGAGCTGCTGCTGAAGGTCCTGATCACCATGTTGCAGAGGTAGCTGGGTCAATTCCCAATGGCGAACATCGGACACAGAAGCGATCTGGCCTTGCTCGCTCGCCCGAGGAGGAGTGTGGTATCGAACGACGGCAATGTCATTCAACTCCTGGGCGGTGGGGCCTAGGCGGCGGGTCTCGTTGGTGTTGCCTTGCTGGCGCACGTCTTGGGAAGGTCGAGTGGGACCTGTGCGACTAGGCGGCTGGCGGCCATGCGACTGAGGCGTCGGTGACTGGTCGCGGTTACGAGCTGGTCGCTCTGGGATAGGGACAGTCTGGGTGCCGCCGAGAATGGTATCGAGACCCAAGCTGATCGAGGGGCCGGCGGCTTCACGCCCACGCTGCGGCTGCGGCTGCGGCTGCGGTTGCGGCTGCGGTTGCGGCTGCGGAGGTAGACGCTCACGCTGCGCACGCTTCGCTTGCTCTTGCTGACGCTTGGCAATAGCAGCCTGAGTCTTCTTCGCTTCCTCCTCTTGCTCTCGCTGCGCTTGTGCTTGCCGCTGCGCGTTTGCTTGCTCGCGCTGCAAGTTATGCTGCTGACGAGCTCGAAGCTGGTCTTGCGGCTGAGCGTCAGACTGCGGAGGAGCACCTGAGGGTGGAGGTGGACGAGAAGGAGGTGCCGGCAGTGTCCAATGACTATTGCCTTCAGGGTCGACGAAGTAGTCATGCTGATGCGCCGGGTCCCAGTACTTCTGCCATCCTGGAGGCAGCTGTGGCTGGTCTTGCATAGGCGGTGGTCCAGATTGATGAGCACGGCCGGATTCTTGGGTCTCTTGACGCTGGTCTCGATGGTGGGCTTGAGTATAGCCACGATTGTAGCCATTACTGTTGCCACCGTAATTGTGAGCAGGCTCAGCCTGACGGCGGCCACGGGTCTCTTGTTCTTGGCGATCAAGCTCGCGTTCTTGCTGCTCGATCAACCATCTCCAGCGCTGTGGGTGACCTGGCACTGCTCGCTCATCATCTTCGGGTCTCGCTGTCTTGGATTAGCAAGATGTCACGTAAGTACGAGTCAAGGAGTCTTACGGGTTGATTGGTCTCGATTCTCGGTCTCGTAGTAATTGTAATTGCCACGGTGTGAGCCGCGGCCACGGCCTGAATGATAGCCAGACATCGTTAAAAGCGCGATGTCTTGGGTCTCGGTGTTGATGTTATCGGAGAGGTGAGCTTTGCGCGGCGAGAAGAATTCAAAACAAACCCACGCCAAGAGCGGGAGGCAAACAACGGCCACTCCCGCAGATTCTGCACATTTCTGCGACTCTCACCTGCTGGACCTAGATCCAGACAGTGCTTGAACCTTCTGAGATCGTAAGTTGGCCTGTCCATACACGTGTCAGGTACTGACAGCTCCGTAGTACAGATTACAAGACTGAAGATGGACGACCACATGGGAGAACCTTCGCCACCACCCTCCCCATTTCGAGACCCATCATCGAGACCGCAACCTCCAGTAGGCCCTCCACCGCCGCCAGTGGGCCCTCCACCGCCGCCAGTGGGCCCTCCGGCAGGCCCTCCGGCAGGCCCTTCGCAAGGTCCTCCGCAACCACCAGGATCCGGGCCACCGAGACCGCAAGGCACGTCGCAGCAACAGCGGCAGCGCCAGTCACGACCGCAGCCGCAGTATCCTCAGCAAGACTGGCGCACGAACAACCAGCCGGTCAGTAACAACCCCCTTCCACCTATCTTCAATCTTGCCCTCACGAAATAGCGTCCTTGGACAATTGCTAACTTTTCTGTCCGTCTCTTTAGGATGCGGAAGGCTTGCTGAGGACCCATCCCTTTGACACCTCTGCTCTTCCTCCTATGCCCATGGATTGGGGGCTGCGGAGTCAAGCCATCACTGAGTTTCCGGAGAAGTGGACGGCCATTTGCCACATCTGCTTCGAGAAGCGCGAGCATCGTGACGTGAGCATAGCGAGTCATGAACGAGAGGAAGTCCACACTAGTACTGGTCACAGTGCACCAGTCTGGACCAGCTCAGCCATGCTGTCAGACACGGTATGCCAGAGGGCGGCATCGTATGCGACAATGTGGCTGGCAAGGCCGGAAAGAAGGGCAAAGCCTGGCTGCCATATGTACCGAAAGCCAACGCTTCTCATGGCCTGCCGCTGTTCGACATCAACAAGACCTATATGACCAATGCAGCGTGGGACCAGCTCCTGAATGAGCTCGACGAGCGCTGCGCCACGATCCAGGCTCAGGCTCAGGCTCAGGCTCGAGTTCAGCCGCCGCGACCAGTGCGATTCAATGACCGAGGCAATCAAGCTCGTGGGCACCAGAGAGACGAGCGTCGGTCTCGGAGTCCAGCGCGAGACTATGACCGGCGAGACCAGTCGTTAGCCATCGAGCAGCTGGTGCGCGACCAGCGCGAACAACGCATCAAGGCAGATGATGCCGTTAAGGCAATGCAGGAAGCGCTGCAGCAAAAGCGCAAGGCCGAGGAAGACGCTCGTGAGAATGCTCGTAGGGCCGATGAGAATGCTCACCTGGCCGCACAGGTGCAGAGGGACGGTGATCTTGCTCTGGCGCATGCTGTGCGCCAAAACCGTGCATCCAGCAGCCGCAGCCAGTCTCGTCGCTCCGAAAGCCGGAGAGGAGGCATCCCTCCTCAACACAATCACTTTTTCCCAGACCCAAATAACCGACTCGCAGGTACCTTTGGGACCAATCGACGAGTCAGTCCTCCGCCGTCACAGGGTCCTCCGCCGTCACAGGGGTCAAACCGTGCCACCCGACGTCGTCGCCAACAACGCCAAAATGCCCGACGAGGCGGACGAGGCGGTGGTGGTGGGCGGCAAGGTGGTCGCAACGGAGACGGTTACTGAGCGGTCGCTCCTGCGGATATCACGCAACAAGAATGGCCTTCAAGGAGATTCTTGCTCTGCAAATTCTGAAGCAACCTCAGCATGCTGGCATCTGTTGATGAGAGCATGACTTTGAGTGTGATGACTGCTGATCATGACCTCTTATAGGAGATGATCATGCTTTGAATAAAGGATAGTAATGGCCTGCTTTGACAGGAGATTACTGCGCCTCGACTGTGCTGGCAAATTCAATTTGAGAGCACAAGTCTTTGCCGTGAATCAGATCACGATGCTGGATAGCTAGCGCGTATCGCGTTTGCAAGCAATCCAACGATTTGTAGTATCATTGTGTATTTCCTTCTCTTTTCGCAGAACTGTACTCCGTTTACCTTCCTCCTCCTCCTTAGATGATTCGCATCATCCTCGACTCAACGCCATATACCTCATATCCATACAACATTGAATGCTCTTACTCCGATCTCGTCCCATGCTCGTCGGTCCCTTTCGTGTTCGAGGATGCTGAAGCAGATGCAAGTGTGGTGGTAGAATTCGTTCCTGACGCCCGAGGTCGAAAGAAGCATCCTCCACATATTCCGGTAGGGAGGCCCAAATGTACCAAGCGGACAATGCAACTTTCTTAGATTCTAATTGAATTTCGAGATTATCGTATATTCCTCTACGATTATTTATCTAAATTCTATAAAACTTCCGTAGTATATAGATCTATATATAGACTATAGTTTCCGAGATTTATAGGACTATAGGATATTAGATATATTCTATACTATTAGAAAAGTAGATTCTAAACCTCGAAAATTTCTCGATTTTGCGACCGAGAAGTTTAAAGTTCCTCGCTAAGCCTAGCTAGAATCCGGGGTAAACTCTAAAGAAAGTACTAGTCTCGATATTCTAATCTTTATAATTCGTAAACTACGAGAATCTCGGATTTCGAAAATTTCGAATACCTAAATTTTTATAAATTGTAAATTTAAGAGCTAAGTAAATTAAAGGCTATAGAATCTAAAGACTAGGTATTTTAAATATTAAGTATTCTAATACCTAAGTATTCTAAAGAGTATAGAGTCTAATACCTACGTATTAAGAAGAGTATAGATTCTATCCTCTTTAGATTCTATCCTCTTTAGATTCTATCCTCTTTAGATTCTATCCTCTTTAGATTCTATCCTTTTTAGATTCCTTTACCTACGTAATCTCCTATTTTTAATTTCCTTTATTTATACTTTCTAAATCTATTATATCCCGTACTCTTTAGGTCCCGTACTCTTTAGATCCCGTAC
>JAASFE010006210.1:271879-289139 GCA_013365205.1 Pseudocercospora cruenta
TTATTCTATACTCTTTATATTCTATACTCTTCCTATTTTATACTCTTTAGATTCTATACTCTTTAGATTCTATACTCTTTAGATTCTATACTCTTTAGATTCCGTACTCTTTAGATTCCGTGCTCTTTAGATTCTATACTCTTTATATTCTATCCTCTTTAAACTCCGTACTCTTTAAATTCTAATAGCTTTAGATTATATAGTTATAGAAAGATAAATCGATTACTTTATATATAGTAGTAATTCTAAGTTAGCGAGTATAGAAGATACAGAATAGTAGAGATAAGTAGGTAGGTTAGTAGGTAGAAAGTGCATTGTCCACTTGGTCGATTTGGAGCTCCGTCTTCCGGTCCGTCTGCCTAGTCTACCACTTATTCCCGGCTCCCCATTGTAACGACGACATTCCACCTTCTTTCTTCAGGCTCGACGCCGACTCAGTGCATCGATTGGGGCGCTGTGCAAATTACTTTCCACCAAGACTCCTCAAAGGCATGTTCAAAAGCCATATCCAAAACACATACTCGAAGCCGTGCTCGAAAGCCATGCTGATTACGAATGACCATGGCTGCTATCATGTGAGGCAGAACCTCAGTGAGATCAGCTGTTCTTTTTCAATGAGGCGACTTGAGACAGTGTAGATACTGTATGGTGCTACTGGCAGTGCTGCAGCATCTCCAAGTCGTGGGCGCGGCAAGGAATATGGTCCCAGATGGGCGCGAATACCGCATACGCCAGCAGACTCAATACAGACAGGCAGAGGTGCCTCGAACACGGAGCGAGACTCATAAAGTTGCATCGACAACGATGTCTTGTAGTGACTATCGACACGCTATGACATCCAATACGCTCTGGTCTCCAACTGCAGGAAGCCATCTGAGACTGCTTCGTTTTGCTCTGGCGTCTGCCGACTGCAAATATGATATATGCAGTCTCTTGGACTCTCTTCCATAGGCTTCTATGCTTCAACTGCCAATCCTGAGCGCCTGAAGGCACTGATGGACTTGACTGTGCTTCCACACATCGCTACCAAAAACCTCCGAACGAACGAATCCTGTCTCGCGAGTACGAGTATAGACCAAAAGAGCAAGACCAATACCCCCAGCAAGCCGAGCATGTTTATTGCGTCGATCGTGAAGGATCGCCAACATGCTTGGACTGCGAGCTCGCATGCTTCTGAACAAGATGAACCGATGTCCATCTACTCCTCTCTGGCGGACATACACAAGTTTTGTCAAGTCCAGCTGAGTTCTGTTCATTACCACCATCGAACGTCAATTCGAGCAGTATAGCTACATGGTGAGTTGCTTGAATCAAGGCAGTTGCACCTGGAGGCTGATGATCACGAAAACATTACGGACAAGAATTTGAAACATGCAAGTCCACCGACTCTGAACAACGTCGCGTATTGGCCTGCGCCCTTCTGAGGGTCGTTCTGGACACATTCAGGTCTCGGCTTCGCGCATGTGCTCAGACCAAATGAGTCCACCCTTGGAAACCTGCAGACGAAGCTCTGCTAGCCTAAATGATTCCCAGCACATCCCTCGCGAGAGGGTGCATAGCGAAGCACAAAAGCAATCTTCAGCCATTCGCTCGTCGGACCCCACTGCACTCACCAATCGTCTTATGCCTGGGTCTGCCATGCTGCCGTTCTCGGAATCTGGCAACTCAGGAATATGATATGCGCTCCAACTCTCGTCATAGACCTCTCCCGCAACAGCGAATGTGCCCATGTGCATAAAGACCTTAGCAGGAGGCATGCTGATAGACTGCTGGTAGGCTCATTTGGATGTGAGGGCTACCACATCGGCGAGGAAGCGCATTCGCTTTATCTCTTTCGACGTTTCTCGTCCGTGAAAAGCGGCTTCACATGTCTAAGTGCCATGCGGTATTGTAGGCAAGAATCTTTGTACCAGTTTCTGCTGTTCAGGATTTCTCAAAGTCGAAGACCGGAGTTCTCCAGCCTGCGGTCCTTTACCTTCGAGACTGGTATGTTTGCGGTACTCATCCGCAAATCGACCAGCAACATTGCAAACAGGGTTGCGCCATCTAGAACTTATCTTTCCGGTCAACGAAATCGTTTCAGAGCAAATTTATGTCTCTATGTATTGCCGTTGGAGTTTCAGCACTAATTCCGCAAACCCAATACCTGGACAGTGTGTCAGCTTGTGTTTGCGACAATCGTTCGCAACCCGGCCTGCAAGTCTGGAAATACATTTCCGCTCACTGGAGCATAGCTTTGAACGGAAACACTCATTGTGGAGCAAATGCGAGGCCTCTCCTGCAGGCTTTGGAGTTCTAGGGCTCAATCCGCAAACGACATCGCAGCGCAGAGAGCTGGCTTTCACGACTGCCGAGCTTGCAGACATCTACCGCAAACCGGTGTTCTTGTTTTGAAACGTTTTCTTGTCGCCTGGAACATACATTCAGGATGAGTATAATCATTTTAGATTAATACCGAGTGTTCTCGTGCGATGGCGGAGAGTTCATAGCCGATTACGCAAACGAAGTTGTTCCGCTGAGTTTGCGAACATCCACCGCAAACTGGCGTCCTTGCTCCGAAACGATTACTTGCCGCCTAGAACACACCTTCCAAACCAGTAGATTCGTTTTAGGATAATACTGAGTCTCTGGGTGCCATGGTGAGAGTTTTAGGGCTGGGTCCGCAAGCTTCGCAGATGCGCCCGTCAACAGGTTCTAAAGTCGCCTGAGGCTTTGCGGACATCCACCGCAAACGGACCAACATATTCGCAAAATATCTTTCACGACCTAAAACGTATCTCATGATCCAGCAGAATCGTTTTAGAAGGTTTTCATGTCAATCCATGCAGTTGTTGGGGTTTCAGAGCTGATTCCGCAACATGCACCAGGAATGCTTTGGGGAAAGCTGGCAAAGTCCTTCAGCCAAATTGGCTGTTATACAAGCTCTTCGCCGCCAGCGCATGATCCAGCACAATAAAGAAGCTCTATGAGGTTGGAAACACCCTCCAGCATCTCCCATGCACTGCAGTCGGCGACCTCAAGCAGACTTTTTGCGGCGTTTGCGAGCGACGTCCAGCCATCTCCACCGACTTCAAACACCTCGTCCAAAGTCCTCAAACATCTCATTTGATATCTCCAAACACCTCAGTCGTCTCCAGTCACTCTGCAACCTCCTCATGTCTCCACCGACGACTCAAATATAGCCAGATCAGAAAGCAATGAACGCACTCAATTGGATTGCCACACCGGAACGAAGAATCATTTTCTCAAAACGAAGTCCTGTAGTATCCAAGAAGATTAAAGACATTCTTGTTTACATTAAATCAATGGCCAGGCGCTATCGGCACTCGACTAGGTTAGCACACCGGAACACGAAAGCAGTGAGCTCTGACATCTTGTGAAGTTTGCGCATCATCCAGGAGTCCTGAGATGCAAGGCAAGGGCAAATATTGCAGCATCCCACCCGTCCTATCAACACGGAACATCAGTACTTTGGAACGAAGGTGCAAAGTCTCGAGAAAGCCTCAGACGCGGAATAAGCACAAATCCGTGCCTTCGGAGAGAGACTGGACAGCGCCAAATATGACCATTGCTGAGCAACACTTGAAGCTGCGGTTGCTTGGGAAAGGTTCAAGCAGCCTACGGTGGCTCAACCAGAGAAGCACAACTCCGCGACTCGCGTCTCCGAAGATAGAGCATCATCTCGACGAAAGCAGATTGGAGAATTCGGATACTCGCCAAGTATCACAACTACAATCGCCCCACAAGGATGCAAAAGCTTTACGACGCAAGACCTATGCGTAAGAGCAGAAGACTCGCGCTCAAAGCCAGGCGTCAAGATTTCATGTGACATTCGAAGAGCAGAAAAGCGCTGTCAACGGACAAGGCACGGCTTCTGCCGCGCTCAAACTCTTCAGAACTCATTAATCGGATGTAAGAAGTCCAAAGTTACCTTGACACCAGCACAGGGCACAAAGCTCATTTCGCAGAGCTGACGGTCCAGCCACAAGAAGCACGACATCCAATGGCACATCGATCAGCTTTGGCAACTTGCGAAGCTCACTCTCACACGACGTAAGCTTGATAGCAAATCCTGCGAGATTGGCAACGTACAAACGAAGACGCATGATCTTGAGCAAAAGCCATCGTAAGCACAAGCTCAGTCTGTAGCTTCCGAGAGAAGACTGCTGCACGAAGCAATGCTGATTAGAATTCTGCGCAACTGGCTCTCTACTGCAAGGACTTGCGAAATAGAGCTTCCGCTCAGCGGCTTATGTTGAATAAACGAAATGCACCAACCGATATGCAGGACTTCGCCCTTAGTATCCTTGGAAGCAAGTTTGACTAGCATGCATTCAATACACAGGCTACAGCGATAGTCAAGCCGGCAAGTGATTGAGGATACGATACCAAGCAGACTGCTACTCCGATAACAGCGTTGACAACACAGATCCGTGCAGAAACGAACCAGGCCATCATATCGTCCATCTTGAAAGTCAGCAGGCTGACACAAGAAAGCCACACTGGAACTTTTCTCGCTTTTCCCTTTTCCATCAACGGTCTGAGCTCGGGCCTACTTCAAGCATCTGCCGTTTCGCGGTTTGAGTTTGCCATTCAGAGGCCAACGTGTTTCTGTGCTCTTCCGCAGGCTGTCAAGTTCTTCGTTACATAGTACTAGCCTGGCCTCACTTTCTCGAGCCTTCGCTTGATTCCGATATACAATTCCTGTCCGCAACGACATTCGAAAATTATGCTGAAGCGACCCCAAAGCAGCAGTCCATGTACCGTTGTTCTCAGGGTGAAGCTTAAGGTGACTTCAGTGCTAGACACGTCTACAATCGAAGAACACACATGGCATGCATTTCCTGTTCTGGATGGCGCAGTCATCGCAGTAGGTTGCGATGGGCCAAACGTTGACGAGTTCAATCGACCTACCGCACAGCCTTTAAGTGAGGTACCTATCATGGCCATACTCTGGTATATACACGGAATCACTAGATCAGGGAGCTCGCTCAATGATCAACATCTTCCTCTACGTGCTCCCTTGGAGGTGCTCAGAACTCAGCAGACTCTTCGATGGCTTAAGCAGCGCCTTCAAAGTGTTGTTGCCACAGAGTCATACACCACTTCTACACTAGCCTCTTAAAGCGCAGAGTCCGACAGATTCTTCAACAGCACGAGCAATACCTTCAAAGTGCTTCTGCTGCGAGGCCATACTTTGCTTTCAGCCTCTCACGTATGCCTCGAGCGCGGGCTCCAGAGCGCCTCTGTGACGGAGCTGCATGCATGTCATCCACATGAAAGCCTCGGTCGTATCCTACAGAATCCGACAGATTCTTCGATCGCTTGGGGAATGCATGCGGCCTTCAGAGCGCCTCAGCCACACCACCATTCATCACTCCTGCGGAGCGTCGCCCATACACTGCAGAATTCCACAGATTCCTCGATCGCTCGGGAAACGCGCATGGCCTTCAGCAGCTTCTACCGCGGGGCCATATATTAGTCCCACGTGGCCTTGGCCACAGAGTTCGGCAGGTTCTTCGATTGTTCAGGAAACGCGCTTTGCCTTCGAAGCGCTGTTGCTGCAGAGTCACACACCAATTACACTACACGTATTCCCTGTTGACTGCCACCCAGCCTGTCTATTTAGTCAAGAGTGAGAGGAACCATGAGAGTGGGCTGCAAGACATTAAAAATTCAGACAATGGCACCGAAGTGGAAGAAGACGATAAAAAGGTCAAAATGTTGGAGATGGCATGCGGAATATCAATGTGATAGCGTTTCTCCAACATTCCATTGCCGACAAAACGGTCCATGAGGACCGATTCAACATCCTCGCCACGTCCTTTCACGTACTCGTCGGCCGCTTTCTGGTATTGAGGAGATCCGAGCATTGATAGAGGTTGAAGCATGAGTAGAGTTATGCGTCTTGACCGAACTATTGCGGACTGCGAGAGGCGCAGCTGTGAGCCACACGAAGTACCGAATGCCATCGTTGGAATGTTTGGACATTTCTCAGCAGGTAAGTCAAACGAGCTCTTCATCGGGCAACATCGACAGCACATTTGACATGGAACTGAATAGCATGAAGGGCTGTGTATAACGATGGAGTGCTGCAACTCCTGCTCGATGTCATTGCCTGTGCCTCAGCAGTATGAAGCTGCTTTTGAGCACGTCGAGTCCAAAATGACTGAGGGTAGCGGAAACCTGAGATGTACTTGTAGATTCTCATGCTCACCTGACATCTAGATCTGCTGGAACCTCACTCCAAGGACCCAGTATCGCCCGTCAGTATAAAGCCACCTCTGAGCAGGCGAGGCTCGAGAATCAGATAGCCGAACATGGAGAATGGTCGATAGCGAATTTGAAGCTGGATCAGTCTCCTGCACTATACCCAGCATTGCTGTGATCAATTCAGTCAGATCACGATCTCAAGACGAAACATCTGTGGGAATTCACCGAAAGAGACTAAGGGAATATTGATCCACAAGCCCTTATCATGTCCAAACACTTTGGCTTTGAGGATCCAATGGGAAATTTGGGATCTCCAAGAACGCAGATTGAAGCGATCAACATTTGCAGCACTTCCACCGAATCTGGTTCAACTCTGTCTTTGACTTGCACTCCTTGCTAACTTGGAGGGCGTGATGGGATCGCGCAATAGCGTGACTACGAATGCATCATGAACACTTCAGACGTGCTTGACGGCACTTTTGGATCGCGACTGGGGACAACGTTGAAAATATTGACCTATCTGCAAACAAAAGCAAATTCTGTGATGAGTGCTCTCTGTGTGGCCACAGTCAGCGCAATTCAGATCTTCTTTTGATCATTTGTTTCTGAAGCCAAGAAACAAGAGATTCATATTAAAACTCTCTCTGCTGTGCGCAGCCAGAGTCAACTGCTGCTCGCTCCTTGCTCCAAAGCAATCAGAAGGCAGGAGTCACTTTGCCTGCTTCACACCACTCTCTGCCATGGAGCAGTCAGTGAGTCTTGCTCGTGAGATAGGCTGCAATATCGCTCTCTGCTCCTTGGCAGTCAGAAACATTCCCTCCCATGCCGCAGAAAGCGCAATATACTCTCTGCTTGACAACAGCCAGTATATCTTGCTCAGCATTTCACTCGACAATCATGCTCTCTGCATACAAAACAGCCAGCATGACATTGTCTTACCAAGCTTACGCTCTCTGCCAAAAATCGACAGCCAGCGTCATTCACGCATCTAGAAAGTCAGAGTTGTTTACCAACCTCCCCAACTTCTACTATGCGTCGTCAGCGACATCGGAAGTGTTTGACTCCGATATAGTGCCTGCAATTTGGACGATTGAGCTAGCTCGCTCAATCTGGGGTTGGAGAAATTCGCACGCCCAGTCCCTCCAACGGCTGTCATACTTCAGAACAAAAGGAGGTGGAACAGCCAAGAAGACTGATGACTGCCTCCTCGATGTGTGGAAGTGCAAGAAAGCAGAGTCAACACCCGTCTCCCATGACGTCTCCTTCTCGTGGTAGCAGCTGATCATGCCCTCAGCATCAATCATTAGGACAGTATGCCCGATGACAAGAAGGCGACGTCTTGATGGGCTGGCCTCTTCAATCACGGCCTGTGGGTGCTGCAAACTAACCAGATCTTCAAGGCTGTTGCACAATGGCGCGACGGTCTCGGTTGGGTCAGTGCAAGCCAGCAGCCATGCAAGCAGCTGGTCAAGCAGAGGAGGGATGTGAAGATGCCGTGCTAGCGCCTGCTTGACTGCGTTGGCGAAAGTTGTAACCTTGCAGACGTAAGTGGTTCTCGCAGGCCAATCGCCCGAATACCTAATTCGACCATTCGACAAGTGACGAAACTGGCGTCAAGAAGCCATTCGACTTGACCTCCAAGTGTGTTCTCGTTGCTCTCCTCTGCGATCGAGACCAGTTGCCCAAGGTTTATCTCCATGGAAGCCAGCAGAAAATTGGCTTGGCGGCTGGTTGGTCTATACAATGGCTGTTTGGTCACCCAGATTGCGGCCTCGATCATTTCTGCAGCAGCTGCGACATTTGTCGGGTTGTGGCAGCTGTGAATCCAGAGGAGGTGGAAGACACGAGAGTCCAACGGATACCTGGACGAGATCTCATTGCTACAGAGCATTGCGAGATCCCAATCCAATGTGCCTTCCGACATCTCTTGACCTGCCGTGTCCAGCACACAGCTGTCATCGGCGTCTGGAAGTCGGACCATTCTCTTGACGACATCGCCGACGTTGATCTCCCACGCGGCATAATCGAAGACTTGACAGAATAAAGGGTGATATGCTGCGATCAATGACTCCTGCTGCTGCTGCAAGGTCTGGAGACTCGCAACCTTGCCTTCCAATTCTCTGTCCTTGGACTCGACAGCCAGGCGGAGATCAGCAACGTCTTTAGAGAGCCGTTCAACGTCAAATTTGGTGCAGTTGGCCTGGCCAGTCTGCTGTTTAATCTCATTCTTGAGCTCCGAGACTTGGGTCTCTGCAATGCGAAGCTTGTCCGTCTCCTGCTTGGCCTGCTTCGTGGCTGCATCGTGATCTCCGCGAACATTAGAGACCTCCGTAGACAGGCGCCAAATCTTAGTGCTGCAGTCTGCGTGAGATTTGCGGTATCCCTCAATGTCCAATTTCAAGTCTGTTATCTGCCTCTCAGACTCTTCAGCGCGGGCCTTCCAGGTATCGCTTTGCTGTTGCAGGACTGAGTTGTTCTCGATGGACTCTCCTAAACGCGTGCGGACCTCTTTGACTTGTTTCTCGAGATCGGGTTTGCTTTGCATATGGCCATCGACCTCAGATTTGTGAGATTCTTTCAACGATTGCAGTTTTGACTCGGCAGACTTCAAGTCATTTCTATCGGTCTCGAGATCTGTCTGAAGCCGTGATTTCTCAACGTTGGCGGCTTGTAGCAGATCCAGAAAATTGTCTCGATCTCCAACCCTTTCGTCGAGGGTGGACTTGAGACGCTTGATCTCATTGTTCTTAGCCTTGTCTCCTTGACTATGCAAAGCGTTCACATGAGAAAGATCCTGCCGTGCACGGTCTCGCTGGGTAGTGAGATTTTGTACCGACGTTTGTAGGCCAGCCACTTCCGCTCTCAGGGAAGCCATTTGGTCATGCAGCCCGCGCTCATGCTGCTGCCTTTCGTTTTCCTTGTCTGATTGCAGGCTCGTGAATGACTCCTTCTGTTCATGCAAAGCCTTTCGGTGAGCTTCCGCGAGCTCATGCTCTCGTTTATCTAAATTGACTCTCGCAGATTCACGTGCGGCTTGGACTGCAGAATCTCTTGAGGCTTTGCTCACGGAGTCTGCAAGCAATTCGCTTTTGCGATTCAGCTCTCGATTGGCGTCATTCAGATTTTGTGCTACTCGCGCTTTCTCTCCTCTCAAGTTCTCAATGAGCTCGTCCTTAGCGACCAGGAGCGCCTGATTCTCCTCGAGGCCAGTATTGGTGGCCTTCAAAGTATCAGACAAGTCAATCTTAGCCTGCTGCAATCGTGCCACTGTTGAATTCAGGCCATCAAGCCGGTTGTATACCTCGGCATTGGTCCACTCAGCCTTGTTATGATCTAGCATCACACGCTGGAGTTGATGAAGAGGCGTAGCATCGCTTGGTCGAAGCGCCAATTGCTGTGCATGCTTCGCAAGGAGGCTAGGTTCCTGCGCTCCACGACTTGCGTGTGTCTGATCACAGAATTCTAAACAAGCAAGTCGGATGGTCTGGATTGTCTTGAGCCATGAGTGGTCTAAACTTCGTGCTTGTCGATTTCTCATGGCCTCCAAGACAGTCTTGATGGTCTCGGAGTTGGCGCGCAGCACTTCCACCTGCTCTGGCAGGGCGCGTTCTCGCATATCGCGAAGTCGGCCCAAGGTGACTTTAGCCGTGTTGAGCTCCTCCGCGGTCCTCTGCGGTACGGCATTGGTCTCGGGCTGGCCATAGTATTGGTCAACTATGGCAGCTTCTGCAAGCTTGTCTTCGACACGCTTCCTCATGGTCATGCACTGAGCGATCCTCGCGTAAGATGCATCGATCGCGGATTCGGCCTCCTGATCTTGGAGGTGTCTTGTTCTTGCCGCCATGGTAGGCAAATGAGTGAACGGGAGGTTTCACTCTATATGCGAGAATGTCGATGCAGAAGTCCACGTTGCTACGAACAGAAGGCTGCAGGCGAGGCAAACTGGATACCGCCAAGCATCAAGCGAGCCGCACATTGTAGGAGGGAAAGAACGACTCGGGTATAGGGCCATCACTCTATTCATATACAGTTCAGACATCACTAGTGGCTCTGGGAGCGTAGAAACATGATTCCTCTTGAGGATCCTAAGAGAAGAGTAATTACCATTGATGATGATCAATGAATGCATGCCCACCTCGTGCACAAGGGCAACCCACTCATCAGCAAGCACCTTTCCACCGACAATGATCAAGCCTCCGGAGACATCATCGTCGCTGACATACCACTGAGGACGAGGCATGCGCAACGAATGCTTGGGAAAGTCACAAGGGAATGATGTACCATCTATATGTCAGATGAATCTCAGTCAAGCCCATTCCACGGAAGAAGGAAGTGCTCCGGCTTATTTGCCATCGATGAATTGTTCTGCGCCTGGGACGGGTACCGTGAGCTCGTCAAGTGCAAGCGGACAGTTACAGCTGCATCTTGTGCTGCTGTTGTCGAGGCGTTTACATGTATAATTTGAAGACTTTCTGTAGGTTCCAACAGCTCAAGCTAACCATCTTGAGGGCCTGGGCAGATCGAGTACTAGGCATGAGAAGCGAGAATCCTCGAGCTCTGCGCAGAGATATAGTTCAACTCTCTGCTGTCCACTTCGCAGAGAGCTGCGACATTTTGATGCAGTGAGAAGTGACCAAGTGTCGCTACAAACAAATTGGAGGTCTCGCGGAATCTGAGTGTTCCATGCCGAGTGATGTGAACCGGGAAGTGGGAAGCCACGCCCTAACAACGTACACGCGCAGCGCTCAGAGGTCTGGGCCGCAGATAGATTGGCACACTGAACCAAATGGTCAGAAAAGACTCTCAGAGATCGCGCATGCCGCCCAGCGACTGTGAGAGGGAAGCCTCTGTCCTCGTCTGCACGGACAGGGAGCTTCTGACTGTCCATGGCTCTCACTGGCGGCAGATTCGCAGTCTTGTGTGCCCAGGGCTTGGCGTGTGAAGTCGAGGATTGTCCATAGTAGCCAAAGAGCATTTGCTGGAGGATGGTTGATGTTTGTGGGAGAGAAGACGAGATCGGGAGAGAAAAGTTCAATCTCCGAGCAACCAGTGCTGTCTTGGCGTGCACGTGCCACCTCCGAGTGACCACTTTGATGGCGGTCGCGGTCCATCTCAGTTCTCACTTCATTTCTCGTCTTGACATCGCCTACATGGTTCGTCGAGCACAATGCCGTCTTCGATTGGCACTTGAATGATGGCATGATGCTGCGGAACAGGGAGAAAATGGACTTTTCCCAACTTTTGGCAATTTTCGAGACCGTTCACCAAGTTTCAGCAACCTTTAGGCCGCGGTCTCCGCTCTCTATGCCTCCTTCATGGACGAAATTGGTGTTTGGAGCAGAGATCAATGTTTGTGGTGAATATGGTGGTAATGTGCAACCACAGGCTATGGTCTCCTGTGCGCTTGCAAGGCAAGTGGGGAGCACGAAGCTCGCTTTTACTCTGCCGTCATCACTGCTTCGATGCCGGAACCCGTCTTACCATTTCGGATATACCTCTTATCTTTTTTGCACACATTCGCAACGACTGTTTGGTCACATTCTCGAGTACTTCTAACCCACAAAGCTCACAATGGCAGACGCATTCATGGTGGCACCGAAGCCGCCACCGGAGCTGAATATACCCACTTCGAAGTCGACAGTGAAAGTATCATGCATAGACAGGTGAGCGCAGAAAGCATAGAAGAAGCGAAGAAGCTCTCTGATAGAGTATCAAGCACGTCCCGATTCAAGATACCAATGTCGCCTTTCTTGCAGCCCGACTACGAGGGTCATGATAAGCTGATAGGACCATCATTCTCATTCCTAATTGAGCATCCATCCTCAAAACCAATTCTCTTCGACCTAGCTGTGCGTAAAGACTGGGAGAAATATCCATCTTATGAGAAATGGGTGCGACTGAAGTGGGAGATCAAGGTTGAGAAAGACGTGGCTACGATCTTGAAGGAGAATGGCGTTGATGTAGATGGTGGTGCCATTGGTGCCATTGTTTGGTCACATCACCATTGGGACCACGTAGGAAATCCAGCGACGTTTCCTTCTTCGACAGAATTAGTGGTGGGTCCAGGCTTTAAGAAAGCACACTTACCCGGATATCCTACGCGACAAGATGCCACCCTCCTGGACACCGATTTCGAGGGTCGCAATACTCGCGAGATCAGCTTCGAGAAGGAAGGCAACGGCTTGAAGATTGGTCGTTTCAATGCCTTTGACTACTTCGGTGATGGCAGCTTCTATCTCCTTGACACGCCAGGCCACTCAATCGGGCATATGTGCGGTCTTGCGCGAGTCTCCTCGAGTCCAGACTCATTCGTGTTCATGGGTGGCGATGCTTCTCACCATGGAGGAGAATTTAGACCGACGGAGTACTCACCACTCCCCAAAGAGCTGAATCCTTCACCTTTGAGACGCAAGCAGACAATTTGTCCAGGTCATATGCTGCTGGACATGCATCCTCATCAAAGAGCGGATAAGCCATACTACTATGTCACAGAGTCCTTCGCCCACGACAAGAAGGTCGCTGATTGGACGATAGATGGTCTGGGAGAGTTCGATGCACATGAGAATATCTTGATGTTGATGGCGCATGACGATGCAGTAGTCGATCCTCCACAGCTCGACTTCTATCCGAAAACGCTCAATGACTGGTTTAGTCGAGGCATTGGCAGGAAAGTTAAGTGGATGTTCTTCAGAGACTTTGAGGATGCAATGGCGTCGAAAGAGAAAGGTGGCCAGGCATTCACCTGGGGCAAGTACCCTTGAAGTGCCGACGAGTGTTAGGCGCATGTCCATCGCATCAAATGAAGATACGAGTTCTACTTTTCGTTATTCATTATCAACTTGACATGCTAATGCTATCATCGTACAGTACTCGCACTAGTCCTGAGATCCCATGCTGTCGTCAAAAGCAGTGCTACCTCCCATGATGCTATCATATATAATTCCAAGACTGCCCATCTACCCTTCTCCTCGAAGGAGCAATCACTTCCTCTTGTGTCCATGTATCATATCCATGCCCGCTACCCAATCTATCTTCAATGCTTGGAAACCTCAACAACACTCTCGCCGGCGTCGAGGCCTTATCACCACTTGCTCGATGCAGCACCACCCTCGGAGGTCTCGCATAAGTAACACGCCCATGCTCATCTGTAATCGGATGCTCCGCAGTAGAATATGACCAAGACCGATCCCTCATAGCTTCAGTCGAAGTAGGCGAATCCGCTAACTTCTCCTCCGTCCAAGGCGCCGGGTTTTGACTCTGGAGTTCCGGGAACGGATCCATAGAACTATTATCCGTGCGCGAGCAAGAAGGAAAGAATTCTTTCAGAAGGACCTTGAAAGTCGATGCCGAGCTGCAAAGTATGACTGGAGGAAGTATCAGATTCTGCAAGTCGAAGGAGGTGCGGTGCCCTGCTTACCCATATGCAATTCGACTTGTGCCCATATACTTGCTTCAGCAGCATCATAATTTATATCGTTGGATTTCATAAGATTCCAGAGATAGTAGCATCTGAAACATCCGGCTAAACGACCGAGAGTCAGTATTGATACCCAGAAAGACTTTTAGAGTTCGATCAACTTGCCGATTATTGGCAGAAAGCCAAGTGCAAACAAGGCACATACGGCGTATCTTTGTCGCTGCGATGCGGTTGTCAGCTTAGAGCTCTGAAGCAGGATTTGTGAAAAACTTCGTACATTCGGCAGTTCCAGGCCGTGAAGCATCGGTAGTGGTGTTGAGATGATCGCGGCTGCGACCACGATCGTCAGGATGCTTGCGACATTGTAGAGGTGTTGCACTTCTTGTGGGCTCCAGCATTGGCCTTCGAGGGCGCCTTGGCGGGACCAGAACAGAGTTGGATGTGCGCAGGTGAAGGACTGCACAACCATGAATGTAATCTTCACTGTAGCGACACAGCACATCAGGAAGTAGACTGCGAGTCGCATGGGTCTTCGTTGGTCCAGTCGTAGGTACAGAGTGAGGAAGGAGATCTTTGTCAAGATTGCTGTGGCCACGTAGAGTACCAAGATCACGAATCCGAGGATCCGTAGGAGTTGAGCATCTTCTGGCGGGATGTCGGTGCCTGTAGTCGTCAGACGCTGCTCTTTTTTTGCAAATCTTCTGCACTTACTGTGCTTGCCGAGGCCATTGTACGCAGCTACAATTCATTAGCACTTTTTGCCATTGGTCTTGCGTGGAGCGATGTCCATACCTGTGACGAAAGTTGATGAAAGTCCGAAAGCAGTAAACTGTTAGAGAATTAGCATTCAAATCTCGTTATCAATTTCGTGCATCTTACTGTTCCAAGCACGACGAGAACTGCTTCTGGATCAGCAATGCTCAGAGATACGGTCGGGCGAAGATCTACTTACTGTCCTCTGTAAACACTTTCCCAATGATCGCCAGACGTGCGTATAGCCTTAAGCTTGTTCCGACCAACGAGATGACCATGAGTATGACGGAAGCCACGATAATTACCAGCTGCTTGCTATCATCGTCGTTGCTTTGAGCCTCCGTCGCAGCCATTGTGCCAACAGCCGAAGTGGCCGCCTCTTCGATGAGAAATCGTTGGCGAGGGTAGGTCCCTAAGTAGATGAGAGCTGGTAGTACTTCATAGTGTCCTGTTCCATCTCGGATTGCGCAAGGCTCTAGGTCTGGCTACTGAAAGTTAGCACTGTACTCTTACCAGACAGGGCAGTATAGTATTCGATGGCTTTTAAGATGCGTACAGGCTCACTACGTGCGTGCGCCGACTACATACTCCCTGCAAGAAAGCGTTCTTTGCGTTGACATGTACCAGGTACCCTGTGGCAACATCGAGCAGTCGGCGATCTAGTCCCTCGATGCTGGGATGTTCTGTGGAACTTTCTTTGCGGTTCAACTCAGGCTGACTGCATATATTGGCGAGGAGTATGAGGTTGTGTCAGGTACCGTTTCGATCACGACTCGCGGCAAAGAGCCCCCACCTTGGTTGCCAGCCACCTGGTCTAGCAGAGTCTGCAATGCTGTCGAACATTTCGAGTCAATTAGGGTCTATCGAGCGCATCTCTTTCAGCGCGCTTGAGTAATTAGCGTGTAGATGGTGATGCGAAGTTGAGTCGACCAGTGCACAACCCTACATTCGTTTTGGAAACCTTAGGACTTTGCGCCACTTGGGGTTGACCAGGCAGGGCGCAATTCATGGCCGGACCCTGTGGAAAGCTCAATCGGTCGCTCTGAAACAATGTCGAGGCCGGCTATAGTCGGCCGTGACTTTGCTTCTTCTGCGAAGACAGCAACCACATCTGTTGTCCAGATCATTCGGTACGTGAAAGGCAGCATCGGAAGCTGCGTCTAGTGACTGACTAGAAATGTTGCGAGCAACCACCTCAATGATCGGCATAACAACCACAGCCCGACACGTGCTTGCATATCTCCGTTACTCGTCTCCTCGTTGACTAAGCAACGTTGTTCCGAGAGCCCTAACATCGGCAGGGATTTTCCTGGTCGCAAGACCAGAAGCTCACTTGGACAGTCGAAGATTGGCACATTTCACGTGCTCATCACAAAGCGTGATCATCTGCGACGTAACAACCACGAGCTATCACTTGCATACAGTTCATGCAGCATTCTTTCTCCGACCGTATTTCCGGCCGCGACAACCTTTCGTTGACACAAACTGCGGAAGTTCAGCGGAATTCCAGGTCGTCCGTGCTATCATCGCGAAGAACGGTTCCAAATGGCCCCCGATGCCAGCAGTGCCAGTAATGGAGCGCAGAAAAGGTCAAGACGCTACACCGGGCAGACATGATCTGTAGGGCAAGGGCTTCAGTACTCCGTGGAAAATATGGTTCGCATCGCGGCAATGCAGATGTTGAAGACGAACAGTCGGGAACCCGGCTAAACCTGAGTCGCAACTGCTTGTAGACAGTTCTTCCGAGTAGCCCTTCGCACAGAAGCCGAAGGGCAATGCGTTCTGACTTGGAACCTTCTGAAAAGTGTACGCATGTGCAGTCACCTTGCGGCGCGCTGATCTGCGAAGGATAGTCCCTCCTCAGTTCGAGTCGTACAACCACTTGAGGTCTCATCGTTGTGCCTCCTTCAATGTGGCGATGTGTCACACGATGCTCTTGCTATCATTGTGAACGTCCTTGCTCTTGCATCAGGCGAAAGTCTGACACTTCACCTCTGTCAGGCAAGTATCGCACTGCTCAATCCTGTTTGGATATGTCCAGTCGTACACTCCATTTGCACTCTTGCTCGGCTTCCTTGGCTGAGCGGAGCCCGAGCGATGTTGTATATGATATTCTGGAGGTCTGTTATGCCATAGAAGGATACGCCATGGGGGAGTCGTGCTATCAGTGAATGAGAGATCTCTGTAGATGTTAAGAGCAGATCAGAAATCCTCCTTCAGTGTATGTTCTAGCCGATGTCGGCTTGGACGGAGCTCCAAATCGACCATGTAATTAATAGTACTTAGCATTACTTCTAGCTATTGTTTCTTCTTTACTTCTTACTCTATACCGATAATAACAACCTTAACAATAGCCGCGAAGCTTACCTATAACTCGCTATATCTTCGTTATTAGACTTACTATATTTCTTCTATCTATATTATACTTTAAGAGCTACCCTAACGCTAGCGCATTCTACTATAACTTTAAATAGTATTTAACGCTTAGCTATTCTCGCTATAGCTTTAGTAGCTATTAAGCTAGATTAAGTAGGTCTTAAGGAGACTAGCGAGATAGTTTTACTATATTCGTAAGCTTATTCGCGGTATATCGCCGAGGATTCGCGGCTAATTTTAATAGGTTTAGATCTCTCCGCCGCCTATAAACTACGAACTTATAAGACTTTTAGTACTATAGCGAGGTATTATAGAAAGAGGCGTTAGATAAAACTATAGATAAATCGAAGAAGAAGGTAGCGTTAAATAAGCTCCGTAAATATATAGCTACTAGAATTATTATAGAGATAGATAAAGGCAAGGATAGCCTATTACTATGCTACTACTATACGAGACCTAGCGATACGTATAAGTACTATATACTAAATAGTAAGGGTAAAA
>JAASFE010006210.1:291323-412461 GCA_013365205.1 Pseudocercospora cruenta
GCTCTCGCGTACGCTCGCGGCGGACTCGTAGCCTATTAGGATTTAGCTTACTAGTAACCCGATATACTCGATCTCTATAATTAGTTAGAAATAGCTTACGGGTCGACTTCCGCTAGCGAGTCTACCGCGAGTAGATCTACCTACCTACGATATTATATCTCGATCGGATATAAGTATATAGATTTCTTCGGCCGTATGCCTCTACTTATAACCTTTCTAATTCCTCTTTAAGTACTTCTTCTATATATTCTATTACTTCTTTAACCCTATTAGATAATATCTTCTTATATAGACTAAGCTCTTTACGTAGGCGTATATATCTACGTTGCCTAATATCGTACCTATCTGCCTATAGTATTATAATTATATCCGTATCGGTTAATCGTAGAACGTAGAAGGTATAAGTAACGCTAAGCTTTAAGGCCTTAATATTATTAATTTTACGATAGTCTTTACGGCGCTCGTAGTAGATATTCTACTCTCTTAGTCTTCGTTATAGTATTATTAGAGATATAGTATAGCTAGTCTCTCGTTCTAGGTATCGTATAATCTCTTCCTTCGAAGTATTATTATAAACCTACGTCGTAACTTAAAGCTTCTAAGGCGATAGATCTATACGTAGACCTATTATTGCGAGTAGATAGCGAGTATTTAGCGAGTATAGAAGATGTAGAATACTAGAATAGGTATATAGATTAGAAATTAAGTTGGAAAGTGGCATTAATTACATGGTCGATTTAGGCCTCCCTAGGCTTGTCGGATATTGGCTGCGGAGAACATTCACTCGCAGTCTGACCCATCACCACTGTGCATCTTGTACTAGATACAATGTAACACTTCGACCTTCGAACGCACGTAGACCGCGCCTCCTCACCAAAGTCCTCCTGATCCTGCGATGGCCTCTGCTGTTGCGAATCTGCATTCTGGCAACAATGCCCGCTTTAACGCTGAAGCTCTTTCTTGGGACTCAAGGCCATTCGTCCACGAGGCGTCGGCGGGAGCAGCGAAAGCCATCAGAACGCGTCTAGACAAGCTGCAGACACCAGGCAATGGTTATGAAGTTCTCGAAATTGGATGCGGCACTGGCATTCTATCCTTCCTGCTTGCGAGAGATGAGAGAGTGAGTAGGATAGTGGCTGTTGATGCAGCCGAAGGCATGATCAACGTGCTGAAGACGAAGATCGAGCAGGACAAGGAGGTAGGTGGCAAGATTGTTCCTCTAGCGATACTGTTGGAAGATCCAGAAGATACAACACTACCGCAAGCAGCGACTGGAAATGGAAGACAAAAGTTTGACCTCATTACGAGCCATCTTGTGCTCCATCACATTCCTGATCTTAAGTCTGTGCTCGAGACGATGTACGGATGTCTTGCGTCTGGAGGCTCTGTGATGCTCACCGACTTTGAAAACGTATCAGCGGAGTCCAAGCGATTCCACCCTGCGAGCAAGATGGATGGGGTTGCAAGACATGGTATCAACGCGAATGAGATGACCGAATTGATGAAGAGCGTCGGATTTCAAGATGTCGACGTACGAGCTCACTGGACGATGAACAAGACCGTGGAGAAGTACGACGGAGAATTTGGAAAAGAGTATGGTGCAAAGACGGCCCAAGAATTCAGCAATCTGGGTGAGACCATGCAATTTCCTTTCGTGCTTTGCTATGGCATGAAGAAATAGCATGAAAGACTAGAAATCGTTCAGTACTGGAAGTAGCTTGATTGACTTGGCGCTTCGAGAGGACTACAGCGGGCTTGGGACTGAAGGCAATAATGCAACCTGAATTGTCCCATTCGCATGGCACAGCTTCCCAGGCTGGAATTGCGATGCACTCTGTCGATCAGGTGCGGTAGAGAACAGGAAAATTGGCAGTGGCGAGGTCCACATCGCGTGCCGTACAGCCTGTGTACACATACGGCAATTGCGACTCTACTTTCTAAGCCTCGCGACACGCGAGCGACTCGAGCCGGATCAACAGCAATGCATTTTGCATCAAGCTGAAATAGCCAGATTTGGCTGGTATGTCACTCTCAAAGCTTATTCGGTAGATATTTGCCGCCCATGGCTTGCCAAGCACTGCAAGCAGGAGCGGTAGAAAGCTAAGTCGCTATTTCTCTTGGAAGAGCGGCATATCGTTCCTCCCAAGCAGGGAAACTGGCGAAGGCCGCGTGAAACTCTGTGCCAAATGCCACAGCCACAGCAGCAGAAACGCCATTGACGATGGAACTGTTGTCGCATTGTTTTTGACTTGCTGGAACTGCATTCCTTTGTTTGCAGATTATCTTATCTTCAATCGACAGCAACACTTCAGTCAGGAATATTCACAACGCTTTCGACACTGCTTGTCGAATGCAGGACTACGACACATTCCAACGGGGTGCATACAGCAACAGGATAGGGTCTTGGCGGCGACTTTGGCGCCGAGTGCCACGATGGGCACATATACCACTGTTTGTCACCCTATGCTGTGCATGCATCGGGCTCTTGCGCGGCATCAGCGATGCACACGACCAACACGTGAAACAATATCCAACGGACTTTTCAATCCTGCATTTCGGCGGTAACGAGACACTTGCCCTGCAACCTCCAGAGCAGCCGGTGAGGTACACTCAGGGATCTCAAATCGACGAAAGGTACACCTACCTACGAGAGCTCGGTCACGGGCAGGAAGGCTCTGCCGCTTTGTACGCCGATCTGGGATCTGGCGACGTTGTGGTAGCGAAGACTTTCACGGCCATCGCGAGGAATCCACTTCCAGCGATACTCGCAGAAGAATTCGAAGGCGTAGCAACCACATGGCCTTCAGAGATCGAAGCAGGCATCATTCTGTCGAGCCACCTGTCTGGGTTCGTGCCGGTGTATGACTACTTTGTCTTGCAAAATGAGGATTTGGCGCATTCTTGGACAATGATTAGTCCCTTCCTGAGCAACGGAACGCTGGAAACTTTTGCTAAGCGTGAAGGAAGCAACTCACATGTATCAGCTACGCAGCTCGACGAATACTACAGACCAGCACTTGATCGTGCGCTTCGCAGTCTGGAGCACTTACATAGGCTCGGCTTCTGCCACGACGATGTCAAGCCCGACAACTTCTTTATGAAAGATTCGCTGGACTGGTTATTGGGCGATCTTGGCAATCTCAGACATGTGGGACACCAGTGGCACAGCACTCGATCTTGGATACGTCAGAACCAATGGAGAGACTGTCGACTGAACGACATCCGTCGCGCGCTCAAAAGCTATCTTTGGTTCCTCAGAGCTGCGAGTGTTGATACAAGCACGTTCGACAGAGCTTTCTGGAGCAGAAGTGAAGGCTGGGCAGAAATGTACTGGGACTTTGTCAAATCTGCTTCCGGTGTATCAGCTCGAGACCAGAAGACGAGTTCCGGGGAAGATGAGGTATCACTAGCTGCGGATACGGAAAGTGAATTACTATGCACGGGAGTCCCTCGGCATCTGTGGATGTGGTGGGACTATTTGCTATGGTATTGATTATGACCTAATGAGGCTACGAAACTGCATAATTGGAATGAGCGACATTTTACCAGGGAATCTCCAACGAAATCAAAGCCTCAAAGCGCTGAATCTGGAGATGACTTGCTCACATGCTCGCACTTCAATCCTCACTTCGCAGTCCGTGCACAAGAAGCTTTCCGGTTGACTTCCGCCGTTGACATTTCGAGATGGACAACAATATCGTTCTTACAAAGCTGTCGCTCCACACAACTAAACTTGATCCAGTGGCTCGACACCGAGCCTGACTGCAACGCAATGGCCAACAACGCGAGCGGCTGGCCATTGAGCGGTTCGCCCACCGAGATCGATGCCCCTCCTGCCAACGAAGACGAAACGCTTGCAGCCCTCGAGTGCATGTTCGATCCGCCCGTCGATGCGATCTGCCCGTTCGGCGATATCACCCTGGTTGCAGATGACAAACACCACCCGACAAGCAAAATTAAGGTGTCATCTTGCATTCTATCTATGGTGTCGCCCGTGTTCCGCGCGCTGTTCAGCAAGAACTTCGCCGAAGGTCAACACACTTCGAGAAACGGATCGAAGGAGATAAGATTGGAGGAGGACCCACAGGCTGTTCGTCTCTTATGCCGCTTGCTTCATCACCAAATTCCAGGACACTCAGGAGGCGAGCTCACTTTCAGTGACCTTCTACCACTAGCGATCCTCGCAGATGTAGGTTATGTCTCTAGCAAGTCTATGAACTATGGGTACTGACTCTTTTTGGTTGCAGAAGTACGATTGCGTTGCGGCACTTCGATGGCCAGTGAAAGGCATCTTCGACCGCGTCAACCGCCTCCAAGCCAAGTTCGAAAACGGCGGCATTTGTGACACATCGAACTTCGATCTGGCAGTTGCAGCTTACATCCTCGATCAGCCCGAGTTCTTCCGCGACATCACCAAGACACTCGTCTTGCACTCAACCAGAATTACTCCACAATCGTTCAGCTGCAGATGCCACGACTTCATCCCGTCGGCCATGATCACAACGCTGAGTGCACAACTTCAAGCAGCTCAAAATGTATTCACTCACCACGTCACCGTACTTCTTCGAGAATTTTGTAGCAACGCCTCCGACTTGAATAAGCAACATCTGATGACGCCCTTCATCCACTCGATGTCGAACCTCATCCCGCTCGATTACAACGGCCCATCCAGCACACTGTCGAAATTGCTAAGTCGGCTCGAAGAAGTCAATATTCCTGCCCTGCTCATCAGCGACATGCACTGCAACTGTTCTGCTCTGACTCGGAAGGATTTCAAGAGTCCTCAGTACTCCGATCCGGCTACTGCACCACACTCGAATCCTCCGTGCAGCCGCCGGCAGTCGTTCGTGGGCTTAGGCTGGGGTGACCATTCGCCGCCAAGGTCGCCAATACAGTCAGCTCCTCCAGACTGGGTCTGGAAATCCATCAATGGCGAGAAAGCCGGCTGGCACCATCGCCCTTCCTGTCCGCACGAGAGCGTCATGAATGCTTCAGAGGTGCGCTTCGTTGAGCAAAAGGATGTCCAGAATGCTACCAAAAACGTGCGCGATGTCGTCGTAGGCCTATGCTTGGACTGCATCCAGCATAACGCAGAATGTCGCTGCGCACATCCAAAGCCGTGGGATAAGGGCCATGGTTACTACTTAGCCCCGTGGGAACCATACTTGGACGTGGACTGCTTCTTCATGCTGGTTCCACTGGATTCCATGAATGCATCAGGGATGTGGCTCGATGGTGATTCGCAGGAAATTCGATCTTTCGCGAAACCTGCTTGGTGGGAAGATGCCTGGTAGTTGCTGACATCAGGGCGTAAATCGCGTGCGAATTGAATGCAGATCGGAGTCTTGCATACATGGGAGAAGACGAGAGAGAGCCGCACTCAGAGAATAATTTTGATGCGAGTATTTATTCGTTCTGGAAGTCTCAGGGAGCGCGAGAAAGGTCAGCTATTGTAGACATAGCTTTACTACAAGTCGAAGTCTACACTGCATTGACGGCCCAAAGGCTTAACTGTTCTCGAGATCAATCATCTAAGTACACAGGAGTGTGAGCAGGCCTGCAAGCATCGGAAGAAATCTTCAATCAGATTTTGTAGGCTTCAGCCACCTACGCTCTGTGACAAATATCCACATCTGTACCTAATGCCGCACACTGGTCATCGTCGCCTGGGTTAAGCCATAACGACCGTCGGTCTTGAATGAGCCAATGCTAGGGGTTCATGTCTCGACTGCGGCTTTCGATCTGAGTGCACACCGTCTGTCTATAATTGCATGTGCGAGTAGATGAAGATCCCTTTGTATTGAATTCATGCCACTACATGTATAGTCTCTAACGACCTCCCAAAGCTTCCCACGGATATCAACATAAATAGTCACGACACCATACAGCTATCCAAGGATTCGTGTGCTGTCTCATTCCGCCTGCCGGGCTTCTCCTCAAGCATGCGCATTAAAAGGCCAAGCAACATCCAAATTTCTCGAATGAAATTTACACCACTCCTGATGCGCCGTATTCCCCACGTCCTTAATCTCCCTATGGGACGCAAGACACTCCCAACAAAACTCATGCTTACATCTTCTACAAGTCATATGATCGCACCCATCAATCTTCTGAATCCTCCATCCACAAGCTTTTCCCTTCGGACCTGGGCACAGCTTACTGACAGTATCGAGCATAGCTTCTGTAGCAGCTTCTTCATCTTTAGCTTTTTGTCCGGAAGTGCGGTAGGTGTATTGATCGCAAGTTTCGCCTACGTGCCAGGGACATTTGTGGGTGAGACATTGTTTATAGCCGCAGGAAACGCAGTCCATGAAATTTGCGTTTTCGGCGTTGAGTTGCCCGGATGTGCAGCCTGAGGCGAGACACCAGGAGAATTCGGGGAGGCTGGCTAGGGCGTTTCGCGTGAGGATCTTTTCGAATTTTTGAAAGGTGTCCTCACTGGCGAGACGTTGCATGTCCTCGTAGCTGAGTTGGGAGGGGCATTCGGGACATTTTATGGATTCTGCGCCTTTGGTGTCGAATTCTGAGGAGAGCCAGGATTCTATGCATTCTTTGCAGGTAAGGCTGTCGTGTTCGCAGGTTTCGGTGGCGGGCATGGAGCTGAAGTCGATGGGATTCTTGGAGTCGCCGCAACAGACGCATTCGCGCATGCGAGCGAGTTCAGCTGCGATTCGTTCTTCTTCAGCTTGAATCTCTGCGGCACGGATGCGTTCCTCTTCGAGCTGGATTCACGCTGGTCACTCATGGCGTCGAAGTTGAAATGGCCGATGAGTGCAGAACAAATCTGCAAGACAGGACTTGAGCCTCGGATCCAGGGCAGTGCCATTACCGCCGGATATAAGTGGTCATCGCGTTCGACTTGGTATCGGAACAGTCTCCTGGCTTCAGCGCGCAGGACCTTCTGCTCGGTGGCTTTTGCTTGACTCACGCCGAAAACGAAGGCTAACCCAAGATCCGTGCTTAGAACATGGCTCCGATCGTCGACGAGTATGTAGGTGCAGACACACCTCTTTCAGCAGATGGTCCGAGGCCAGATCCAACGGTCTTTACGATGGCCTGTCACAAAGCGCATGCATAACTCTTTGAAAGAGTTTGTGAGTATGGATATTGTATTTTGCTGTCGTTGACACGTGAGATGTTCGAGCAAGCGCCCATTCACTTGTTGTCCCTCGCAACCGGGATGTCGGCTGATGACGCCTTTGTTGCTCTCGGCCCTCAGCTCTCCCCAGAACGAGAAGAGCCGCGGCCAACGCATCGCAAACGACCTCTACCACAGTAGTAATACCACTATTGCAGTGCAGCATCATCACGTCCGCACAGCCTTCGTTGCAAGATAATACAAAATCTTCATATCATATCGATCCACAACTCGCAAAGATGCCCGGCAGGGCGAACGGCTCAGATGGGCCATCCGTGTCGCTTTCGTGTATGCTATAGACAGGCGAATCTCAGCTGTGAGTATGTACTAACAAGAAGCGATAGTTGCGAACAACTTCTGGGGCAAAGATGACGCTGGCGTCGGCCCTTTGCTTGATCGAATGCACAGCGCCAAAGTGACGGGCAACGAACTGAAGGACTTCTACCATGCACGCGCCGCACTCGAAGAGGATTATGCGAAGAAGCTGCTTGCGCTGGCCAGGAAGCCGCTGGGATCATCTGAGGCTGGAACTTTACGAATGTCTCTAGATGTGGTGCGTGGCGAAGTCGAATCGATGGGAAAGGCACACCAGCATATTGCACAGCAGATGCGAGGAGAATTGGAGGAACCGCTGACCGCATTCACTGGCGGTATCAACGAGCGAAGAAAGATTGTTCAAAATGGAATCGAGAAGCTTTTGAAGACCAAGAACCAGCAGACCGCACAAGTCAACAAGACACGAGATCGATTCGAGCAAGACTGCCTGAAGATCAAGGGTTACCTCGCCCAAGGACACATGGTCATGGGACAGGAAGAGCGCAAGAACAAGGCTAAGCTGGAAAAGACGCAGATACAGATGTCAAGCAATAGCAGCGAGTATGAGACTGCGGTCAAGATACTGGAAGAGACCACTGGCAGATGGAATCGTGAATGGAAAGCCGCATGCGACAAGTTCCAGGATCTCGAAGAAGAGCGATTAGACTACTTCAAGAGCAGTCTCTGGAGCTTTGCCAACATTGCATCCACGGTCTGCGTCAGCGATGACCAGTCTTGTGAGAAGATAAGACTTTCGCTCGAGGATTGCGAAGTCGAGAAGGACATAAGCACCTTCATCAAAGATTCTGGAACTGGACAAGAAATACCAGACCCACCCAAATACATCAACTTCTGCCGGGGAGACATTGATGATGTTGTTTCAAATCACGAGTCCGACGATGGAAATTACTCGGTCGCGCAGTTCCAAAGAACTCTGAATCCGACGTACAGGACTTCTTCACCTCAGCCAAGCACTTTCGAATCGCATCATGATCCAGACTCAAGCCTGCGAGAAGAGATGGGCATTCCGAAAAATCGCGCGACTTCAATTCAAGCGGACGACTCTTTCACGTCCCAAGCTCGTAGCTCTCATGGAAGTGCCGCAGGTGCTATGCCGCCGCCGTTGGCAGGGAGTGGAGTCTCTTCAGCTCCATCGAATCCCTACTCAGATGCACCGCAAATCCCACACAATCCATACCCGACAGATGGCATGACTCAATTCTGCAGGATTGGACCACCTTCTGAGCGCAGCTCTATACCATCACCTGTCAGACCAGGTAGTCGCGATAGTCTGGAGCACAGTGACTACTCGGCGCCGACTTCCTTTTCCAGCATGGAGCCAACCAGTGGTGCTGCATCTCCGACCAAAGGCTACAATGGATCTAACATCTCCGGTGTCTCGAACATGTCGGGTGTCTCTTCAGGTCCAGATGAGAAGACGATCCAAAAGAAGAAGAGTGGTTTCTTTAACAGTCCCTTCAAACGCCGTGCAAGCACCAAGCGTAAAGAGGAGCCTCAATCTGCTACTGCCACCCCAACTGGCAGGAATACCTGGACACCGGCAACTATGCGCAAGGCAGAAAGTGCTAACACTAGCCCTATTAAGCCATTTGGTACAGCTGGTCGGGCGAGTACCTGGAACAAGCAGCCTTCTGTGAGCCCAGATCCTGATGTAGATCCGCGAGCAGACTATCAACTAGGCATCGGCAACAGCACATTCGAGGTCACACATCCATCCAAGAAGCAGGCCTCTAAGAGTTCGGCTGCCGACGATTTGGACCCAATCGCGCAAGCGCTTGCTGAGTTGAAGGGAGTGACGAAGCAGGCATCAACTCGAGAATCCGCCGATCGTCATTATGGCATGTCAACACCAGCACCAGGAGTTCCCACAGGCCGGTCCACGCCAGCTGGTGCTGTGCCTACTCCGTTTGCGGGCAATGGCAATAGAGGAACTCCTCCGCCTGCATACGACCCTCCAGTGAGCAGACTTGGCGCGCCTCCACCCGCCCACACGAAGCGTGAAATGCAGAAGACTGCCGAGCAGTATGTCTCGCAAAAGCGGAACATGTTCAACACTGGCGGACCATCTCGGCCTGGCAGCTCAATGGGAAGGCAAGAGCCGCCGCGTGCAGCTTCTCCTCAACCTCCACGAGCGACAAGCCCGCGACCTCTACACAATGGCGGCCAACCAGCATACCGAGCAGCGTCTCCTAATCCATACAGCAGTGCTCCTTCTGCCGCAGCGAGACCTCGTGCACAATCTTCAAGTCCAGTCAAACCACAACCAAACTATGGCGGATATGCACCCCGAGGTGGCTCGCCAGGATATCAAGTCCCGCGAGCAACATCTCCCAACCCAGCATACAGCCGACCTGCGACCAGTGGAGGCATGGCCAACAGTCGACCGCCGAGCAGCCGTGGCTCAGATACAGCAGGCGGCGCGATGGTCTTGGCTCCTGCTGGCGGTGATCCATATGGCTCACAGCGTGGTGGTAGGCCTCAAAGCCAGTACTATCCAGAAGGCAGTGGGTGTGGCAACAACCAGGTGTCTGCCCGAGTACGAAGCCAAAGTCAAGGAACGCAAAGACAAGTCACCAAAGATGGTCGTCCGATATTGCATTATGGTAAGTCGTGTTAACCAGACCATATCTCATCGACCATCGCTAATGATATTGTAGCCCGCGCAATGTACATGTATCAAGCCGCCATTCCAGAAGAATTGTCTTTCGCGAAAGGCGACATTCTTGCTGTGACTCGACACCAAGACGATGGATGGTGGGAAGCCGAAGTCACTGGCAAACCTGGCGTCCTTGGTCTCGTGCCGAGCAATTATTTGAAAGCATGTTAGGAGCATCGAAGGAAACCTGTTGGGCAGATGTGTGGTGGAGGTGGTGCGGGGCTGAGGCGATCTCTCACGCTGCGATGACGAACTTGAGATTGGATCGGACACATTAATGAACTGGAGTTGGAGTAGGCTGTGCATATTCTCATTCTCTCATCGCGGAGGCACATAGGCGTTACTGTACAGCGAATCTTGAATTAAAGTATATCGTTTCTCGCCACTTCCCATCAACAACGTCTTCTCCCGCTATAAGACATGGCACAAGATCAAGAAGGTCCCCTCTACTTCTGGCGCGAATTCGACACCGAACCTCACGGCTTCATGTCCCAATGGTACACCTCACCCTTCACGGTTAACGGAATCACATACCAAACAGCAGAAATGTGGATGATGATTGAAAAAGCCCGTCTCTTCGGCGATCACGAAACTGCTAGAAAAGTGACTGAAACTACAGACCCAAGCGAACATCAGAGACTAGGGAGATTGGCTAAGGGGTTTGATAGGGGGAAGTGGGATGAGCGTGAGCGAGGACCAATGAAGTGAAGGGATATTGGTATGCTGATTTGTTTTAGATAAATCTAGGATTGTCGAGGAGGGCAATTTTCATAAATTTTCGCAGGATGGGGAGTTGAGGAGAAAGTTGTTGGAGACTGGGGAGAGGGAATTGGTGGAGGCTAGTCCGACAGATAGGATTTGGGGGATTGGGTTTGGGAGGGAAGATGCTGGAGGAAACAGGAAGGATTGGGGAGAGAATAGATTGGGGATTGCGTTGATGAATGTTAGGGGGAGGTTGAGGAAGGAGGCAAAGTGAGGATGTGGATGTATTGTGCCTGTAGGGTTGCCGATGAAGACCGGCAGCTTCGCGAGGCTGACATTAGGAAGGCCGCAATGAGAGCCAGAAATTTTGAAGCGGATTTATCTCCAGTAAGAACATATTTTGATTTCAGCCCTGAACGCCGTCGCTTGAACGCAAGAAAAGTTCGAAATTCCTGACGCCATTGAAGGTTTACGTTTGAGATCGCACTTCAGAGTGCTCTCAAAATACTCTCATCGGCATCCTCAGTATCGTCAATAATTGCTACTCCCTCTGCAACACTACCGTCGCAGCCATGAATACCAGCATGACTGTCTTCAACCATGGGTATTCGCTTAGCAGAATCGTCACGTATCCCACGAAAGGCACATATGCGAACACACTGCCAATCACATCTTTTGAGCGATCGAGATACGATTGTCCTCGAGCGTAGAGTTCGGTGTCGTCGGCTGCGTTGTTGTCGCCTTTTGTGAGGAGTTGTAGAGGTGCAGAACTACGATCTTCTCGTCAGCATTGCATATCCCCTCTCAAACTCTTACGCGGTAAGAACTCACCCTCCACCTCCAAATCTTCTGATCACCCTATGCACAATTGGAATATCCTTCCCTTTCACACTATACACCACAACTTCTCCAACTTGTGTCTCAACTCCTCGATTCCATAGGAATAACAGATCTCCTCTTTGAAAAGCTGGTTCCATACTTCCTGATAGAACGACGACGATTGGTGAAGAGGAATTCGTGACGACTGATAGGCCTTTCCAGAGCATGAAGGCTGTGCTTAGCACCAGGGCGAAGTTGAGGACTTGCGCTGCCAATTGGCGCGGTTGCATGTTGGAGAGGGAGCCGAGCATTTTCGCAGTTGGTCGTTGGAAAGATCGTATCGATGATAGGGCCAAGCCTTGAGTATGTGTACGCGCTGTTCTTCCGACCAAGCGAATGTGGTTTTGTAAGAGGTCTTGAGATTGGTAGAGGACAGCTTGACGTGTGAAGCTTGTGAACGCGAGAGGTGTCCACTGTTCACTCGGCTGGACTTGCCTGAACTTTAAACTGACCCCTGGCTATGAAGACTTCTTGACATCTCACGACACTCTGCACCATCCCCTGCTCTTGAGCATATCAATATTGTCCATCTTCTGTTGTCTGCGCAGCTCAGAATGCTACACACAGAAGCATGCGTGCGACGGAAAACGCGCGCTTGGTGCCCCATCGCTCAGCATAGAACTAGAACTGACCAGCTCACTTCGATGGCGAGCTATCTGTACCAAGAAGACTCAAAGTGAAGTGCATTTCCCTCTCGAATCCTTTTGTTATATTCTACTTACGAGCCATGCAAAGAAGCCCACGATTCTGCTGATTCTGCCAGACACCATCTACGTGCACCCGGCTTTGGATGCATCCTTATACCACTGCGAAAATCTACTTGTATTGCTCAATTGGATCAGCAATGCGAAGTGGAAGACGACTTTGCATGTGACAATTGAGCGACACCTCAGCTCACTTATGCAGGTGCTCCACTCCACAAGCAGAATACTACTTCGAATTTCGAGCAAATCTGATGTCTTACATCTCAATCTTGAACCCCAGGTATCTGCCCACTACCTCTTTGAAGCTCTTGCCGCACTACGAAAAGAACACAGTCGTAATCTTCCAGTGAGCTCCGTTAATCAATATTGTTTCGCAGATCGCGATCACTGTGGCCCAACGCCTACCAACTTCCTCGGCATCTAGCAGACCTCATCGCAAAAATGGACGCAGACACCGCTATTCCGAGCATCGAGCAACCCGACCACAGCCACAAAGCTGTCGGCAGCACTTGGGTTGCTCGCTACAACCAGCAAAAGTGGCCAGTGGTGCTCTGCGATGAGAAAGAGCCTCCAGAAGCATTTATCAAGACACGCCCAGGAGACAGCAACTCACGACCGGCAATTTTACTTGGAAAGCATAAGTAGTAAGTGCGTCCGCAAATTGGTGCCGCGACTCTTGCTAATAGCTTCAAGCATTTGGATCAACGAAAATCTGCTCGATGAGTACGTGCCCAGTTCTGACTACCTCAATGGCATGCCGAACTTCTCACCGGAAAATCTACAGCCTGACGACGATGAGCAAACAAAGACCGAAAAGCTTCGCCACATCGCCTTCAGACGTGATGCGCCTATGATGAAGGAGAATGAATACTGGAACAATTTTATTCTACAGAAATCGGCGGCTCGTAAGGTCGAGAAGCAGATGGCCACCGGCAAGAAGCGTAAACGGGCACAGTATAGCAAGTCCGACAGCTCGTCTTCCGTCATCGACCTTGACAGGCCATCTCAACGTCAGAACAGCGATGGATACATCACTCCAAATTCCTCGCCTCCTCTCAGACACGATTCAGCGCGGCCATACGGCAAGAAGAAAGAAGTGATCGAGATCGATGACCACACTGACTCTGATGATGATGCGTCAGACGAGTCTGTTTCAGGGTAAGTTTTTTTGGACAGATCACATCTTGGGAAATGCTAACTCTGAACAGCGAAGAGAGCTGTCAGGTCCTAGTTGGACAAGCCAGGATGTCATATGTCCTCCACCAGAAATACCTTCGAGGCTGCGACTACCTGCTCGCCTTGCAAGAGAAGAACAGTCTTTCCGGGGGCTCACTCATCGACCTATCGACCAACGAACGTGCTATCGAGAGAAAATTGTCTCCAAAGGACTTTGACCAGATCGTCCGTTACATGAAGACCAGAGACGTTGGTCCGAAGTACATCAACGCGCCAAACGACATCCCATGTATCTCCAAAGAGGACAGCAGGCCAAAGCAGAAGACCAGATGGGCAGAGCAGCTCGTCTATGCCTTCATTGCCGCGAGCAAGGTCCAGTTCGAAGAGATGCAAGAAGTCATATATGACAAACTAAAGACCCTCTATCCGCTTGACAGTCTCGGAATATGCATCATTGCACGTATTATCTCCTACATGCCGGCCCCAGAGAACGGCACAGAACAAGATCTGGGAAGCTTCGTCATCGAGCATATCACTGAGTATTTCTGGAAAATTGCCAAAGAGCAAGGCTCGTCTCTACAAAGAATCCTGGAGCAAAGCGACGATCTTCGGAGTGCTGTGTATGGAAATCTTATCGAGAACGGTCTGGCTGGAAAGCGAGGGTTTGACTGAGATAGATGCGACAAGAGCAGGAGCGGGACTTCTGGGAAAGGATGGTGCGCTTGGTCCGGGTACACCTAGGGAGGACCCAGAAGACCATCATTACTTGAACGGAAGGAAAGGGAACTTCAAGGTATTCCTCAAGGTACGACACATTCCACACACAATTGCGAGAACTGGTCCTGATACACGCACTCGACCGTCATGGCACTGTGCGATTAGCATCTGCACTGGTCGCGGTCTGACATTGTCCCTGGATATCTTGCTGATAATCACTGTGTACCTGACCAAAATCCCTCTTCGTTGTCTTTGTCTCCCATCATTGACTTGTGATAGGTATGAAACACGCCCGCCGGCAGTTTGCAGCTACCCTGGTCAAAACAGTGGACCGCATCAAACACCGCTGAGCATACTTTGAAGACTGAGCAGGACCTTTGGCTCCCATTTCTCTTTGCACCTGTTTTCTCAAGAAAGACTGGCTAGGAACAAGTCACCATGGGCCAGCGTCATCAACTATATGTGATCGCTAGGGTCGGCACACGATACCGCGTCTTGGCATCGGTCTATCACAACTGGCTGATGGAGCGGTATGCTGTCGGCCAGTGTCTGCTCGTCTTACGCGAATTCAGCAAGGAAAGAAATCTACCTGGTATTCGACGAGAGCTGCGTAAGGCTGCTTCAATCGATTGGGACAATGACATCTGGGTTGATGCAAAGAAGGTGAGTGGGTATTGCTCTGCCGGTGACAACTCCGTGCTGACGAGATCCCAGTCCAGAGCAAACGAAGCAATGTTCCCTTTCATTGCGACGTGCCTCTTCGTGAGCTCCACGCACTCCACTCCCGGGCAGGAGGCCGGCGGATACTGCCCTGTCGCGCTATTGATGCCGATCAATTGGGACTATGACAGCGAAACCATGTACAACGACGATGGTCTGTCAATTATCGACATCACCGAGCCTGGCAAGCCAAGATATGGATTCATGTTTCCGGGCGAGAATGTATTGTTGGACTCCGGAGGCTACCTGGCCAATTACGAGATTGCGGGGGCGAATACTGAGCTGGAGAAAGGATATGGCACCGTTGCATTGAGTGCTATTCGGAGCACTTGGCCTGGTCGCAACTTTCAGTCGAAGCTGCATCGCATCAGACCTGAAGTAGGAGACCCTGATCTGAGCAAGCTGAGCTTGAAAGATCGTTCGCTTTCCAAGCTCATTGACGTTGCTTTCGAGACCGACAACCTGGACTGGCTGGATGAAGCCGAGCTGATCGCTGAGTTCTACCCTGCTCTCACGGATCGAGTTCGCTCAGACGTCAGGTTGGCGAACTCGAAAATAGGCCCGGAACTGCTTGGTAGGGCTCTCAAAGATCAAGCGAGGATCGATCTGAGCTTCTTCCAGATGTCACTAGCTGAGGTGCAGCGCGTCCTGCAGACAGCCTGGGCAGATGCCAAAGTCCAAGACAGGGCGCTCATCATGCCCACCCTCAAGGCCCCGAGCAAAGCTGAGCTGAAGAACATTGTTGAAGCTTTCAAGCCGAACGTCCTGGACCTCGGCGAGACACCTGGCATCTCCCTTCGCAAGCTGTTCTCCGTTATTTCCGGAAGTTCGATCAACCACTTCACCTGCTCTACTCTGTACAAGCGCTCCCTGGAGCTGATAGGCCAACGAGGCCACCTTCTCCCCAACATTCCGCCCACTCAATTTCCCAACAATGTCAGTGGTGGCTTCCCAATTACCCAGATGATATACCTTCGCCACTGTAGCCCGGAAGGCTCGCGAGACACACCCCGGACGGCTGATGGAAGCATCGACTGGGCAAAACTCGTCCCAACGAACGATATCTGGAACCTGGAAGATTACATTCATGACACAAGACCGATCATTCTACCACTACGAGACTGCTTGATATCGCCTGACCGTGCACAGAATCTTCTCATGCTTCTCGTGTGGCTGTGTGTCCAGAGACTTCATCGGAACTCAAGACAAATTCTTGCGGCTGAAATGCAAGGCCTCGCAAAGCAGTTCACTGAATTGGACTTTGACAATGTCTTGCCAACTCAGCCCATTCCAGCCGAGATGTACGAGGAATACCGACGCTTCAATTTCCTTGACCGTGAGCATACACCCGAATTTTTCAAGCTGGAAAAGGGACAATGGACTTTCCTGGCGACCGCTGAAGCAGATCCTGAAGGAGAGTATGGTATTCCAGCAACCATTCGTCGATTACGTTACGCCTTCGTGACTCTTGGCGAAGACGACAAGCTTCAGTCGATGGATGTTACGGGCTTTTTCGGGAACACTATCGTCAACGATGAAGTGAGACGCCATGTCGCCCTGGAGCACTGGCGACAAACCGCAGACGGTGTGATTGAGACACTACAGAACATGACGGAAGATCTTGAGCTGGACTCATGCAGTTCTGAGGAGGTCAACAAGGCTTTTCAATACCTCAACGCCTACAACAACAAGGTCGATGCATATGAGGAAGAAAATCAGCAGAGATTGGAGGAGGAACGTCAATGGCGACGCGACTTTCGTGCTAATGGACAACTGCCTATCCGTTTGTGATTCGCATACATGTCAAAAGACAACGAACCCCCATTTCAGACAGGCCACGATCTCGACTTCGTGGAAACTCAGCTGTAATGTAAAGAATGGATGAAGTGTATATTCCCCTGTCCCGCTTGGTCTCATAATGGCGACTATCGCTAGTGTGGCCATGCTCGTTTTCTTTTTCTTCTTATCTTTGTCTTACTAACAGTGTCTTTATGGAGTTCATTCACCTCATATTCGCCGGCATCATTCACACTCACGCATCAACAGGCGCGCGTTCACTTGGCCGACTCAAGTTGGGCATTATAGAATCAAAGGCTCCTTGATGCACTCTCCCTCCGAAGACCAATTGCGAGCTGCTGAAGTCGACAACACATTTATCACCAGTACGCGAGTCACCATCGGAATTCCATTAGCGCTGCCGCTGAGTTCACCGTCGCCACCATGCCGACCAGTTTCCTCGACCTTCCAGCAGAGCTCCGCAATCGTGTTTACGAGTTTTTCTCTAACCTATACTCAGAATTACCAATTAGGGTCATTCCGAGCGATACCAACTCTACCGTATTTCTGAGTACCGCGGAGAATTTCAAGAGTCTGCTTGACTGTGGCCACGGATCTGTGATCGATGACCTTCAGCCTAATCATGTCGAATCCAACCACAATCGGCTCGCCATGCTCTACACGAACAAGCAGATCCACCATGAAGCTTGGTCCATCTTCTATGGAAGCATGACTCTGAACGTCAGCAATACACTCGAGCAGAGTACAGTGCCGCAAATACACCACGCGATGGACATTCTAGGTTCTAAACTCTGCGTTATCCCTCGACTCGAGATCTCTGCTGGCGTTGCTCGAGTCTTTCTTTGGCGGAGAACTTTCGATCCCAATGAGGTGCACGAAAGGCCAGACTGGGATTACAATTGGCGGACATTTCCAAGATGTCCTCTGAGACATATCCCAGCTTTACTTGCCTTTCGACAAGATCTATCAGGTCTTCAATCAACCACGATCAAGAATACTCACCAGGGACCTTACACGGACATGATTGCCGCTCGAACACTGGTCGGGCTGGCAGATCCAGTGACGCGAGATGTCCTACATGAACTTTTTCCGAAGCTCAATGAGATTATCCTCACTAACCCTTGCGGGTCGGAGCGATTTGTGAGACCAGATAGCGAAGGGTGGCAGCGGGCGTACACGAAGGAGAAAATCCCGGCCAATGTCCATCTGATACTCCGCTCTGTGTACGACACGGCCATGTATCTACAGTCTGGCCACTTCACGGCTGCTGATGCTCTAGAGAAGGTGGGTCCGAAGCCAGTTGCGGGAAAGAAAGAGTCGAAGTCATGATGGGAGATCCTGTTGCTGGGGGGTTTGAAATATGTCGCCTTGGCAAGAAAGCCAAGCTTAGCGTGAGACGGCATCTCTTTGATGCATCATGTAGTCTGAAAGCGGCCAATGATGGCCACTGCGTCTTGAATTGTCGGTTTGTTGAGCTGGCCTGACAGTCATAGCAGATCATTAATCATAAATATGAGCTGAGTACCTCTATGGTCCTTCCGTGTCAGGTCCTCGAACTCGAGCCAAACGCTCAAAGTACTCGGTCATCTTCACGTGCAGTCTCGAACCGACCATAGAGCCATTATAGACATCTGTGCACTCGATGCCTTCGTCAATCATTCGTTGTCTGATTGCACGAGTGGCTCAACTGTACGGCGACCCTATCGAGCCCGAGATCAAATGGGCTCAGGAGACCGAACATTGAGTTTCGCAGTCAGACGACGGGCGATTGGCTCCATTTTTGAATCTCGAGCACCGCTTGACTTCAGTCGTTTGAATCGATAGGCTCATTATTATACTGGCTGCCGTCCAGAGGCTGACTTGGTAACGATGGGCTGACAGCGAGCGTGTACCGGAGAGAAACTACCAACCCGCGCTCATGTTGGCTAGGGATATGCGAAGATGCGAATTGACTGGCTACAGCCTGATCCTGCGTGGGGTTTGGACTGGAAGGCCTCGAAGATGGTTGAACCAGTGGCTGAGGAGGAGATGAAGGACCCACACCTGCGACTTCATATGTGAACGAGTGAAGGGAAGCACTTGAGATACCAGGCATTGCCTCAAGTCTGAAAGGTCCACATGAAGGAATGTTCCCGACCATTTTGAGTCTGGCGAGAATACGATCGAGATGGCGGCGAATAGCAGGAGAAGCTGCAGGATGAGGCTTTGGAATCGCTCAGATCTCCCTAACTCTCAATCATTCATTCTCCGGAAGCTCCCATCGCTCCAGCAAAGCTCTGGCGCAGGCCGCTGCCCTTGTGGCCGCAAATGGCTGCCATATCTTATTCTTGTGACCGTCCGCATAATCGCTGACGCCCTTAATGACGATCGTTGGGAAAGTGTCCCAAGTACCAGCACCTTCCATCTCAAATCCAATGTAGTCATCTCTCTCGACAAGCGTATTGCGCCGCTTACCATCTTTCAGTACAGCACTGGATGATGCGATCTTGCCAAAATGTATCTTGTAATCAGCTTCTGGGATGTATACTCGGGGGCTTTTGCGCGGGGCAGATTCGCTGCTTGATAGCGCATGTTCGCCGCAACGCAGGGTATCACAGTCATCGTTGTCCCTGGCCCGTAGACACACTGAATCAGGTTTAGAACAGTCGCAGGTTATGTCAGGGTCTCTGTGTTTGTGAGTAAATTCCGGCACGTAGGCGAGATCAGTATCAGGTTCGGCAGGTTGACATTCCTTGTCTTGCCGGACAGCATCAGCCGTGTGATTCTTAGTAGTTTGGACCAACCTCGAGTACGGGCGTCCACTTTGAAGAAAGTTGAGAAGTTTGGCAGTCTCTGCATCGTGACGACCGAGTGTACTTTGGGCTTCCCTTTTCATAGCAAGACCACCCTCGTGCAGACGCCCAAAATTGTACTCCGCAACTTGTGTACTGATGAGCACATCCCCAAGATAAATTTCGCGGCGACCACTCCAGTTCCGTGGGGCTCCGCCAGCAAATCCCACAATACCTCCCAGCTTGATCTTTTTGTAGCTTTTTTACGATGTTCTTGGCCACGTTGGAGGCATTCTTGGTACCCGCGTCTCGGGAGATCGCAACAACGACCGGCTTGCCGCCTAGGGCACCATGAGTATAGTAATTCGAGTCGCCTGGCACACCACGGATCGAAAGAGCATCGTACTTAAAGTCGAAGTACATCTGTTCTTCCACAGCTTGTCTCTCGTGAGGCCGCACACATATGATGGCAACGCGAAAGTCGTCTCGACTTGTGGGGCATGGCACTTCGTGCGGTCCGATTCCGGCAGAAGACTGAGGGTTGGCGATGCTTTCTCCGTGATCCGACATGTTCTCGATTGCTATTTTGAACGTGAAAAGCGATCGAATGCAAAACCCATTGCGATGGACGCGCTCTTAATCAAATGGTCGACTGGCCAGTGAGCTACTTCTCTCCTCGTCAGCAAGGCTACAGCCTCTCGTCATTCTTCGCTAGGGAGGCTCGGATCCCCAGATTGGCAGACCTGAGACATCGGCATGCCGATTGTGCATGTCCAGCTAGAAATTGATGGCTTGATAATGGTTATACATAGCATCTGCCACGTTCCAGGTCCAGATTCGGCTTGTGTATAGGCTGCCAAGAGGATCGAAGAGACCAGTCAAGGTCCTGTACAACACACCGGATCATTAAGCCTCCGCTAAGCAGTGCTGACTGGCGCTCCCATCTGCAGAGAGCCGACCTGATCTCAGCTGGAACGCGGGCGCGAGAAGACCAAGAAACGAAGTGGTCCTGAACACCTGGCGTACAGTTGCTCAGTCCCAAGCAAGAGAGCACTTGACTTCCTTGCAGGCTTTGATCGGGGCTGAGGAAGCGAAGATAGCTTCAGATGCTTGAAGAGCCAGAATGCGCGATGGTCACTGCAGGCGTGACCAGCTTCCACACCCATATCAACCACAGAAACACAGACCAGCCCGCAGGCGGCTTCACACCAAACTCTTCTTCTATTCACCTCGCTTTCGAGTCCAATTCCCAATGCATATTGGTCTTTTGAGAGGGAGTAAGTCTCATCATCACTAATACTACACTTTTCCTTTTTGCACAGTACACACAGTCTTCATCTCTGCTTTTCCGTGTCTCTCTCGCTCTGATTACACAATAGATGCTACATGGCGCATAACCTCATGATTGACTGTCATTAATTTCCCTCCTTGCCAAAATGAAGGGGCCAAGACAAATAGTCTCTGATGAAGCTACGCCCTACGCAGCTCGTTCTTCTTCTCCTTTACACCCAAATGATTCTTCCTTTGATGTCAAAATGATAGTTCCTCATGCCTCCTGGCTGTTTCCCGTTGTATCGACTTAGAATCCAGCGAGTGGACTTCTACCTCCGAATTGCGCTCGTTGCTCCTGACCTTGAGCGAGATTGAGGAGCAAGCTCTCAATGCTTGGCGATGCCTTGATCCATGGCAGATCCCAAAGACCATAGTTAGGGTTCTTCAGCATCTCGAGCAGCATTACTATGATGCCCCATGGATGTGGTCTTGGGACGAGTACGCGCTCGCAAAGAATGCGCAAGATCTGCTCCTGAACTTCTTGGCCGCTGGTACCAAAGATGTGCTGCAAAGCAGTGGAGAAGTAGTGTGTATGCGAGTTGACGAAGCGGACCTGGTTGGCCATTGCCGAGAGAATGTTGTAGCGAGCCTCAGCACGGCTCTCCTTGATGAGTCGCTCGAGTAGCTTGGCCGGAGATGCCGCGGAGGAGAAGACGGACGATGCCGATGTTGCGTGAATGCCGATGTGTAGGACCAAAGCATTGATGAGAATGCTGCTGATGTGGCCATCCTCTCGGTCGACTACTGCTAGCACGGAGCCAAATTCTTCATCGCTGAGGTCAAGCATGGCGATGACCTTGTCGACGACGGGCTTGATGGTGGCTTCTTCAAGTACCTTGCTGGTGTCGCAGTGCACTGTAGGCGCCTGTCGAACTTGTTCAAGCCTATTAATCTTGAGTCCACTGGTGAATGGGTCTGGTTGATCGACCGCAAGAGTGCGTGGACAGGCGTTGTTGATGATGTTGCGTAGCTGCAAGCATTGTAGTGGGATGCTTGCGTTGAGCTGCATGTGATTCTCAACCAGGAACTCGGGGAAGTCGTGCTCAATGCTTATCATGAACCTGAAGATGCCGCGATAGAAGTCGATAGCCACAGGCGAAACTTCTGGTACCAAGAGAAGCTCGCCAAGGTTGTCAAAGAGGATAGTGAGCAGCTTCACATACGTGTTCCATCCGCCGTTAGCGCGACCAGTTGGACTGATGAAGGCTGGGACCAGGAGGCGGTGGCTTAACAGTGCGAGCCAGTGGTAGAGGAAGCCGGAGAAGTATCGCGGTTGGAGGACCTGCAAAGTCGTTGCGAACACCTTGAAAGCATCCTGGTTCTGCTCTGCCGTGAGTTGCTCGCGGTGGTCAGTCAATTCAACGAGCAGACTTGAGAAGAGTCTGAAGTAAACTCTACCGTTCCAGTGTTCGCGCTGCTTGTTGTGATGATCGGCCATAACGAGGACGATCAGGCGAATCATAGCCTCCAACGACTTTGGCTGGTTGACCGACTCGCCACTAGCCGGCCCTTGGTACATGATGATGAGCATCACCAGCCTAGCGAATGCATCGATAGCGACGTAAGCCTTGTCCTGGGATCCATATGGCATGCCGCTCTCGGCATTGAATTGCATGATTGAGTATTCGAGGCTGTGCCGAACGAAGCCTAATGCATCTTCTGGTCCATTGATGATGTTCTTCTCGTGCAGTTGCTGAACAAACGCTAGGTGAGATCGGATAGGCACCCCTCTTCGCTGCAACGCAACCCATTCCTCGAAAATGTATTCTTGCAAGGTCGCTTTACTCGTCTCGGATTCTGGGCTAGGCATACCATTGACTTGGTTTGCTGGTCGCTGCAGCTTCGAAATGACTTCGCGAGCAAGCTCGTTGTGCGGCTCTTCTACTAGCCACTGGCCAAGGGCTTCGTACGACAGCACCATCTCAGCACGAAGTGCCAGCGCGCTCTCTCTAAGAACCATCTCATCCAAGACGTCGCGGAAACACACGAGCGCCACCACACGGCGCTGCTTAAAGGCCTTTGACATGAAGGCATCGATGTGTGGAGGCTCAAGCAGCTCCAATGAACTCAGAGCAGTGATCGCATTCGCATTGAATATGATGTCGCTCTCGGTGTTGATAATGGCAGTGATGACCTGGCGACTGACTGGATTATGAGCCCGCTGGAATGTCTGTAGAAGTCTGGCCAGAATTTCGGTTTCCAACTTCTTCGAAGCTTCCGTAAAGATGATGTTCAGTACGCGATCAGCCAGAATTGGCACGTAAAGCTCATATTGCTGAACTGCATCTAAGAACCCAAGGATTTGGCCGTAGAGGTGGCGGACAGGGCTGGAATCGCTCAGCTCACCAGCGTTGTCCTCCGGGGCTTCCCGAGTCGCTTGCTGGATCTCCTGGATCACTTCAAAGATGCGCGGGACCACAGTGCCTGGGTCGATGAAGCCATTGACCTGCTGCGCTCCATGACCTTGTAGGCGTTGATTCTGTGTGTTGCGAGGCATCGCCGGTGTCTCAGCTGGAGTGAGCTGTGGCATGTATATGTCAGAAAGCACGTCTTGTGCGGGACGTCCTTGACCGTCTTGCGACCCTTGATTGCCATGAGCCTGTGCGGGAATGCGTGCTTGTCTGCCAAATTCTTCGTAAATTGAAAGCTGTTGGCGATTAAGCCCATTCTGGTCCTGACGGTACGGATCTGGGACCAGAGTTGCCCAGCGACTAACAGGTGTCTGCGCGAACGGCTCGTCTGGTCTCTCCTGGGCATGTTGGCGGCGCTGATCTAATGCCTGTTGCAGCTGGAGGTCGATCTCATTCAAAGAATGATTCTCTGCCGCTTGCTCAACCAGGCTGCATACTATGTCAATATTGTCGTTGACAAACATCAAGATCTGGCCCTCAGGGAGCTGATCAGGCAGACCTCGAGAAGCCATGATACGGATGTTGTTAGTAATGCTCATGCGCAGGGGCTCCTTGCAAGTGACAAGGGCCAGACTTCCGGAGAGAGCCTTGACGACGGTGTGAGCCGAGTTGCGCATCTTGTCTACGTCGCCCTCCGTGATGAAGTCCTTCTGGATCAACTCTGCAGTGCTGATGCTTGCGATGGTCACGGATCGCTCAACAACAGGAGCGATGATCTCGTAGATGGCTTGTTGGGAAGCATTGACGAAGATGTTGCGCATTTGTTGCTGAGTGATGGAGCCGACTGGCTGAGGAATCTGAAGCAAGTTTCCAAGATCCGGCACAGCAGAGATGACAGCTTCTGGTGAGAAGCGTTCGTTCGGTCCGCGCTTTGCCAGTCCCATCAGCGCCATGTCACCAAACGCATCAGGGCCATCGGGCAAGTAGTTTTGAAGCATTCCTTGATCAATCACAGGCCGCGAGCGTATCGTATCCAGCGGATCGATCGATTTGATATCGAGACCAAATTCCCTGCACAGCATCTCGATCTCGAACTTCATGTTGAGCTTGAGGTCCATGCAGTGATACAGCTCACTCAGCAAGCCAAGCAATTCAGCGATCCATGGATTGGGCGGTCGGAACACCTTCGACTGAGCTGCTTGAACCAAGGTCTTGCACGTGAACGGGATTGCGACCAGCAGACGTCCGTTGTCTTGAGCCTCCAGAAGGAGATCCTTGAAGGACAGGTTGCGATGTAAGATTGGCTGATTGCGTGCAAGGGTAATGGATCCAAGCCAGCCAGCCAGATTCTTCATAGTAGTCCGCTCCTGAGGATTGTCCAAAGTCGACTGCGCATTGAGCATCTTCTGACAGCTCATGTAAGTCTCCCGTAACACTTCCGCCCACAGCATCTTTTGATTGAAATTGTCCAAGATCTGCAGGTATAAGCTCTGGAAATTTGGCTGCGACTTGGCAAGCTCCTCGACCAGATAATGTGCGAACCATGAGTGGTACTTCTCCTCCACGGCGCCTTCAATCTCTTTGAACTTCTCATCGAGGTTTCTTTTAGAGACATTGTTCAGGACGAACATTATCTTGTCCGAGACATCTTCATCTGGATCCTCGTAAAAGTTCTCGCGGAGGGGAGGATCAACTTGTATGGCGCTGAAGGTGGGTGCCGTAACCTCGCCAAATTCTTCCTCCACGATTCCGTTGGTGATTCCATTCGCGACCTCCCCATTCAGCGCAGCATTGGACTCGTGCAACTCTTTCAGGACATTCTCGGCAGCTGGCACAGCTGGCGTCCCTCTCAGACTTGGCGTCTGGAGAATCCTGTCGGCAAGGTGTGGCCACTCCTTGAGTCGTGGAAGAACATGCAGGAGTGCTTGCAATCCGAATCGATACATAGGATCTTCCGGACCAAACTCCGTGACGGCCTCGAAAATCATAAAGATCGCGGCTTGCTCTGCCACTCCCGAAAGAACATGGTAAGAAACCAGTCCACCGAAGAGGACGGCCGTGGTTGCGAGTGCCTCGTTTGGATACTCACCAAAGCAATTATATTCTTCAAACAAGCCAAATAGCATTGCTGCAAACAGCTCTTGGTCGGCGGGCTCTTCCGAGACTTTGAGACGATTGAGGTCGTTGACAAGGGTGTCCGGATTGGTCTGGCCACCATACATTTCCTTGTACTTTTCTTCCATGTCTTTGGTGGCAGAGTCCGAAAGCACGTTGCTCTGCTCGCCGTTGGCCTCGATGATGGCGTCCAGCTTCTCATCCTGGCCATAATTGAACAGCCGGGGATAGCTTTGCAGGCATCTGCGGAAGAGGCCACCGAGCTCGTACTCGGGCGGCATTGCATCCTGGATGAGCGAGAGCAGGGCATGTACCGTTTTCGCCTTCATCGGAACCGTCTTGGGTGGAGCGTGGTCGCGCTGAATTGGGGACTCATCCTCAATCTTCGTGTTAAGAAAGTCGGCTACAGCTCTGGCGAATGGTATTGGTCCGAGTTGAGCGACGTGCTGTTGCGCCCATTCTTCCAAGTCGCACTTTCCTTTGCCGTGTGCATAGGTTGCCAAGTCGACAGCGAAGACGGTCGTGAGGGTAAAGAGCTGCTCCAGCCAACCATGCTCGTCCGCATGCTGGTAAATTAGTATTAACAGATTCTGGTCCTGATTGTAGAACTCGACCATTCTCGTCGCAACCCACGACTTGTCGTGCTGCCATAATGCATGCATAACAAACTCGTAATTGTCGTGTTGCTTGAGGAGGAATGGGTAGAAAAGCTGTTTAAGGGCTTGCTCCTGCAGTGGTTGCCAAGGTTTCGACACAGCAGAAGCCGCGCAGACAAATACAGTCATGTTTCGGTTGATGATGTTCTCGGGGATACCCAGCATTTGGGCCATATTGTAGCTCTCCTGTGTCCTGAAGATCATCTCGAACAGAGTTCGAGTCGCTTGCATGGAGACGAGTGGGTGTTTGATAGCCTGCTCCGCGTATGCCTTCACCTTTTCGGACGCAGTCGCGAATTGTCTGAGGTCGAATGCCTGCTGAAGGTTCGGTATTGTCATCACGTCCAACTCCTCAGGTGTCGTGGACAAAAACGCGACCACAAAGCTCAACTGTGTCTCCGGATACTGCCACGGCTGACCACCTGGTCCTGGTCCCCACAAGCTCTGGATGTCGAAGTTGGCATACTCGTTTGCCAGTGGCACCAATGCATTGTAGAGAGCCAGGAACTGCTTCTTCGTCACCCTCAGATGCTCCTTGTCAAAGCCTGATACCACATCCGTCCAGTCCAGGCGTGCGCCTGCCTTGTGTTGCCGCACCGCCTCGATGAAAATACCCGGATCGTACGCATCGCCGTTCTGCGTGATGACCATGAACAGGAGGACATTCGCGATTTGAGGATATGAGATGTCGCGTGTCTCTACTCCGCTCAGAATGTCTTTGCAAGCATCCAGGCTGGACGTCACGCGCGGGCCAGCTTGCTGTATTCGCTTGGCCAGACGGGAGTCCTGCGGCGATGCCAGCAATGCATCGAGCAACATGGCGGATTCCACCTCGGGCGGGACTCTGGTGTTGAGCCTGCTATATCGCACGCGTATGGCATAGAAGAGGTTTTCGCGCTGCTCTTCACCCCAGTTTCGTGGTGGTTCCTGAAGCAGGCGGTCGACGATGGCGGCAAGCACGGATGGTGACAGCTCGTTGTCGGGGTCGGTGGGTTGTGGGGTCGCGAGTGTGGAAAGGAAGCTTTGGAAGGTCTGGGAGAGGATGGCGTCGGCTAAAGTTCAATGTTAGTATCTCTTGGCAACGTGCTGCAGGTAAACGCGAGACATGTGCGCGGCGGTGCGGGAAAGCGCATTGGCAAAGTGACAAAGCATAGTACACACCTTTTGCACGCAAGTCCATCTTGTTCACGGCGCGACACGGAAGGACCAATGCAATTTTTGCTACCGGGTCCAGCCGAAAGTGGTCGATAAATGCATTGAGGTCGAAGTCGCGGTACAGCTCGCCCTCGGAGGTGTCCAGCGACTGGGCAATCTTGTCTGCTTGCTGCGGCTCTCTGATAATCTTGTGCATCTCTTCCACCAGCAATTGATAGTTTCCAGCGGCATCGCCGCCTGTCGGCGCACGTGCTGTCGGCGCGAAGATAGTGCCCGCATTGCTCTGGAGCAGTCTGCGGAAATATGTGGTGAATAGCTCCATGCCGCTCTCATCGATCAGTTTTCTGATCTTCTCCGCCTGTGCTTCCCACTTGGCCTGGTCAGTGTCCTGATTGATGGTGCTCAGCAAGATATTCAACTGCGTGAGCACCAAGCTGTTGAGTTGGCCAGACGAGCTTGCACTATGCGGCCCAGTGGACGAGACTGGAGAGCCCGCACTGGTTGACAGCGATAGTGAGGGCGAGTGACGCGCGAGACGAGAGATGCCTCCCGCGACACTTCCACCACTCACAGAGTTTAAGCTGGCAATGGACGATGCGAGGCGCGGACTGCCCAAGCTCGCGACGTTGCGTGGGCGGTTTGCTTGGTGGAAGGCTGCGGTCGCGTGCGAGGGCGATATGTATGAGCTGTTTGAGGAGGTCGACGAGTGTCGGCTGGTGACCTGGCGGCTTGCAGTCGCCGAGGATGGGTTGAAGCTGCTGGTAGTGGATGAGAAGGCACTCCGCGAAGGGCTCTGGCTGTGGACCGCCGACCGCGGATTTGCTGCACTCGACGTCGCACTGGCGGTTGTGAGGTGGATGGGCGTCGGGTTGCGACCAGTGCCAGATGCAGACGCAGACCCTAGCTGCTGATGTTGCTCTGAGCTGTTCCTGGCCGTCTGATTCCTGGACCTCGATCGCCGCACGTCTAGAGAGGAAATCTGGTTCGGGACGTTGGAGGGCCGGTCGCTCATCGATACCACACAGACATTGAGAGTGTGATCGCGCGATAGAGATGAATATGTACTTGAGATAGGTGGAGTGTCAGAAACGTCGTCAAGCGTGGATCCAATATGGCTTCCAGTGCACCTACCAGCTGCTCTAGAGAGTTGCGCTTGACCGCCAAGACTCGAACTAGCCAAGCACGTGATGCCGGAAAGATATTATTGAGATGAGATGTGTTGTAATGTGATAGAACTCTGCTTCATTTGGATATGGTATCTCTCCTCACGTTCACGCACTCTTGTCCAAAGTATGTACGTGATTTCATGCAATCGTTTCCTTCCAACCTCGTCTCCTATCGTACAGCATGACTTTTCGTAGGCTTAATCATCATTATATACTTCTTACCGGCCGTTCCAGGATGCTCAGAGCGCAGCAAGTGCCATCTACCATCCATTTTCAATCTCCTTGCTCAGCGCATTATATGGTGATCTGGCAGCCTTTGCTTTTTGTTCGTCAAAGCACCAAATCCCGCCCGTCTGCTCTTTCTCCAGGCTGCCAGATGGCACTTCCTTGATCAGCTGCTCAAAGATTGGAGAGTCGTTCGCTTTAGTGAAGAAAGTCCGGTCCCAGTCCCGACCCTCGGCTTGCTCCTTCTTGCGTTGAGCGCGTTGGTGCTCCTCGATCTTGGTCTTCTCGACTGACGTGGCGTTCATATCGCCTTTCAGGATGGCATCTGCCACGGTCTTCCATGCTCGTCGTGATTCGAGAGGATCTTGGTCTTTGATATCTGCCACTTGAAGCTTGGCTTTTGGCTCGGTCTTAGCGTTGTATTCCTCCACAACCTTCTTGTTGGCGTCTTTGATTGCGAACTTGTCGGTCCAACTGCCTTCTGCGGTGTAGACTACCGAGCTCTTGCTCTTTTCCTTGCCATGTGGGAAGACCACAGCGTTGAGTCGATTCGGACTTCCTGACACCCAGCCAGCTCCAGAATAGTCTATCCGTGCTGTGTATCCAGACGACGAGACAATGTAATTGCTCTTGTCGAGCTCTACGTATGGCTTTCCTCCTATAATCCCCTCGATATGTAGCGAGGGCAGCGTAATCAGGTAGGTCTCATTGAACTTGTCCAGATGAAGCAATGCATGTCCGACCTGCTTCACATAGATTGTCCGACCGAAACTTGCTTTTTGCGCATTGTACCCTTCCAGCCTGACGCCATGCTTTTCATTGCGAACACTGTATGCTGTCACTGGCGGATGATGCGAGACCTGCTCGCTCACCAATTGTGTTTCGCCAGACTCATCTTCCCATTTGCCCAAGAAAAGCTCTCCAAGGAATGGGTTCAGAGGCTTCTTTTCACTTCCGAGCTTTTCGTTTCTGCTAGCGTACTGTTGCTTGAGTGTACTGAGGAACCACTTGAGGACAAGACACATGCGCTTTTGAGGATCCTGTTCAGCAGCCGGAGCTACAAGAAGCTTTGGCATTTCCGCCCAGTATGCCGAGAACTCTGTGAGCGAGGACGTTGAAAGAATCCAGGCTGGTGCCGTCATGGTACTCAGGTCGCCATTGAAAGACGCCAATTGCTAGAATTCTTTAGTATATATGGGTGATCACTTCCTGACTACCTCATACCTTGATGAAGCCGCTCCATGATCCCTTCTGCGCTGCTGGCACCGCAGCACCCTCCTGCTCTGCTGCTGGCATGCTGTCCGAGGCGGGGTGTCACTGCTTCCTAAAAATGTGTAGGAGAAGTCCAGGAGGCGTTGTGGGCGTTAAAGAAAGCAGGTTCGGTCAATTGATGGCTTGCCTTGAAGTAGAGGTAAAGGCGTTGATATGTCGGGCGAAAAGAACGACGAGGGTAGCAAAGTGTAGAGGTGTTGCTTGGATGTGTTCATCTCCATGTTTGGCCCAGGGCAACCAAGATGGGGCGATCTTTCGGTGGGGCACGGCACGTCATCGTGCTTGCTGCACAACATGATCTGCCACCTACATACAATACACGTGCTCTTTTCTCAAATCAGAGGTCGAAACCATCGGAGCAAAGACATCCGTAGCATCTACATAGATCTGTCACTGAAGCAGTGAGGACGGTGTCGAGGCTCAGCAGCGACACGCACGTCTCCGACAATTCCACGGCCACCAAAGTCGGCACAAAGCTGCTGCCTTCGAGATGACCACGATTGTATTATGCCAATGCGAGGCTGTACGAAGGCGAAACGCGTGTTCAATCTCGCACTTCTCGTGTGTGAGAACTCGCATGACTATGCCCAGATGCAAGGACCGAGAGGCATCTATTGTCTTATATGTCACATAGCGAGAAGGAGCAAGTGGTGCTGCATACTGTTATTGCTGACTGAACAGATTCGGAGAACTCATTATTTTACATTTCTGCTTCGTTCCTGGCATGATCTCATGGCACCAACATCAAGCTATCATCGTGGCGTGGCATGGCTCCAGAACCTGTCAAGACGAGTACATCATTCTCCTATGATTGAGACACAGTCAAGCAGTCCAGCAGTCCGACATGCAAACATGACAGACGTCTCACTCGGAACGAAAGTGCTTTCGCGGCAACGTGCTGGCTCCCAAAGCTCTACAGCCTCTTCAGTGGGCTATTACTTCGGGCCATCTCCTTGAGTCGCAGTCATTTCACGCCAGTGCCTGAAGCTCTGTTCGCCGGACCAGCTACGATCAGGAGCTGAGAGACATTTCAGCACTTTGAGAGACTGGCAACATCCTCGGTCTGCTGTCGATGTGATTGTTCTAGCCTTCCTAACCACCAAAACGAGTATTCGAATATCCTCCATCAACCTCAATATTCGTGCCACTTACATGGCTGCTGTCAGCACTGAGCAAGAAACTCGCCACGTTTGCCACTTCCTCCGGCCAGGCAAATTTCTGCAATGGCACCGATGAGCTTGTCAGAGCTGGATCGTTCTCCTTCAGAAGCTCACGGATCTCAGCTGGCATGGCCGCGATGGACAAGTCGGTGACTGTTCCACCAGGCGATAGAGCATTCACTCGAATGCCATGGGGACCATAAAAGTATGCGCCATTTCTGGTGATTCCGACTATGGCATGTTTGGTGGCGGTGTATGCCGCATATCCAAGCCCTGTCAAGGACGATACCGAGGAGACATTGACAATGGCACCGCGCTGAGCAGGGATGTCCTTCGGCGGAGCTGGGTTGAAACGGACTGGTCTTGGATCTTGCTTCACCATTTGAGCGGCCTCATACTTTTGGCATAGCCAAACTCCTCTCTGGTTGACCTCACATGTCCTGGTGCCAAGATTTAGCTGCGAGCGGTGCCGGACGGACTTTCATCTCTTACAGGTCAAAGATCTCGGATGACACCTTCTGCTCGTCATCTTTCTTTTCGACGCCACATCTTGCATAATTCCGGCTGCGTTCACAGCATAGTCGAGTCTGCCCCATTTCTGCACAACAATCTTAACCATCATGTCGATGTCTTCCTCGCGGCGCACGTCAGCATGCTGATAGCATGCTTCGACACCATACTGCTTGCTGACATCCTTCGCAAGCTGTTTGCCATCAATGGACATATCTGCAATCAGAACATTAATGCCGCGACTGGCCAGCTTCCTGACACATGCTGCTCCGATGCCATTGGCACCACCAGTGACAATGGCAGACCACACCTCCGGATCTGAGGCTGTTGCGGAGTTTTTCGCCATTCTGCTTGAGCTGATGAGGCAGTTGTCTCTCCGTCAAGCTTGCGGAGGGCTTCGACCCTTTCAAGAAAGCAGGTTCACTAAGCAGGAACAAGTTTCAACGAGACGAATTTGCGAAAGCCTCAAGCCTCAAGCCTGGCGTCATGCAGCGCTGTGAGAGAGAAAGACCGAGGTCAATCTCCTGCTGGGGCTGTAAAGGGACGTCTTTGTCCCAAGACTTGTGGTACGCAAGAACTTCGCGGTGCGGTGCCACAAGATCCACAAAACGACCGGGGTCATGGCAGGGCTGATTACCGGTTGTGATCGGGGAGCCTTTACGACTTCATCGACACCAGTACTACGATGCAGCCAACTGTCCAGAAGAGCGCACACGCTTTTTAATTCATAAGCCTCTCATGTCAACCAATCATGCTGTGTCCGGTATACTCTTCTGGCGGATGCAACGCAGGTCTTGGCTTTTCTGGAACATAGCCGTGCAACAAGGTCTCCAAATACTGCAGACCATGCCAGAAAGTTGGAAGCGAGTCGTTCTCATCTTCGGACTGATGCGTCTCGGCGATAGACTTGAGCGATTTGGCCAAGGATCCGAGTAGACTGACGTACGTCAGGTCTCGCGTGACTGCATAGTCTGCGGCAAGAAGGAGGGCAGCACTAATAGTGCAGTACATTGTATCCCAAGAGACATGCGCGAAAGGTGTCAGTGGCTTCAACGTCAGGAAAGTCTCAACCACGATCGCCAAGTTGGTTCTCATAGTCTGGTACCACTTTCGCTGTTCCTCAGCAGTGGCATCTGTCGCAAGGCATCCGAACCTGGAGAACTCAGCTTTGGCATGAGCGAAATGCATGTCGAAGATTAGTCTCTCCAGCCTGGCCTGCATCGACCTCGTTCCTTGTAATGACGAGCCTTCGCTGCGTGACAGCAGATCCACTTGCTCGGCCCTGACCAAGAATCTTCTCGGCTCTTCAGCATTCCACGTTTCCTCGGACTGTGCTAGCCAGGAGGTCTGCCACTCCAGTCGGATGCAGCTCAAAGCATGCAAAAAGTCTCGGAATTCCAATTTGCTCGCCATTAACTCCTTGACAACATCATACTTCCTCGGCAGGAATGCCAGAGGTCGTCGATCGAAGACAAAAGCATGCATGCTGTCCATACTATATCACTCATCAGCAACAGCCGTGCTTTCCATCAAGATCACCAGAACGAGGTCCACTCACTGAACAACACCCTTATACATCTCATGCATCTCCCCCAACCTCTCCGCATTCACACTCAAATGCAACCCCATACCCTCCGCATGCCGTGCAGTATTCGCAAGAAACGCCCATCCCACGCCCGGATTACAATCATTAGCAATAACATATTCCAAAAACAGCGTCGTCTGAATAGTCTCTAGTGACGGCTGAACATAAAAATTCGCTAGCCTCAAACACTCAAATGAACAAGCGACAAACACCCTCGTCGTCAATTTCTTCTCACTTGATACATCCTCATCCGCAAACTGACATCCCGCTGCCAAAACCGAGAATAAAAGGCCATACCATGCGAGTTCAGGATATGGCAACCCAGCGGCACCTTCTAAATTCCTTTGAGAATCGCCACCTTCGATTAATTGGATTACCTCACATAATCTCCTCTCAAACTCCCCAGGATCTAGTAAGTACGGCAAGAACGGCAGTCCTATGTGATTGTATGCGCGATAGTAACGCATACATCTATCTGTTCCGGGGAGGGAGCGGAGAATGTCTCCGAGTGTGACAGAGGCTGTGGCTGCCCAGAGGGATCCGAAGGGATGGAGGGGAGTGCGGTTTGTTAGGCCGAAAGCTGAGGGGATCGATATGTCGGGTAGGAGGGAGATATTGCTTGGAGAGGAGGAGAGCAGAGAGGAGAAGAATGCCGCTGAAGAGTTTCGGCCGAGATAGATTGTTTCGCCGGTTTGTGTGTCGTGGGATATTAGTGGTGAGAGGTTCGTGGTGATGTTGGATAGGAGAGCTGGGATGTCGTTTCCGCCTCCGTCGACAGGTAATGATGAGGATGATGTCGGTCGACTCGGTATCGTTCTAAGAGCATATGTCAGCAAGGTACTATGAGGTTGTAATCATTACGTCCGTACTGTGCTGACGTTGACACGGAAGGTCTATGGGTCGTGTGTATACCACCGAGCCTCGGATTCTCCTCATAGATACAAAGATGAACATGTTTCCTTCTTCGACAAGTAGTACAAGGTTCGGTATAATCGCAGCGAACTTTACGGTTTCTGCAAGGAAGACAAGCTTTCGGTCTTCGATTCCTGCGTTTCTTTGCTGTAGAAATCGTGAATGGCGTAGAAGTAGATTCTGATGAGGGTGAAAGATCCATGTTGCGTTTAATGTTGTATAACCTAGGCTGATCACAAACTGTATAGTCAGAAGTATGGCATTGTGTTCTGATGACTGTGTCGACTGTGTCAATCCCCTCTCTTCGCTGAACCTCGGTGTTAGGGATATGCTTGGCGCCGGCAGCTGCATTGAGATGCCGAACTTCGGTTTTAGGCTGAAGAATTAATGACCTCTCGATGCACTGAGACATTCTCACTTAGTCAATTGCTCTTCATGACATCGTTACCTACAATTCCCTCGTGCTTCATTTCCGCATCAATTATTCATCCATATTGCGACTTCTCGGCCTCATGTCTTCACGTCGTTGTCGACTTCCGCTATCCGCCCGCAATGGCTACCTGCTCTCGAGCGTAAAGCCAAGTACCTTTTCAAGCCTTACTGCAAAGTCATAGCCAAGCTTCTCTCGAAGATAGGACCCGTCTTCTTTCCACAGTCCTGGTTCAGCATTCAGACTCTGCTTGACGAAGGAATTGCATCCAAGAATTCCGAGGTCTCCCGAATAGATCCTGGTTCCAACTCGTCCAGGATCATATCAGTTCGCAGTCCTAAAGTTCATAGCCGCATGTTGCCCGCGCAGCGGACAGCTACCAAGATAGTACTATCCCGAATCTGCTCTCAACCAGAGACATCAGGCGGCTGGTATATTTGCACGGGCAATTTCAGCTTTGTCGTGCTGTTCGAATCGTCGTCCAGAGTAACAGTAAGCTCAATGGTATGTCGTCTGCTCAGAAGTGGTGACCAGAAGTCGGGAGATAAAGCTTGATCTACGTTCACGCTGAAGGGTATCGTTATCGTATTCGTCAAGACTTCCTCAAAGTGTGAGCCCTTGTCGTCTGCATTAAGGTCAGTAATTAATAGAGCTTCTGGTCGATGGAAAAGCATGTTACCTTCGCTTTCCGAGTCGTGCGCATCCCATTGTCGGAAGGCGGCCGCATATCGCTGGTTATTGCTCCGCGACTGTTTTAAAGTTGCTTTACTGTGCGGCAGTGCTTGAAGTGTGTGCATTTCAGGTCTCGCTCGCCGCGGCATCACGAACGTGGTAGTCTTCAACTGCGCCGCAACATCGTATTTCTTCGGAAATGGCGTTGGTCGATGGGCGCCCTCGTGGCGTCTCACGAGCATGAACACCAGGTTGATATTCGTGTTCAGTGTTGATCCGCCATCTTCCAGTGAGAGCGCGGCGGGTTCTTGGCTGATAACTCCTAGGCGCGTCGTAGAGTTCCCTTTGTGTTGCACTTTCGATGTCCGAACCAGATATTCGCCAGGATAGTCATCAGGCAGAATCGGTTCCAAGTCTGGCTTCGCTGGGATGTAATTGAAACGGCTCGGAGTGGAAGCAATGACTTTTTTGTCCTGAAGAGCAGAAGCGATCACTGTATACGTGATCTGATACTCCACGTTGGTGTCGGACTTGAAGGAATCAGACCAATGTCCCTTTGCGTGCTTGGAGTCGATCGAAGGCAGTAGTTCAAGCGCCGACTGTCCATTTGGCTTCTGCAGAGCGAACTTGAAAGGCACTTCAACCTGGAATTTCGAGCCAGATGACGTTGCCGATTTCGTTCCGTCAAAGGTGGTCGCTGAGAAGAACGTATAGGTATCGTATGAAGCGTTGCTTGTGAGCGTCCCGTGACAGTTCTCGACTATCTTGGTCTGGACATTTCCTTTCACGAGAACTCTGTAGTGAAGTCCTTCGTAGTTTTTCTTCAATGTATAGATTGCGGCACCGGATATCTTATCGCCGCCTGCAAACGTGGGCACATTACTGTTGTTTGATAATGCGATTCGTGCAGAGTCGTATCGAATGTGCACATCGACTTGTGGTGAGCCGATCCAGTGTGGCATCTTCACAGGTGGTGGGGTTGAGACGACGTGGAGAGGAGGTGGAGAGGAGGTAGAGAGGAGAAGTTGTTATGATGTTCGGCGAAACAGGAAGTGCATCGATGTGGGTGAGTGTGGGTCAAAAGATCTTTACATACCTTGATCAAAGCGTCAGGCGTTGTTATGTCTGTGCGCGCGCCTACATCAGGGTATCACATCAGCCCGACTTACTCCTCCGCGTGCAGGGACTGTGATATGTCAACCAGTGCGTCTGATTACAAATCTTGCCGAAGTTGGCGACTTTGCCCGCAGAAGTTGTGATAAGGCAGAGCGGAGTCTGGCGGTCCGCGAGCGGCAGAGGCTCCGTATCTTTGCTTCCACTCTTTGCGACATGCGCATCAGGGAACGAAACAACATGACCAGGTTGAGCGGCGATGAATGCACGTGGCAGACAGTCTCTCGCGCGCCGAGAAGATCTGCACTCAACGCTGATTCGGTCCTTAATTAGCGAGAATTAACTCCAGTAGGCAACCCCAGCCTACAGCTGAGCTTAGCCTAAGTCAGCCCTGGAAAATGGGCGTGGGGAGACTGAGCCTGAGCGACTCATAGCCAATGCAACCCGAAGAAAACCAGAGGTTGGTCCAAAGGGCGCAGTGATTGGAAATGCAAAGGAGAAGGAAGCTGACGTGAAGTGCCAAGCTAAGACATCGAGCTTTTGCGAAGTTTCGTCAGTCGTGAAGAATGTATCAACATGGTTAGCAGCAAATCCTCCTCGGATGGGGCCGAATCCTTTACTGTTTCGAAGCGTTTTGAGAAACAAATGCGTCGGCCCGAGAGTTCGGGGACTTAGTAACTTGATGTTGTAGTATTCGCGAGCCTCGGTAGCAATGCGACAGAGCGTGAATGACTGAAAAGGTGAGCACATCCCCTATAGTGGCCCGAGAAGGGAGATACTCCACATCGATAACATGGCAGACCAAACACTGCGCAATGCTGAGGAGAACAACCGGAGTGCTCAGAGTTCGGAAGAAGGCGCGAAAGCCTCCGGATGGCCAGTCATTGCAGCAGCATCCGCTGTTCTCTTCGTTGGAGTGGGATACACCAATACTTACGGCGTTTTCCAAGATCACTACCACGAAGTCCTCTTCCCATCAATAGCACCAGAAAAGCTCATTGTAACCGGTTCTGTCGCATCGAGCCTCTACTTCATTTTGGGCGCGCTCACAGGACGATTCGCAGACTTGGTAGGATATCGGATATCGCTTCTGCTGGGTTCCGCATTGATGATTGGAGCGATGTTCGCCGCAAGTGTGGCGAAATCGTACACCGAGATATTCTTATCGCAAGGACTGATGTTCGGCATTGGCTTGGCATTCGTTTACATGCCCGCAACGTCCATCTCGAGGCAGTACTTTGGCAACCAGCATGGGCTTGCGAATGGCATCGTGGTATCGGGAGGAGCGCTTGGCGGCTGTGTCCTACCCTATTCAGTCCAGGTCATGCTCGGAAGATACGGTCTTGCTGCAACGTTTCGCATCCTCGGATATCTCGCAGCTGGGATTCTGATACCATCAATCCTGGCTTTGCGACCGAAGTCGCGGCTCTCGCGATCCAGGAAGGTAGTTGACCTATCTCTCTTCAAAGACAAACGCTTCGTTTGGATGCTGGTAGGATGCACTATAGCGATGGCAGGGTTCTTGCCTCGGTACTTCCTGGTGCCAAGTTCTGCTCGGGCACGAGGCATCAGCTCAACGTACGCTTCGTGGCTGCTTGGTATCATGAATGGCCTTTCTGTCTTTGGCCGGATCGGTATTGGTTGCTTCGCGGATAGCTATGGCAAGCTTACAGCGTTGTCATTAAGCTTTCTGTTATGTGGTCTTGGCCACTTCGCATTCTGGCTGCCAGGTATCATAGGTACCCAGGACGATACACGAGCCGCCATTGCGCTAATGACCATCTTCGTTGTTTATGTTGGGCTATTTGGCTCGGGCTTTATCTCACTGTTCCCAGTTGTCGTGGCAGACATTTTTGGAAGCGAGAACCTGGCTTCGAAAACAGGTATGCTGAACACATTCGTCGGCCTGAGCACTCTGGCCGGACCAAGTGCTGTCTATGCCATTGTCGGCTCAGGTGTGTCGCTGAGGTGGGCTCTGGGCATATCAACTGCCGGGGTCTTCATGATGGTGGGTGGTCTAATCCTGCCGATAACGAGGGCTTTGTTGTCCAAGAGGCAGGCTTAGGAATTTGGCCGGCATCAAGCAGGGCGACGGGCACTATCGAGTTTAGAAAGAGCTTGATAAGGACTCGATAAGGTCGAAACTCTGTATGCCATTCCAGTGATCTTGTAAGCAATATACGAGCTCTACAATATTGTCAAAGTTATTGCACGGTCGACTCACTCGAATGGGTAGGAAAGATGGAAGAGAGAAGGAGCAGCGCGGAGAGGAACTTGAAAGACGCGTGCAGCGGGCACGGACTTGTTGGCTGGGCCGATGCCGAGCCGAGAATCCGACAGTGGTGGTGGTGGTGGTCATTTCAACAAGGATTGCAGTCACTCGTGTGACAAACAATTGGATGTACAGACGACCGAAGATGCCGTTTCGTGCTCTACAATACCTTACCAATACTTTTGTTGGGCCACAGTCACTGTTGATCAATCCACCTGCCCATCCACCTCTGATTGATCTCCTTCGCCTCATCATAGAGTCCAACCTCCAATAGCAACTGCACAACACCTCTCACACTCGAGTGCAGCGCACTAGAGATCCAAGCATGCGTAGGAGCGGTATGCTCGCCGATAAAAATCGTGTTATGTTCCGTGCGATGATAAGCAGGAATGTAAAGCTTATGCTGTTCGATATCTGGTCGGCACCAAGCTGTCGCAGTATGCTCGTCCTCCAGCCAGCAGAGGCGCTCATAGTCGTCAGTGTAGAGCTCCCTCACTTCCTCACCATGTAGGGACACGATCGCGTCCAAGACCATTTCTACGTGAGAGTCATCGGAGAAAGAGACGAAGCGGTCGGACCAGTCTCCGCCACGATAGTGGATGATAACTCCTGGACGGTCGGTTTCGTTGAGGCCGTAGACGGGGTAGTATAGAGCTCCAACAGGACTGGACTCAGGCTGTGAGTAGCCCCCGAAGATGGGCTTTGGGCCTTGCTCCCAGAAGCGTTCTTTGAACAAGAGGGCGACTTTGCATGCGGATTTGAAGCGGAGTCCTGCTTCCGAAGTTGCGCGGGAGAGGACTGAGGAGAATGAGGGAAGATCCATGAACCGAGTCATGGTAAATGGGACGGCCATGATTGTATAATCGTAGTCCTTGAAATGGGATTCGCGATTGGATCCGGTTCCTTCGTACCACGAAAGTCGGGTCACGGTCTGGTTGGATGATGCAGACACAATGGACTCCAGCTTGCGTATCTTGCGATTAAGCGTGAGGCGGTTTGATACATGTGGGATGAACGCATCCGAAAGCCGATTGAAGCCGCCGTCAATGCAAGCCCAATCTGTTTCACCCAGAGAATCAGGTCCACCATCGAGACCGAGGTTCGAATTGTGGACCATCTCGTCCCAGAGCACATCATAATCCGATGCAGTCCAAATTGCGTCGGTAACATTCTCACTCGCGTGCCAGATATTGCGCATCAATGACTGTTCACTGAAGTCGTCCAGGTTTTCGTCCATAGCTTTCTTGTGTGCTCGCCAGACGTCCTTTTGAATTGATTTGAGAGTAGATTCGTCTTTCAGAATCTTGTTCATCATAAGTTTGGTGTCATTATACTCAGCCGTCGTCAAAGAAGGCTTTGTACCAAGACTGGAGTCAGCTGCGATCTCAGCTCTGGTTGGAATTCTGCCGTCTGCGTGGCGTCCAGTACCGCGAGCCAGAAGCTCGTTGGGAGAGTGCTGGATCCAAGGTATGAAGTCGACCTTCCATCGCGTGTCGTTGTTGTTCAGCTCGTTCAACCACTCCGCCAGTTGCCACACCATCAAGTGATCAGTGTAGTAATGAGTCGAATTATCGCTTTTGTATGTGACGCTGTGAGGGAGTCTCATTGGGCCCATTTCTGCGAACTCCCGTGTGCCACCCACGAACTTTGTCCTGAAACGACCACCAACACGATCATCCGCTTCGACAATTTCCCAATTGTGGACGCCAATGCTATCGAGCATCAGTGCTGAGGCAAGGCCAGAAATGCCTCCACCAACAATGGCTATGGACATATTCTTGTCGTGTGCATGCGAACTCTGATTGATTGCAGCCACTCCATCGAACCACGCGCCAAGTGCGTCAAAGTCTTTCAGTAGAGGCCGCCGATGTCCTGAAGCATAGTCGCTTTGGAGCTGTTGTACTGGACTGCTGTAAACGACGTTGGCAAAGACTGCAATGAGCGGGAGAGTGGTTCTGCAGAGCGAGTCCATGACGATGGCTCTTTCGCGGTTGCTGTGCACTCAAGCGAGTGCCAATGCCTTGGATATTGCTTGCTTATACCTTCAAGCAGAGTGAAGGCCTTCCATGTCCTTGGCGTGGAGTAATTTTGCTCATCCCGTAACCTTGATGGAGAAGTTGCATGTCCATATTACAGTAGCTCACGTCGAAACGCGGAAGACTGCATACTAGTAAACATGCAAGCCTGCGTTTTGCTGTTTCGATGTGTCGAGCACTTACCTAGTATCTTGGCGTGGGAACTCCGTAGACTTACCTGAACACCTTGCTGTCTACTACTGCTGTTGACTACCACATAGCGTAGTATCGCCGTGACTTCACACCTTCTTCTTAAGGAGGCCCTTCAAGAAGTCGAACGAGTTGCTATCGCTTTGAAGCTCGAATCTTTTCCCAGTCAGTCGGCTGTCGATATCGAGACCCTCGGCGACAAGGAGACCCCAATCAGTGGTAATGCCCTTGATTTTGGCTTTCGCGCCACCTTCGGTTTCCAGTGTGACGACTTGATCATTGTGAAGCCAATTCTGATAGTAAATATTCTCAAACTGCTTTGAGAAGCCAGAATGGCAGAATCGAGCGTACAGCGACTCGAATTGAACCAACGTCGCGGCAAGTAGCTTTTCAGGCTGCAGCTCCTTCAAACCAGCTTTCTTTGCCAATTGATTGATCGAAGTGGTCGGTGCAGCGTTGGCTAAGTTGAGACCGATGCCCAAAATCAAAGTGTAGTCGCCTCCGCTATAGGAGCTGTTGACCAAAATGCCGCCAATTTTGACATAAGATTTGATGTCGTCGGCTTTTGCTCCTGCCTTCGCAGGATCAAGGGCATAGATATCGTTGGGCCACTTCAGCTTGATCGGCAATTTGTCGTAGCCTCTGTCATAGCTCTGGATGCCAGCGACGACTGCAAGCGCGGCCAGATACTGCACAAAGACAACGGGAGCTGAGGATGATAGTGATAGACTATGCTTCAGCACGGTGCTAAAGATGAGCTGACCAGGCGGCGAGACCCACACATTGGTACCACGGCCACGACCAGAGACTTGTGTAGTGGCTGTACATGTGGTACCGATCGGCAGGTTGGCAAGTAGAGTAGTGTTCTTCTCGAGAATCGTCTGGGTAGAAGTTACGACTTCGCCGTAAAGGATGACCCGGCCATAATCACCTGAAAGCCCAGGCTGTTTGGTCTGAAAATGTTTGAGGTGGCTGTAGAAATCGGCATGCTGAAAGTGCGGTGTAGCCTTCGCGGTAGGCAACGATTGCGTGTGCGGTATGAGTGTCTTCGTAATCGCATTATAGTCGAGGATTCTGTCCGCAGACTCAGGATCAGCTTGAAAATTCCGTTCATTTTCTGCACTGGAAGCATTCGACATAGCAAAGGCTGCTTCCTTGACAGCACTGGGTAGCACCTCCGCGACAGCCTGCTTCAAGTCATCAAAGTCCCAGCGGCCTTCGACCTTGACTTTGAAGATATCGTTCTCGCCATTGATGACATAGCGACCTGTCTCTCCTGCCAAGATGCCTGCTTGTCGCCACCTCTGCAGCATATCTGCGACTTCGCCGGGTTGTGCAGAAGACAAATGCAAATGAGATAGGGAAGGTACCGCTTGAGGCTCCTCGCTAGTGTCGAGCCCGAATTTCCTCAGACATGCTTTGAGGAAGTCCGTACGCTGCTTGTCGGTGGCAAGGAGTGCATCGATGATCTCTCCGTAATTGGGATTGGACGTCTCGTCACGATTAAGATTGATACCGGCAAATCTGGTGGAAGTCAGCTGACAGTCTCGTGTTCAACAGCGAGCACTTACTCGGGATGTGGTCCGGTAAGCAAAGCAGCTCCTTCGCCCACCTTGCGATACACAACTGCGGCCTTTGGCTCGCCAGAATCAACAGCCAAGTCCTCGTCGTAGGTGGCCAGGACTTCTACGCCACGGTCTTCGAGGCTAGCTGCATCAACAAAAACTCCTCCGCCGTTGTAGTAAGAATTGAAGCCCTCAGTCGAGCCAACCAGAGAAGCTGAATTGACCTTGAGCTTGACAGCTCTTGCCCCCTTTTCACTGCCGTATACAAAGCCCTTGAATGCTAGGCCTCTACAGATACCTGGATAGAAGGCTAACTCCCGCTTTCCCACTACCTCCCACCCTTTACGTCCAACTTCAAATTCGCATTTCGATGTCCCGTAATAGCCTCCAGCACACAGGCCAAGGTAATTGCCACCACTGTTGACGTAGGTCTTGATCCTTCGATTGCCTTCGCCGTTAAGTATGCGGCAGTAACCAGAGTCGGCGCCACCAGGTATCACCAATAGAGCACATGTCGAGGGCCAAGGTTCTTTCAGAAGTTGGTCGGATGAGACTACCTGGATGGCATACTTGGGTCCAAGCAGTCGGCGTAGAGTCCATGTGACGTGTCGTACAGATGGTAGAGAAGTGGAAGGCCCAGAGTAAACCAGCACGTTGGTCCTTTTCGCCGCCATGTTGGGTCACGTGCTCTTTCAATGATGAGTGGACTTTTCTGCCTCGAGTTTCCTGTCAGGATTCTTCATCAAAACCTCAATTGGTCGAGCTTTTGGAAGATGTCGAACAGCGAAAGGGCCCAGGCGGCGGCGGCACAGGCCGAAGATGATGATGAACCTGATGAATGGTATGCTACCCCAAGAGGTTTCCTGCTGCCAAGCTGAGTATGGACCAGGGACAAGCGAATATTCAGCACAGGCTGCGCAGGCAGGCGATTGGCGGCCTCGACCCAGGAGATGTTTGCTAATGCGACGAAGATGAGAATGCGACTTTGAATGACTGCTTTCGCGATAAAAAGGATTGGAGAGCCTGCAAAGATGAGGTGAGTCGAGAATTGCTGGCAGTGCCCTACCTTGATTCAGCAAAGCGACTCGACTGTAAGTAGCTCAGGCGACTGACTGTTGCAAGCAGATGGAGGCGTTCAAGCAGTGCTGGAAGCGGCAAGGCAACGATGAGAGGACAGATCAGAAAGATGCGTGATGGTGGATATAGTTCTACAGTAGCTCCTAGAAGTACTTCGGCATTCGGGCAGTTTCGTCTGTCGAGGCCGGACCACTCCACTCTAATCAATAGTACCTCAGCATGACCTCTCGACACAGGAGAGTAGACCTGAGCAAACACGAGACGTGTGTTGTAGTGTGCATGTAGCGGAAATGAGGTTGTATCCAGTGTCTCCTGAAGCTGCTGGCTGCTCACTCGGCACGGACCCTGGTTCTCTGCGCCGATGAACCTCGACTTCGAGCTCTCAAAAGTTTCATTGCATTTCTCACACAATAATGTCCGCATCACAACGTGTCGGCTCATGCTTGGCCTCAGTCGCGACAGCATCATCATGTAGAGTGCAGTCGCAATGCGCTCGTCGCATTCCACACGCGAAACGCGCCATATCGACAACGTCCAGACGATGGCAGCAAGCCGCGCCCAAAACTCCATCCTCGGCACAAGCAGCAGCAAACACTCAAAAAGTACAATCGGAATTATCACCGAGCGACGAGAGTGAGCCATTGCGATCATTGACAGATGGATTACAAGACCCTCCGCCAGTCTTGAGCGAGAATGAGAAGCAGATCGACTGGACGCGATCCTTCCATGGCCTAAGCTCTACACCATTTACGCCCGAGCAGGCTCAGATCCTACAAGAACCATTGGAATATGATGATGTGGAGATCAAGCCCGACGGCATTGTGTATCTGCCTGAAATCAAGTACAGGAGAAAGCTCAATCGCGCATTTGGACCAGGAGGCTGGGGACTAGCACCGCGTGGCGAGACCATCGTGACAGCGAAGGTTGTGACGAGAGAATATGGACTTGTGTGCGGTGGAAGGTGATGTGATGTCAAACCTTTCGTGGCAACCAGGATGCTAATGAACATGGCAGATTGGTCTCGATAGCACGCGGCGAACAGCAATACTTTGACCCAGACGGCATCCCGACCGCCACCGAAGGCTGCAAATCGAACGCATTGATGCGATGCTGTAAAGATCTCGGCATTGCCTCCGAACTATGGGATCCACGTTTCATCAAGAAGTTTATGTCAGAGATGGGCAAGGAGATTATTGTTGAGCACCAAGTGACGAAGAAGAGGCGGAAGCATTTTATGAGGAAGGACGATGAATTGAGATACCCATTCAAAGAGATTGGCACACCCGATGCTGCATCGGCGACCGGTGGGCGACCTCCAGGCACAAAAGCCCCTACCACTGGAAATGGTAATGGCGCAAAGAGCCCGGTCAAGAATACTGCGAACAATGGCAAAGGTGTAGCAAATGCTGCTTCACAGGCATTCCAAAAGGCCAAGGCAGATGCACCCAAGGCATAGGTATGATGTTTGATGGGCTGCTGTGGTGCGCAGATGAAGCGGGTGGCATTTGACATGATGGAATGGTATATTTCCGTCATCTTAAGGTTGTCACCGCGCTGCTCAATTGTGGACTGCGATCCAGACGCAGAACGTGTATAGCATAGATGAGAGCTCTCCTTCGCAACTCTGTATAAAAGCTACGTTGAGAGCAGGCCCCATCCAAACTGGACGGCATTCAGCCTTTCTATGCGGTCGAGGGACACTCCTGTGCGAACGAGGTTGAAATAGCGTCACCGAATCATTCTTCCGCCCACTTCTCGAAGCCAACAGTCGCAGCCTTCACGTCGCTTGGCATTTACCACTAAGTCGGCACTGGTTGGAGCAGGCGAATAAGCTATCGCACATTGCAACCAGTCAATCTGATCAACTCCTCACGAAAGCCAAAATTTCTCTACTGCGACTAGTTCCTATCTTTCTCGCCCCCATGAACTCTCTTCACATCTAGCACTCCACGGTCGACTATCATCCATGCCACATTGTGGACGCAACCATTTTCTAAGAGCATTGATTTTCTCGGCGCTGCCTTCTCCCGACATCGGCTGTCATCATGGCATCGTACTCCCTGAAGGTTCTGCGCCATATTCATCATTCGACGACTTCCAGACTCCTTGATTTCAACATGGACACCAGAGAATTGACCGCCGCAGAGAGAGAGAAATTCGACGAGATGGGCAAGTCCGACTTCCTCAAAGTCGCATACGCATGGTGCATCATTGCTCTTGTCGCTGCTTTCACCTGGCACACCTGCGACTCCGGCGACCGCGTTGTTGTCACCGTGCTCTCGAATGTCAAATGGCTAGCCCTTGTGTTCTTGTACGCAGACCTCGCTGAGATATATCTCCATATTGGGCTTTCGGTGGACGTACCACTGTTAGGGACTATCACAGTGGTTCCGAAGCTGATTCCGAGTGATTACGATGGCGCCGAGCGACTGAGAGGACCCAATGCGTGGCCATGTCGGCGGTACAGATTACAGCTTTACTTTGATCGACTGAAGGAGTCATGGTGGTACATACTGACACCGGAGATCTTGGACGTTCTTGCGGTAACAATCAATGTCTCGCGTGATATTGCTATTGTGGTGTGGTGTATTTACTTCGAATACCGGAGACCTGACCTCGATACGACGGGGTGAATGCTGGTTGTAGGCCGAGTGCCGAAAAGCTCTGCAGGCGCACGATTCTGGTCTCGAACGATATTCAGTGGAGGAAACCTCGCTTGCGTGATTGGACAGCGCCACCGAACAGTCTCCAGCTAAGCCCACAGCCTCGCAGAAAACACATAGCTATGGAGGAGCGGCTGAAGAACATAGAGAAGGAAATTGTAGGTCCTCCATCGCCATTGCTAGCGCTCAGCCTGGTTCTCGGCAAGGCGAAACAGAAACAGGGCCTTGGGTGGGCCTTTCGGACGCAATTCACCACTTGCGTCTTGATTTCAAACCCCTTTCGAGGCCGGCCCGGATCACATGACCAGAAAGGCTGAGGTTACTCAGCGATCTTACCAAATTGGCATGCACGACCACCCGGACGAGTCAATGCAAGACATTGAATTATCAAGCAGAGTTTGCAATATGTATGTCGTGGAACCCGACATCTGCCTAACGTACTACGGCCTACCACCCGCATCCTCTCCCTGCCGACCTTCAATCGTACCATCTTGGTGAGCAACAATATCATGCACGACCTTATTCGAGACTCCGCAGTCGGACAGTGTCTCAGGCTGTTAGGTATCAAGCGTCTACTACGATATCGAGAAGAGGAAGAAGACTTTGAACTCCCACAGCACTTCCTCCTTCCCAAGCCCGAGAGCAACGTGGACGAGTCGCTCCCTCCCTCGACCGACGACTTGGAAAAGGGTGAAGCCAACAGCACTGTGCCAACCCCAGCCCACCGAGCCAGGGACGACGAGAAGGTCATCGTTTTAGTGTCGTGGTACTCGCAACTCGATCCGGCGAACCCACACAACTGGTCGTCTGGCAAGAGGATGTTCGTGTCCTCTCTGCTCATGGTCTACACTGTGACCTGCTACATCGGATCATCACTGTACGCTGCTTCGGCCGAGGGCATAAAGGACGTCTTCGGTGTGAGCGATGTCGTTGCGGCTCTCGAGCTATCACTCTACCTAGTACGTTCTGGGCTACGGAGTCGCCCCATTACTGTTCGGACCTTTGAGCGAGATACCTGCCATCGGACGCATGCCAATCTTCAGCCTTACCTACATCATTTTCGTCCTCCTATCTCTCGCCGCGGCTCTAGTCAACGACTTCGCAGGCTTATTGGTATTGCGATTCCTCTTGGGCTTCTTTGCCGCTCCAGCTCTTGCCAATGCTGGAGCAAGTTACGGCGACTTCTTTAGCGCGAGAGCTATGCCGTATGTCATATGCTTCTGGGGTGGAGGAGCGACTATTAGCCCGGTGAGACCACTCAGACCTCGTCGCTTGGCGAATCATGATAACTGATCTTATCACTGTGAAGGCTCTTGGGCCGTTGATGGCAGGCTTCGCGGTACAAGCAGAAGGATGGAGATGGAGTTCATGGGTACTCTTCTGGTTCTCAGCGCCAGTTCTACTGCTCGTCCTTCTATTTCTCCCGGAGACCTCACCAGATACTATACTTCTACGCCGAGCTCGTCGATTGCGAGCGTTGACCGGTCGGTCAGACCTCAAGTCAGCATCCGAGATAAAGCAGGCCAAGATGTCACCCAGTCAAGTCGCCTACGATGCTCTGATCAAATCTTGGCAGATCAACATCCTAGATCCCGCCGTTCTCTTCTCCACAATCTATACCGCTCTGACATACGGCCTCTACTACTCGTTCTTCGAATCATTCCCACTGGTCTATCAAGGTATCTACGGCTTTGATCTCGGGCAGCTGGGTCTGACATTCCTATCATTACTCATTGGGCTACTGGTTGGTGTACTCCTCTATTGTGGCTACTTCTACTTCATCGGCGACCCTTCTATGTCCAAGATGGAGTCAGTACCACCCGAAGCACGACTACCGCCGGGTCTGGGTGGAAGCATTGTCATCCCCATCGGACTGTTCCTGTTCGCATGGACAGCAAGAGATTCGGTACACTGGAGTGTGAGCCTTGTAGGGGCAGGGATCAGCCTTTGTGGACTTTTCATTATTGTCCAATGCATGCTTTGCTACCTACCTTTCACTTACCCCTACTATTGTGGATCTCTTTTTGCAGCCAATGGATTTGCACGCAGCACATTCGCAGCAGGTGCCATCTTGTTCGCTAATCCCATGTTCAAGCGACTCGGAATCGGCGGAGGTGTCAGTCTTTTAGCTGGCGTGGCAGTTCTATGCATTGGAGGAATGTTTGGCATCTACCACTTTGGAGCCACTTTGCGGAAGCGGAGCAGATTTGCTGCTTGATATGCACCCAACACTCATTGAGTACCGGTTGCTTTTGTCTTCTAAGATGTCGCTCCACCGTGCGCATTCCATGGATGCGCGAACAGATCAACGCTGCCGACGCTCAGAGGTCCTTGTCCGTTGGGTGCTTGCCGGAGACTATCTGTCTGCGATCTCATCAGTCCGAATGGTCCCGGATGAAGACGTCTCGCCTGAGAGCACCCTTTCTCACTGGACCTTTGAAGAGTACGACATACCTGTGCTCGTAATGGTTCCCAGTATTGACTCAGGAAGTCAAGAGTGTCTTGGATCCACAAGAATGATGCTTCATCAGGGCGAAGCGCCCTCCAGATCCAACTGGCGTTGAATGGCGTTCGTATGACACCTCCATAAGCCTTTGTGAAGATCAGCGACTCACGTCGTGGACTGATCGAGGGGCACAGACTTGCTCACCATCAATACGACACCGGAAATGAACACAGCATGACCGCTCAGCGGCCATAGTCTTGACCTGTCAAGCTTGCGGCCAATGGGATTCGAGAATAGCTGGACAATGGAATGCGCCTCGTGCAAGACAATTTCGGCACTCTTGAATATCTTGTCATGTGTTACCATTGACGCTGCTGGATGTTTCGAAAAAGCTGGAATCATCGCAGCGTGGAGAAGCATTCGGTTCAGGTGATGCAAAGACTGAATGCTCACAATGAGCTCAGTATCTTCGTTCTGCTCACCTGTAGCGGCCTCGGAAAAGCCTTGTGCGTAGGCAGTGGCTCCATGGATGAGCTCTTCAAGATTTTTCAGCTCGTGCTCCCATTCTGGATCGGATACTTCACGCGGAATCCATACGAACGACTGGACCTGCGTCCTACGAAAGTTGATGTCAGCCAAGCACTGGTGCTTCAATGCTTGTACATGAAACTATACCAGATACGGAGAGCTTTGACGATCTCAGCCATGCGACAAAGTTGTGTTGCCCCTGCAGATAATGCGTCCTGCATTTTCGGACCCAATTCAAATCCAACCCCATCAGTCAAGCTGCCGTCCTCGAACGCTGCCGGCATTGGAAGTTTGGCAGCCATGTCGCACAATACCAATGAGCGCGACGGCTCTGCCCTCAACGCCGCAGTACTCCAGCAAGCCCAGAAGCATCTTCGTTTCATCTCATGGGCAAATCTCTCTGACTGTGACAAAGACGCAGAGGAAGCGGCATTATCAACCAGCTTGTCATACCCAAGTACACAGCACAGCTCAAATGCAACCCGAGCGTGTATCTCCGCTTTCTCGACATCCCCTCGAGCAAAATAGTACCCGTGCAAGACGTGCAAGGCCTGTAACCTCTCAATGCCAGGTTCATCAGCACCTGCGAGAACAAATTTACTCGCGGATCGTGCCCAAGCCCAAGACTTCTCAAATATGTCGTACATGACACCTTCATACCAGGGGTTCTTCAAGAAGATAGCGGCTTGAGCGAAAATCGCTTCAAGTAAATATTCCGGGACTCGTTCCTGAGCGTAGAGCTGAAAAGCGATTGCTCGATGGAATAAGAGGTTGGCGCTGTGAATCTTGTCGAAATAGGTCTCGAGGAGTTTCTGGCCCACTGCTTGTGAGGGAAGCTCGGGGACGTCGATCTCTGCATTCTTTTCGGTTATATTGGCTTGGGTCGCGACACTGACGTATGTGACGTATGTGTTGGTCGGTGTATCTGCGCGAGCTCGCCAACTGGCTTGCATGATCTTCTTGCGATCCGGCGGCTCTGGATACCTGCAAGGGACGAAGGTCCTATGGCAGTGCCCACATTGGGGCTTTTCACCGTCACACTTCCTCTTCTTCTCCCTGCAGGCGAGACAGGCGAGAGGAATTCTGCTGGCCATGGTTGTGGAAATACTGGAATACGATGTCCGGATAATGTTGATGGTACAGCTGCGTCTACCCGCCTGCAGACAATCTCAGCCCCTAGTTCTGGCGTATTGTAACAGAACTCATCAGTGCTTGGAAGGTGGATTGGTGGATCGGGTAGTCACAAGTGCAGCACTTGAGCAGGAGGCAAATCTACCTTGATTAACAAGCAGGTCACTCCTTCCCTCCGACCTCTAGGCTTGAGCTCAGGTACGCAATTGCCTTCCGAGGATGAGTATTCAGACTGGGAAAGTGACTTTGAGTCTTGAAGAGCCGGGACGATGCAAACAAAAGGTCGGGAACCTATCGATGAGATGAAGTTGGCCATCACTCGCACGATGGAACTCAACATGTTATAAAGCGCCTTATAGCGTCAAATCGGACTTTGGATGCAGACAAGGAGCTGTAGGCGCGAGTCGATAGTACTTCGACGTCACTGAACTGATTGAATCACCGGATATGCTACGATACGAAGCCGCGGACGAGGAAAGTCTCAGCGACTACATTACAACATCTATCATGAAGCCATCCTCTCCCGGTCAGATCAAAGCCCAGCCTCCCCCTCAAGCGAATGCAACGAAGCCGAGTCCGAACTGCAAAAGCAAAAGTTGCCAATCGCCCAGCGTCTGACTGTGAAGCTCAATGTTTGCTCTCCCATGCCAAGCCCTAGTTTTCTTGAGGGCTCGGTGTGGCCGCGATGCGACTGAGCCACTTGTGCAGTCAGACGACGAATGATTGACGGAGGCATTGGAATACTCGAATGCCTATAATTGCTGTTTAGCTACATGTGACAACAGCCGAGTGATGTGATCGGCTGCTGTGACTCGGTCTTGAGCATGTGAATGGCAGGCTTCGCGGTGAGAAGTTGCTGGGACCCACTCGAGAAAGATGGAGACGTACATCAAGATTCAGCAAACATCACGATCTATTACTAGAGTACGCGGACGCAAATGTGCCAAGTCACTCGGTGTTCCGTATACTGGCAACGCAGTCCTGCCGCACTACGATGGTCGATCAAGCGTCAGAACAAGTTGAAGTGGAAGACAAGTACAGGATGTCGCGAGAGGTCTTTGGAATCGAAGAACTTCTCGAAGCTATACTTTTACGATTCGAAACTCTTGATCTGGTGCATGCTGGAAGAGTCTGCCGCCAATGGCATGAATGCATTAAAGCCTCGCAATCTCTTCGACAAGCATTGTTTCTCGAACCCATTGACGAAAAACACAAGGAATATATCAATTGGGAAGATGATCTGGAGCTACCTGACGACGATTTTGCTTATCGAGGATATCCCAGACTATCAAAGACCCCGGACACGATAACCCTTCCCAAGGAGCTACGTCCAGGTCTTGTCGTCTCACTCCATCCATTTCTTGAGCACAGTAATGAGGAGTCTGACCTCGATTCAACTGATCTTTCTGCGCATCAGTGGGCGCCGACGATTTGTTGGTCGAGGGAACATAAGCATTTCAAGGACGGCGAGAGAGAGATCAAGCTTCTGACCCTTTCTCGCAATGGAGAATGGAGAAAGCAATTCATCTCACAACCTCCTGTCACTAAAGCCGCCTTCATTGTTCAGTACGACGAAAATCTAGACATCGGAGATGATCGCTGCTCATACCAAGGCTATCACATCTTCGAGAGACCTAATGGCATTTGCTTGGGGGACCTGCAGGACCATATTTGGGAGTTCGTTATCTCGCATCGGCGGATGGAGATCGAGAGGCAGAGGGGAGTTTTGTCTGGTATCCTCGATGAAGACGACTGGCAAGAGTGGAGAAATGAGGTTGTGGCTGATGCGGAGGGCACTGATAGCGAGAAAGCCATTCTTGCGCATCCGCCTGATATTCGGCTGTGGAGTGAGCCGATAGAAGGATGTATCTGGGAGGGCTCGCCGTGGGGTGAGATTGCGAGGAAAGACGCTGAGCAGGATGAATTGGCCTCCAAGGAAGTAATGAGAGATGCGGAGGAGATTCAAGCGAAGGCCAGCTTGCAGGCAAGGGATACAGAGGGCGAGGAGTCAGAGTAGATCAGGCTCGTGGAGTTGGATCGCTCTTTGGACATACAGTGACCACGGCGCTGTGCTCGAAGTCAGACTCCCGAATAAAGCTACAGAGTCCTGAATGCGCCAGCAGCAGCGGCTTTGCGAGGGCCGTCCGTGGTAGAAGGAATGATCAAGAAATATCATGTCCATCAATCGCCGTGTCAAGCAAACATGCTCCATGTACAAATTTGCCTTGTGGTCGATCTGTCGAAAGACCTCACATTTCACCTCCGTTGTTGTATCGGCCTATTGCGAGATGAATACGCTTCCCACGGCCACCGCAGTAGTACGAGTCTCCGGCACTACAGAGCTCTTGGAAGCGATTCTGCTCAAGGTTGCGACCATCGAACTCGCCCACCTTCGTACAGTCTGTCCAAGATGGAAAGCCGTGATAGATGGTTCCACTGAACTCGACAAGAAGATGTTTCAGAGACCAATCGACAATCCAGAATACATCGCGTGGGACACAAATCGGCACCTTAACAAGAGTGAACGTGGATATCCCGTCCTGCTAAAAGACCCGAACGGCAATTGGCAAAGGGGCCATCAACCAGTACCTATCCTCGAACTCCATCCATTCCTCAAACACGACGACGATGATATGATCAACGACCAAGCCCAATGGAAACTCTGCTTTCCCTGCTTTCCCCACTCCCGCTGCAGTGCAAGTCACTTCTTCGATATGGCTAGAGACGGTAAATGGAGAAAGCAGCTCGTCACCCAACCTCCAATCGATCATCTAAATGTGGTTGTTGACTATCAGGAACATGAGTGGGCGATGCCATTGCTTTCTAGCGATCAGGAGATGTGGAATGAACATAATTTTACTTTGACGCGGCGAGATGGAGTTACTTTGGGGGACCTTCAGGATCTCTTGTTCAACGTGACGATGCGACACAGACGGGGTACGTACATACGGACTAGGGTCTTTACTGCTGATGGTGGGCTTGAGTACTTGTGGTCTGATGATGAAGGTTACCCGAATGGATATTTGGAGAGTGAGTATGAGATCAGGCGATATAAGCCTAGGATCACGTTCTTTGGCGGCGCGGACCAGGAGCAGGGGATCTGGGAAGGATCACCTTGGGTCGGACTTGCGAGGGTGGACGCTGAAAGGGCTGCTGAGGCGGCGAGACTACAGCAGATTATTCCGGTTGAGCCTCTTGAAAATGCTGTATCGCTTGCGTGAATACTGAGTGATAGCTCAAATGAAGCAAGGTGTCATATTCGAGTCATTGCCTGTAAACTGCTTCGAGAGTCTGCTAGTCTACATGATGTTAGTCACATTTAATCGTATCATCTCGCGTTGATTCTCGCGTTGATTCTCGGAATCATTGTTTGGGATTTGTCGAAACCATGATGCCCATCTCTTCTGACGTTTCTTAACTTATGGATGAAGAGAAGGCTGACTGGCCAGCATGAAAGGACCGACACCCTTCAGGTCGTTCGTTGCGAGCGGGACGCCGATGTAATACTAGCCTGGATATTAGCTTTCTCTTAGACCAACCAGTCAACGACCGCCGAACAACTCACCTCGTAGGTACCATTACCACTCAGACTGCCAACCGAAACTGTGCCCTCCCAGCTCATGGTTCCATTTCCATTATCCACAACGAAGCGATCCGTCAACAGCTGGTATCCCTTCGTCGCAGTGGCACAGTATTCCGCATCATCAAGGTATCCGTCCTTGATACCCTTCAGCAGACCATACGTGAACATGGCACTAGCACTGCTCTCGATGTAATTGCCTTCTGCTCCAACGTACGGGTCGTTCATGATCAGCCACCACCCGCCGGACTCATCTTGATGGCTTTTCAGCGCTGCAGCTAGAGTGGTGTAGTACGTGGTCAACTTCTCCTTTCCAGGGTGCGATGTAGGGAAAAGAGGAATGACTTCGAGCAGAGAAATGAAGTACCATCCCACAGCTCGAGACCAGACATTTGGTGCTGCACCAGTCACTGGGTCCGCCCAAACTGCAGTCTTGCTTGCATCGTATCCATGGACGAGCAGTCCTGTCGTCTCATTTCGACAGTGGTTCTCGATGTTTTCGAATTGAGTCAAGATATGATCCCATGCAGTCTCGTTGTCGCTGTCGTAGCGCGCAGTCCAGCGAGCATAGAATGTATCAGCCATGAAGATGCCATCGAGCCACATCTGATTCGCATAGATTGGAGCTCGATGCCAGAATCCTCCTTCCACGTTTTGTGGGTGTCGATTGAGCTGATCACGGATGATGGCCGCCGCAGACTTGTATTTCTCATCTCCCGTTTGGTCATACCACCAGAGAAAGTTGTTGCCAATACGGTAGTCGTCGAGCGAGTAGTAGGTCAAGTTCCAGTCAGCGATTGTTCCGTTGTCGAGTACCACCGAGCCATCAATCTGTGAGCGGTACCAGTCTACGTAAGTCTGGTTGTCCGTGACGTTGATGGCCACTTGGAGACCCTCATAAAACACTGCTGTAGTGTAGTGATAGTCATCTTCAACTCCGTGGCTGAGGAAAGAATCGGCAGTCCAGACCAGATACTCCTCAGGCGTCAGAGCTGCTGCCACAGCGGAAAAGACTGGAAGGTACGTAAGTTTCATGATGACCGAGGGACTGGATGAGGAACGCCAGTTGAGCCACGCGATCTAGATGATACATACTTGGCTTCTTATGAGAACTTCAGCTCACCTCTCGTTCTGACATTTCACCCGAGTCCTGAGATCTTCCATATTGATCGTGCTAGGGTTTACGGAGAATTCATTAGTTTCAGCAGCAATTCGGAGGCGAATGAGTTGTATAGATTGATGCCAAGAAGTACATGGCAGTCGCGTGGCTGTCAAGTGGTGTCGCTTCGCTTAGTGGATCGGGCAATTTACTGCTTTTCGTGATGTTTCTGATAGATCCCTGCACGTGCTTTAGATAGTCGTCCACTGTCGATCATTTCGGCCCGCACAAACGCAACACCGCTTGCGCAAAGCGTCTTGGCTTTCAGATAGTCGCTATACATGCATGAGACTTCTGCAATAGTGATCATTGCATTATGGTCTTGGCAGGTACGGACCTTGAAGTAGCCGAACAGGAAGGTGACATTCTCGCGTACCAGGAACATCCTGAAATTGATCTGCTGAGATGACCCGAAGTCCAAGAAGCTTCCAAACTCTTGCCTCACGCGACTCTGAGCATGTTGCTTCAGTTCGGCGGTGGTCCTTTGGACACAGGCACATTCGCAACGTTCAGACCCATCGCAGTCCAAGTCAAAAGTCCCACGAAATGCATCAAGCCGACCGTGCCTTCCACCTTGAAAGCCTGTACACATTTGTCATATAGATCCTGCGGAAACGGACCTCTGGTATCAAGCAAATGCCAGGCAGCATCATAAGCAAGACTACAGTTCTCATTCAGATCATCAGGTTTCTTGCCAGCAGTAATCGCATCAGCTTGAGCTTGTGTCAAGATTCCGAGCTTGACATCCATCATCTTATGCACATGGGTGACATAATCCGATTTGAAGTAGGTGATGGTGAGTAATGAGACTGTTTCGGCGGCATCCTTGGGTAGGTATCCTTTCGTCTCTTCTTCCAGGTCGGCGAGCAGGTCTACGGAATGTTGGCCCGCTCTGGGAAGAACAGCGAGGACTGGAAAGAGTGTTTTGCTAGCTCTGTCGGCAGCTCCTGGGTGTGGTGCGTTGCGTTTGACGCTTGCGATGAAATGGTCTTGGAAGGCTTGTTGATCCGGGTTCAGCTGATCTCGTGGAAGAGGAGGTATGCGATCTGACATTTTGAAACAGGGACGAGGTGGGAGAAGAGGAACAAGGACGGTCTTCGCGTCCACAAATGCGAAAATATCGTACTCGGACGATTTCACCCTCGCGACCTGCGTTGACGCGTTGATGTTGCGCTGATGCTCGGTGAGGCTGAACCTTCTTCGAGAGACCTCCGGACCGGAAGCGGGGAGACATCTTCCGCGAACAAGGTCGAAGCATTGAACGAAGGTGTCATAGAACAGGAGGATGAGGAGATGGACGACACACAGGAGAATAACTAATAAATCGCGAGAGCACTTCAAATGTATTTCAAGTGAAACAGGTGGGCGGAACACCTTGCAGTGCGGCATTGCAATCTTTGTTTTCGACCGTTTCTCGCCCTTCCCACAACCGTGTCCATCTCTGTGCCTGATGCTCCTCGCAGCCTTCTAGATCAATGCATAGACATCAGCTTGCGCATGGCACTTTGAATTCAGGCGAAAAACGCTGGTATCAGCAGTTGCAAGGACTCGGCCCAGCACTTGACTCTGAAGTTCTTATCCAACACCTTCCCGATAAAAAATTCTTTAAGGTGGTGGGAAGGTTTAGCACTCTCCTGGACAGCTTTCCACGAGTCCTCGTTGCTGGCTACGTCCTCGACATGGACGTCATCCCACCCAGCAACATCTCTTGTTGCATCTGGAGTAAGTATCTTACGAAGCTGCTCGTGTCCATCTAGCATAGATGCTTTGGCGTCGGACGAGGCCCAGTGACTAAAGAAGACCAATGGCTCGTTGCGGGAGTCGAGGTGGGAGCCGAGAGAAGGCCAAGTATATGGTGCAGCGCGCAAGGCGAAATGTTGTGGCATTCGAGCCTGCCATTATATTGTGTACATCAGCCGACTCTCGCCCAGTCGGCAACTCCAGCGCCATGCAAGTCTAGCAGTTTTCCACTTTATACAATCGTTACCGCCCTGTAAGCCAGCTTGTCCAACCTTTCGCTGAATTTGAAGCTGAGTCGATAGCTAGTTGTGCTTGTCGATCCAAAGGCCCGCCGGTCGGCTTCAATATTGCCTGGGCCATCTCGCCTGTACTTCTTTGTGCTTCGACTTTGTATTCGACAGCCTGCATCACGCTTCTTGTGTCTTGCACGGCTGTACTCGCTGCGGACTCAGCTGCTGTGGCCGTAGCACCCAGTCTGCCTCCCTTTTGCTCCTCTTTCGATAGCCCTGAGAATAGCCAATTCGATGCACGTTTAAACATTCCAGCCTGATTCTTCTTGGCAATGTCTGCCTCCATTGCTGCTCTTTCCCGGTTGATGAGCAGTATTTGGTCTTCGGTAGCTGTGCCTTGTGCTTCTGCTTGCCGCGCGATTGCCAAATCTCTCGCCGACTCAGCCTGTTTCTGCGCCAACCACTCATTTCTTTTCCGCCGATTGTGCATGAGCATATCCGTGATACCAGCTGTTGCCACCGCACCACTAACTACGGTCAAGCCTATTAGGCTCAAAGCCGTCACTCTGTGTGCTCGATCTGCCCATAGTCGTCCTATCCGTACAGTCTTGTCGAACGTTGTTTCCTTTCCCTGCTTTGCTAATGCTGCCGCAGCTCGTAACCTCGCGATCTTCTGCTGCGGTGTTTCTCCCGGCGGCGCTGAGCCAAAGTTTATCTGCGTTCCTGTCGTTGTGGGATTCGATGATGTGAAGCTCGTCGAGCTAGACGGTTTCGTTGATACATATGGACCGGTAGATGTGAAGCGCGTGGCGTCTGATGGTGACCGCGGCATTTTGAGATGTATATTATCGTTTTGGACGATTCCCAGCTGCTGTGTCGCTATCTTGGATGCATGGGAGTTGATGACCCTCTCCTTGAACTTTTGCCAGATGCATGATGAGCGAGACTTCGCCGATCACTCGCGGTGGCCTGTATCGTGCTTCTGCTACGCCAAGACTCCCGAGACCGCCGACTTCATCTTGCGGATCCCTTTCTCTGATACCTGACACAGCATCAGGATATCTATGGTCATCCGCAGGGGGAGGACTGCTTTCAGGGAGTTTAGCTCACTCCACATAAGCCTGTAGCTTGCAGACGTTCTTCACGTAAGACCGTCAAGATGGACGGTGCCAATAGCAACACAGCGACACCAGATCTTGCAGCCATTCTTGCTACGCTTGCCAAATACAAAGGAGATGGCAGCTCAACAGAGCCAAACACTCCCGAGTCTAGACAGACGACGCCGGCTACGTCCTTCACTGATGGTAACAAAAACCGCGCAAGTCTGGACCAGAAACCTCAAGATCCACGGCTGAGACCTCAAAGTCGGTCTTCTGCTGGTGCTGCTCCTGTCAAGCCAATGATTGATCCTGCAACGATCACTGTTTGGTCGGAAGGTCTGCGATGCGTGACCAAACTGGCAGCCCAAAATGCCCAATTTGCGGAAAGCATAAGACGGGTAAGCTGGCTGCCTGTCTTCCTCTGCAGATATGGAGAACCCATTGACACTGGACATAGATGATCAAAGACCAGAGAGCTAATGAGATGCGATGGTACTCTGAGAGACAAAGTCTGAAGCAGACTCAGGCAAACCGGTCGTCTTCTGCTGCTCGAGCTCAGTCCATCCTGAAGTCGCTGAACACCAGCTTTTACGGCTCGCCTCCAGAAGTCGTCGAGCCGGAGGTCGATAAGGAGCGAGAGTTGGCAGAGTTTGATCAAAAGCTGTACTCGGCCCAGGTCGCCATGGAGAGCGCAATGATACTGGAGTTGAAGGGCCTTGGTGTTCCCTTCTTCGGCACAGACCCCTCTCTTGTTGTGTCAAACGATCGTGACCCGAGCAAGGAACCAGATCCTCAGAGTACTCCGAAGTGGAGCCCGCTCGTGACTGAGGATCAGCTCATGGCGTTGAGGAGGAAGATGGTTCAACATCTGGAAGACTTGTACAAAGACTGATAGCGGTCATGTCTCTGCGACCTTGTAAGCAGAGCATAGTATTCCAATGACAAAAGTGAGCTCAGGAGATGTGAGATGCAAAGTGAGTGTGTCCCTGTTCTTGATAAATGCTGCTCACATGCTGGACTTCGACTTGCGTTCACGCTCACCAAGCAACACATGCAACCTATTGCGTGCGCGCGCAGTCCACACACATCACCAACAAAGCTCCATCGAGTTGCACTTTTGCAGAAACCCTTTGACGACCAATCTCACCACCGACATCGACATCAAGCTCGCAACTTGTTCTGACTCAGAGCTTGCCGCTACATGCTGTAGTGTTGCAACTACAGCGATCGAGTCAGATTCCGACACCTCGAGTGCAGTATACTACCTTTGACGAAATCAGTTACACCGCAGAGGCAAAGCGGTCTCAACTACTGTGCAGCTACCCGTGACTGCCAATCACAAGCACGAGGTGAGTCTGAGCGTTGCCAAGAAATTTGAAGTTGCACATGCTGTCACGCGCGCAATTCACCACTTCTTCTGCGGCCGCGGTCTAGCTTCAACTTCAACCCCAACACAGACACTTTCAACCCGACCACCCACCCACACTACACACTCGTTTACCAACACTACCCTGCACACAGATACTTACCACTCGTTTCATCACAGCACACCTATACAGTTCAGCGGCACCGCCTTTGACGCGTGTCACTTCATACCCTTTCCTCATACACCTCGAGCATACTTTCGACCTCGAACGTCACCAAGTGCGACATCACCATGAAGATCGCGCGCACAACTGCCGCCGGCATCGCGGCGGTCGGCAGCTTCATCAATAGCGCTGCAGCTGTCTCGCAAGACAGTGGCGAGGTCCACTCTCCAGGTAAGAAACTGCCACCTCCCGGCGATGTGGCCAACCTCAATATCATTTGTCCAACCCATATCCGTACGCACACTACCGACATCGATCTGGACTCGTGGCGCGCCTCGACTACGAGCATACCTTCAGCGAACTCGGCGAAGTCTCTGAACGCGCGAGAACTCTCTGCTTCTGAGCCTCTGATGAAGGCAATTACGACTTTGAGCACTGTCGTCGAGACCTTCATCCAGACAGCTGTCGTCACGGTCATCGAGAGCCCATCCTCGACCAGCGCTCGTCATACGCGCAAGTCCACTGTGACTGCGCCACAGCCGGTGGTAACTTTCACCACTAGCGCTTCACGGAGCTCACACACCAAATCGAGATCCACCGTGACCGCGTCTGCAGCTGTGGCCACAAAGACCAAGATCTATCATCTGGGCGGTCATTTCGAGAAAGTCTCTGTTGATGGCACTGTCATGGATGTCCCAGCTGCTCCATCGACTACTTTTACGCGCATCGAGACGCTTCTTGGGTACAAGAACCGCACTTTCACGACGACACGAACCTTGACGGAACCACTTGCGCCGTCAGGCCCTTACAACGGATACGACTGCGTTGAGGAGCCTGGCCAATTCGTCAGCTGTTTGTGGCCTGGTCGCTCGCCAGCAAGCTCCATGTACCCCGAAGCCACGTTCAAGTCTACAAAAGTCGACCATCCTGACTCCAGCAAAGCGCGTACACAGACAGCTACAATGAAGGCGCGCTCGGCCCAGACTGCGGCTCCATTCCCGACGGGCCTATCCTTATCGGAGCGCGTCACTTCCTGGCAGGCTTTGGTATCTTCTCCTGAGTGGCCAAAAGACGCGCACCCATACATGAAAGCTCCTGGCGCATCACCTGCCCATTGCAGCCCCGATGTTCCGGACAAGCTCTACCGATTTCATCTTACACCTTGGGACCAATTTTCGATTTGGACGGGCGCCGGCAGCCGTTTCTTCTCGCAGCAAGCCGCCCAGACATCGGCTAAGGTCGACATACCACTTACGACGGACAGCCTTGCTCTGATCAATGGTACATTGATTAATCAACATGGTTATGTTGGAGGCATCGTTGGCAATGATCAGCTGCAGTATGATAGACCATTTCAATCTGGAACGCGATGGAACTCCGGCTTCTGCGTCCAGACTTTGAAAATGGTGGAGAATGAAGATGTGACCAACGTTGGCACAGTGTCAAGACTTGCTCTTGGCGACCGCCTTCAATTCTGGACATGCAATCACGATAAGGCACTTACGAAACTGTACTGGTCTCAGGTCAACGCCGACTGCCAGCCTGTCATGGTCGCACTGGATCAAGTCTATCCTCCTCTTGATGCACCTACAAGCTCGGCAACCTCAAGCAGTGTGGCTGTGAGCAGTCCAACTGGCACCTTTTCGACCTCTGTCACATCCCAGGCTTTGATTCCAACATCCAGTCTGACCTCGAGTACCTCAATGGTCGCTGGGCCCGCATCGTCGTCAAGCTCATCAGCGAGTGCTTTGGCTGGCTCAGCTGCTCCAGTGTCATCCGGCGGCTTCGGTGGCTCGGACGGCTTCACTGGTCCTTCGACTTCAACATCTGCTAACTACTCAATGACCTACAACTTTCCCCGTTCGTTTGCTAACAACGCTGACTCAGTGACATCCTCCACGGCTGCTACCACCACCGGATGGGTCAAGATGACGATCAACGGCAGCATCCAGGCCGCTGTGCCTGCCACCAAGCCTGTCATACTTGAGAGCGGCATCTTCTACTCGGCATCGCCAACTGTGTGCACCGTCGGCGGCAAGATCACTACAGACTACACTGGCGTTCCAATTTCGACTGTCGTCCCAAGCGTGCTTCTTGGCAAGCCAATCAAGCGTCAAGCAACTGCCACAGATGCTCCGGGTAAGCATCTTGTTGGAGACATGCCAACTCAGCGCTATAACATCTTGACCACGGGCACCGCTACTATTCCTGCCCAGACACTCACGGATTATGACGATGCTTCGTCGGCCACCCTCTACACGTTCCCAGAGAAGGTTGTCCACTACACCAATGTCCCTATTCTCCCGGCAGGCAAAGCCGCTGTTGTCCCAGGTGCAGCCATCGCTCCTCGCCTGGAGCAGGACGATGGTGATGTCGAGATCGTCACGGTGACTCCAACGGTAAGTCAGTAGGAGATCCCCTCTCAGCACAAGGGCTAATCTTTATCAGAGCACCTCGACCACGACCACTACTGCATACGACCTCCCTGCCTCAACTTCGACTGTCTCCACCCCAGTCAAGAACGACAATGTAGAGGAGTCGTCCACGAGCAGCGACATCACCACCGCTCAACCAAACTCTAACAGCACATCCTCTTTCGCCTTCGCACCCGAGCCCACGACCCAGGTCATCGTCACCACGGAAGTCACGAACTTGACGATCACCTCCAAGCCCGGCGCAACTTACACGACTCGCACCAACGCTCTCGCCACCGGTCTCTCGGAGCTCTGCGAAATTGGTCAGACCACAGGTTGCCAGCCTCTTTACGACCCTAAGACTCTAGGCAACAACACTATGCCACCATTCACTAACTGCAGCGCTACTGGTCTCCCAACTCTTCCAGCTACGGTCACTAGTACTCAGATGGTGGAGCCGACTGTGCACTCTTCCGGACCAACGCCAAGCGCCTCGCCGTCTCCTTCTGCTGATCAGGGTGGAAAGGTTGAGGTTGTGGGTATGGGATTGGGTATGGGACTATTGGGTGTCATGGCTTTTTTACTTGGTTGAAGTTGAGATGATTACGAGGACTATGATGAGATACGAAATGTGGTTCTGAGCAATGGCGAGGGACAGAGCATTACAGGCATAAGCATGAGGAGAGGCTTAGATTGCTTTGTATGGATCCGAGGACGGAGTACAGAGCTTTAGCGAGTATGAGAAATGAGAGAAAAGCGTTGAATCGAGCATCAAGTTTCACAATTCGATTCATTGCTCGATGTCTCTAGATTTGAGGTTGCCTTGCTTGACTTCTCTATTGCACGGCCTCAGCCTCCACATGTGAAAGCTTCTGATTCGTCGGGAATGACCGCCGCTAGCTCAGGTTTGCATGATTTCAACGGCCTTGCCTACCTCGACTCGCTAAGCATGAGGGGCCGTCTTCATCGAGCGGCGCAAGGAAAGTGGGAAGCTAGACATATTACTCATGGGACTTCGCCCGAAGAGGTTTCCATTCGCTACTTCGATCATCTCCTCAACCTCCTATTCTCCCTCTGCCTCCCAACCTTCCTCTCTTCTCTCCGTCTCTTTTTCCAAGCTCGATTCAAATCTCCACGATTTTCATAGAACCATTTTCGGAACTCGCTCTCTTCCTTCTCATCTTCCGCGTTTTCTTTCCTGTTTGCTCGAACCGGACTTTCAGGCGCATCTTGCATGTCCTCGTCCGGGTCTTCCGTGAAAGAGAAATCAAATGACTTCCCTATAGCAGCCGTGTCAGGCGTCGGGGCCGCAGACCTGATACTCCTCCATTTCAATTCCTCTTTCGTACGAGGGGTTTGTGGGACTTTGATCTCGACTGCTAGATCTTCCTCGGCGTTATCGTCTGGATTGAAGAATGAGAATGAGGTGTCGATTGGAGCTGGTTTGGGTTTCTCCGTGTCTTGAGATGGACGTTTAAAGAGGGCTTCTAGAGGGTGGACTTCTTTCGGTTCGCCGACGGGTTGAGAAGCTTCGGCTCCTGACGTCGCATCTGGTGCCGGAGTGTTTTTGTTCGAGACTGTGTTCGACTTCGCGCGGGCTAATTGGGCGTCAAGTTCGGCGTCAGAGTTTGCTGCTTCCGATTCTGCTTCGTCCTCACTGGATGAGGGCGATGGAGAGGACTCGGAAGAGACTGAGGAGCTTGAGACGCTGTCTTCGTCACCGGACCATTCTTCTCTCGTTGAGAGACTGGCATGCGCGAGCTCGATTTTGGAATCCTCAGGCTCAGAGTCGAGTGGCGGGGCTTCTTCGACTATTGGATCTGCAATCGGCGGCGTCACAGACTTGTTTGATTTCTTCTCCTTTTTCGCGAATTCCTTGGCCGTATCTTGCTCTCGTCGGCGCTTTTTGTTTGGAGGCTCAGCTTCTACAGTTCTACCGTCTTCGTTAACCCAGCCTTGACCTTCTTCGTATTTCAACTCCGTCTTCCGAGATTTGGCACCACCGTCTTGAGGCTTCTTGCTCTTGTCGAATTCCTTGACTGTGACTTCCTTCTTCAACTTCTTCTTATCCTTGTCTTTGGGCTTGCTTTTCTTGCCATCGTCTGCAGATTTTGTCTCTGGGACCACCGTCTTGAACCTCATCTTCTTGCCGTCCAAGGCATCCTTTTCTCCATCCTTTTTCGCCTTCTTCGACTTGGTCTTATCCTCGACCCAGCCGCGCTTGATGTGCCTGCCCTCTTCAAGCTCATGACCGGGTATCACTTTCTCTTTCTCTCCCGCTTTTCGCTTTTCCTTCTTCTCTTTCTTGACCTTTTTCCGCGCAGCCTTATCATCCTCAGGCTCCTCAGGCTCGACGTCTTCCGATTTTCTCTTTTTCTGTGGGCGCGCCTCCTCAATCTTCACCTTACTGCCCTTCAGCACCGTCCCGTTCAGCTTCTTCTTGAGCTTCTGCGCCTCCATAGTGGGCAACACCACATATCCGAAGCCCTTCTCCGGAAAGGTCTCGATTGTGTGGAAGCTGATATCCGATGCCTGAGACCGCAAGCTTTCTGGGACGTACCGGTCCAGCAGCGAAGGATTGAAGGGCGTTATATGCAGTCGCACTCTGGCCTCGACACTCATCGCGCTGCAGCAAAGAGGCGCATAATTATGGCGAAGCGGTGTGAGAAGTTGATGTTGCGATACGAGGTCGTGCTTTCCTTGCGTTAATTTAGACTCGAGCGGGGCGATCCGGCCGAACTCGTGGTCCGAGCTCACAGAGAACCAAAGGTGGTCTTGCATGTGAAAGCGATTCCCTTTGGCTGCATCGAGATCGATAGCTACAATGGCGCTCACAGCAATGTGGCGATATGCCGTACTGTTACTGACCATCCTGTCTGTCGCGTTGGCTGCCTGTAAGTCCTCCGTCAGCCAGTCTGTGGTAGACGATGCTGACGCGCGCTAGCACCGACGTCTTTCTGCAAATGTACTTGCTTCACCAACAGCACCATCATACCGCTAGATACTCCCAGCAGCGCCGACACTTCTACTACATCGAAACTGCTTCTAGTCCGAGATGCTCTGCCTCCCTCACTGTCCGCACTCCTGCCTCGGGACATCCTCTCGTCCAACAATACCGAGAATCGCGTCCATGGCCGGACGTGTACAGACTGCACCAAGAAGTTCTGTCTGAGCTACAACTTGCCTATCTGTAAAGATGCCACAGAGGAGGATGTTTTCACGACATGCTTTCAAAGAGACAGTGTCAAAGATCAGGCAGTCGTCTGGATCTTCATAATCGCGACCGTCAGCCTTCTTGCCTGGGCAGGCGTGAAGCCATACGTCGAAAGATGGAGAGAAGGATATAGCCTGTTGCAAAGAGGGCAACAAGGCTGATTGCTACACCGTGAATCCCGACTCTTGAATGCTATACTCTTCTACGTTATGAATGGACCGCCATGTATGCCCTAAATGCCAAGCTGAATCCTCGCCCGTGTGTGAGGGACGACACAGGGTCATATGCAAGGTTTCTGAGCCAGCAATGGACGTTCTCGCTGGGAATCTGAAGTCCGTCTATCGACACGCGACTGCTAAGGTGACTGCACTCGACTGCTCGAACCTAGTGCCGGACCTAAAAGCAGCAAAGAGCCGCACGCATTATCGCCGATCGCCAAAATTGCATTTTCGCAATGCAGCTCTTACCAGGCAAGCTGTTTGGAAGCTTGGTAGCACGGATGATCGACTTTGCAGATCAGCCTCGGTTTTAGGATGAAAGCTACGGCTGACCACAGCTCTTGGCTGAGCTGGCATGCATCAAAACAACACGTTTGTCTGTCTGTGTCGACCAGTGTTCCTACATTCTCAAGAGGTGACAAGGACTGAGAACTTGTCATCCGACTTTGCAAAGCCGACATCTGCACTCAAATCGAAGAGGCACGCATCATGGACATCAAGAGCACACCTCTGACCGGGCACCCAGCACGTCTGCCCAAATGCGACATATCTGAGTCTGTTGATCACGCGGAAGTGGCGAAGACGGCTGTGCAGAGACTCGCACTAGGCCCTCAGCTAAACGACTTAGCAGACAATGTTATCTGGCGAGACTCGCTGGCGTTCACAGGCACCTTTCGGACTTTCTACGGGACCGAGAGAGTCATGCACGAGTGGAACACATTAAGTAGAACGAGAGTTCTGATCGAGTTTGAGTTTGTAAAAGGCTCTTCGATGATACTACGCCTCGATGCCGAAACATGCTGGGTGCAAGCAGCCTTTTCATTCTCAATTGGCGAGTACTTTGGCGACAGATGCTCTGGAACTATCGGACTCATTCCCAGCAGCAAATTCTCTGATTCAGGCTGGGAGATATGGCTGTTGTGCACAGTTCTAGAGCAGCCCTGGGGCTGGCCCAATGTCGATCATTTGGTACCAGGTTCACCTTTATCTTCGAAGCACATTCTTGACCAAGCCACTTGCCAACAGCATACGAATGGAGAACCAGATCCTGTCCCTGGTGATCAGTCGATGCCATTAGACTGTATGGTTGTTGGCGCGGGAATTGGTGGATTGTGTATGGCAGGACGCTTGAAAGCATTAGATCTTTCTTACGTTGTTGTCGAAAAGAACGAAGTGGGCGACGTCTGGTCGAAGGGCCGGTATAACTCTGTAAGGCTTCATACTTCCAAGCAATACAATCAACTACCTGGAAGCCCTTCCACGTTCGGCAAAGATCATCCGTATCTCCTCACTGCCAAAGATCTTTCAGATGGCTTCAAACGATACGTAGACGCCTTTGGCATCAACGTCATGACATCGACATGTCTTGAGACAGCTCACTTCGAGGAACAAGAACGAGTATGGCGAGTACAACTCCGGCAAGATGGCAAAACCTTCGAGCTCAAAGCCCGCCACATCGTCCTCGCCATCGGCGACATGGGCGTCAAGCCCAAGATGCCCCAGTATCGCGACCAACACTTATTCCAAGGCTCCATCCTCCACTCAGTAAACTGGAAAGACGCCTCGCAATGGGCTGACTGCAACCACGGCATCGTTATCGGCTCCGCAAACTCAGCCCACGACATCATCTCCGACATGTCCAAATCCTCATTTCGCAACATTACCCTAATCCAAAGATCTGAAACTTTTGTCCTTCCAGGATCCACCTTCTCCGCCTTAGTCGACCCGGTCTATAACGAATCCACCCCTCTCGACCAAAGCGACCGAGCCCTTTTGTCCTTACCATTACCTATTCAACGCCTCGTCGCTATGGCTGGTATCCGTGCTTGTGCAGACATGCCTCCCAACCCTGAGAAGTTCGACAAAATGCAGCAGCAAGGTCTCAAGGTGAGACGATATGGCGACCTTTGGGGACAGATCTATGATTCTCAAGGGAAACATTTCTTTGATATTGGGGCTGGGGATTTGATTGCTGAAGGGAAAGTAAAGGTGAGGAGTGATGCGTTGCCCGTTGCTTTTACGGAGAAGGGGTTGATCTTTGATGATGGGAGTAAAATTGAGGTTGTGGATGTTGTGGTTTTTGCTACGGGTTATGAAAGTCATTTTCGATCTGCGTTGAGGGAGATGTTTGGGGAGAAGGTTGCGGAAAGACTGAGGCCGTTCTGGGGGACGGATGCTGAGGGAGAAGTGCTGGGGGCTTGGAGGAAGACGGGTTGTGAGTGATTTGCTTGATTCTTCTTCAAGATGTGTGGAGAAATTTGAGCAGTTTCGATGCTGACTTATGTATAGGTCATGGAATCTGGTATACTGGTCATGGCTTTGCGCATGCGAGGTATTATTCGAGGTTCGTGGCGATGCAGATCAAGGCCGATGTGATGGGACGACCTTTTGAGGTTTATGAAGCAGAGGAAGAGTGACATTTTTCAAGCACGTCGTGATGATTTCGAGCCGGAGATATGCTTCCGAATCACTCAATCATCACCTTCGATCGTGATGACATTCCTATTGGCCGGTCCGTATACATGCACTTCGCCATCAGCCTCTTCTTCATTCTCAATCTCCTCCTCCTCCTCATCCTCCTCGCTCTCCCCGCCATCAAGCAGATCAAGCACCTCCTAAAGTCCTTCAAGAATACAGTAACCCGCCGCAGATTTCGCAACCCAATCAATCTTATCATACAATTCACCCTTACCCGGCTCAGAAACATTCCTCCCCGCTGCCGCTCTCTCCTCAGCTGACATGCATTCGACGACATGCATCATCGCCTCGACATATGAGTAGTCATGCCCGAACTGCTTCCGAACTTCACTCCCCAAACAATCATTGGAAAGCAAGATACTCTTCCCGATCTTTCTTAAAGTCTCCATTGCACTAAGTTTCGTCCCATAAGAGCTCGAAGGAGAGACCTGGTCCTTGATGGAATCGATACTTTCAGTCACAGATTCGAAAGCGTCGAAAGACATGTCGTATTGTTTGCTCCCGCTCAATTTCTTGTACTTGATGTTGAGAGTTCGCCAGACATCTTAGCTGTAGTAGTCGAAGTCGATCACTCTAGCTTGTTCGGTGAGGAGCTTTTGGGTCCAGCAATTTGTGAGGCAGGAAAGAGCGCAGTATGTTGGGTCTGCTGAGATTGTGGTTGCCAGGACGCTTCGGATTTGGGCTGGGCTCAAAGTGTCGAGCATTTGGTCTACGGATGGGATTGTTGTGCCGGGCGGAATGAGGAGGGAGGGTCTGAACTGGGGTATTGTGTAGGCATTTCCCGCGGTGGAGATTGAAGTTCGGGTTTCTGGGTGGGAAGTGTCTTCCTCGCGAGGCCGTTTTGCTGGACGCGTTGCAGCGACGTCAGAATTGGGACCTGATTCCATCCTTCGATGTTTGTTGTACTTGGTGATATGGGAAAGGTTGATCCCTCATCTTCGCGTTGATGATCGACAGGGTTCGCGATATTGAGATTGCGCGTTGGACCGTGCGTAAAGCTAGTCTGATCTATTTCGCGTCCGGTTTGTGTCCTGTACTCTATCGCTATTGGACGTATGAGGAGCAAGTGCGAGTAGGAAAGTAGTTCATCTTCTCACGCAACGTATTGTGACGAGATCATCGCCCACATAGACTGTTCGAAAGCTGGCTCGGGCATGGCAGATCCTGGGTTTTCATGCTGTGCTGCAGTCCTTTGTATGCTCGCGCGAATGTTCTGTGTGACAACTCGCATGTATTCGCCTCGATGAGCACCGCATCTCGCGAAGCACTGGTCGACGAAGTCGTTGAAAACGGAGTCGCGCTCCTGTTCCGTGAGATGGTACGCATCCGCAGCGGCATCGGCCATGATGTCCATGATCTCTACATGATTGACAATAGTTGGCCAGTCGCCAGTCACCGTCGGGAGCATCAATGCTATGGCATCTTCAAGGCGTGCTCGGACTCGGGTCTCGTCTGGCATATCTGTCGTTTCTGATACATTGTCCATTTCCGGAGGCTCTGTCGAATCTATCGTGTGCGGGTTGACCCCTGTGGATGTATCACTCGGTCTACTGATACCTTTCGTTTGGCTTTTCTCGTTCCCGTTTGACTTCAGTAAGTGACGAATTGCTCCCGTGATGCACGCACTAGGTTGCAGAAGTCGTTGGACCTCCGTCTGTAGTCGGGAATTGGTCGGAGTGAAGATGGTATCACCAATGTCGTTCAGTGCTCGGATGGCTTCAAACTTCGTGGCCGAGGGGTGATCGGGTGTCACATCTCGAAGTATCAATTCGACGCATGCCACAAGCTTATCTGTGACATTTTTGGTAGCTGCTTCTAACTGGTTGGGTTGCAGCTCAATGTTACTACTTTTAAGAAGCTCACGGACTTCTTGCACATAGTGATCGAAGGTCACGATGCGAGGTCGCTCGTCTTGGAACGAAGATGAGCAAGCTTCCAAGAGAAGTGATCGAGAGTAGTTGGTTCTGTCCGTGTCAACGATCTTCTGCAGAATGCGTGTCTGTGCCCAGGGTCTAGAGCCGCGATCATGTCTTCGGTACTGGGAAAACCTGGATTGGGAGACCTCAATAGTGGTCCAGCTGATGGCGAGCATGCAGGGCTTTGACTTGGACCAAGATATCTCTCAGCGTACCACCGGCTGCTGAAGTCTTTCTGCCGATATGTCAGTCGCGGGAAGGAACGCTGGACACCGCAACAAGGTATATACCGGCTGATTCATGTTCAGAACATGAAAATAGCGTAGAGAAGTACATCACAACTGGATGGACGGTTAGGGCTGACAAAGGAGAGATGGCGGATTACTTAGGACAGAGGAGCCCATGGTTCCGGAAAGAGCGCATGAGGTATTTGGACGCCACGGCAGTGTGCTGTTCTGGCGATAAGCGTGCATCACGATCCTGTTGTATGATCAGTAGAAGGGTTTCGCAACTCGCTCTGCAAGGCGCTCCAGGCTCAAATAGGTAGCCAAGCACGCTGTAAGAAGCAATGGACTGTGCACTGTAGAAGATGGGTCGTGCACCGCACTGGCCACGTTAACACAGGCGCTCCAGAGCTGGAGCGCTGCTGTTAATACCGGATCCGGCATACAACACACCTAGAAGTAGTATAGCCTGCTGGAACCTGCCGGCCGGTCCACTTCGTGTTTTGATGCGACGAATAGACGCGTAGCACACAGACCCTCTGCTGTTCTGTACTATCCTGAATAAAGGCAACTTGGCATCCTATTTCGTCCTGGAGCGCTCTGCCAGTTGGTGCCTGAAAAGTTGCTGTTCGAACTGCGAAACCCTTCTAGTCCGTGCCGTCGAAGGGTCAGCCATCGACAACCCAGTGCTCGGATGGTTGAAACAAGGATCACCGTCGAAAGGAGAAATTGGACGGCTATTTTTCAGGACCTTCAACGATAGTGAGCATGCCCGAATTTTCGCGAGCCCCATCAAGCTCACGACGGTTTGCCATCCAGTATTCTGTGAGTTCCTTGAAGTAAGAGCCATGCTCAAGGTACCATGCTGCCCGAACCAGCGAATGCAGAGTGGAAGACTGACGGCCGCTCGCCGATGTGTAATCGAACGAGGATAGATGACCCTCTGCAGCCGATCTCGCTTTTGCTACACATTCGTACTTGGCTGCGAGGCGGCTGAACTCGCTGAACACTGCCGCAGATGAACATCCAGCGACTGAATTTCCTTCGTCGTGAAGAAGGCGGCAGATTATCTCCATTGCTGCGGGCGAACCATCGGAGAGAAGCATGGCGTATGGCTCGGCAATGGAAGCAACTTCGAGGCCGCGCGCATTTCCCGAGCGATCGAAGAACCTGTCGAACTCTGCACTGTGCAATCGCAGCTTGCGCGAGTCGACCCGAATCTCGACATTCTCGACACGCAGAATTGCGTCGCCATCTGCGGCGATAACCACGCGAGTCGGCACACTTGGTGCGGGATATGCCTGCCTCTGAGCTGTAGACATGTTGAGCTCTGAGATCCTCTGAAGGTGGTTGTTCGGAACAAATGCTGGATATTGTGGCTGGTTGAGGTTTCTCGAAATCTCGGTCAGGTCTGAGTGCTCGCAGTCACTTCATTTGAGTGTCGCGGTACCGAATTGAGTCAAGGCTCTGCGCTGATCTCGAGGTGTGATGGACCGGATGACAATAGTGCTAGACGTTGTCTGTATGCAGAAAGATTCAAGCTTCAATTCGTTTGAGCTGCAGCGAAGCTATTGCTTGCAGAGAAATATGAAACACGCTAGTTGTCTTGGCGGGTCACATGCAACTCAGGCGACGAAACGCGACTTCCAAGTTCAACATCACCTCATCTACGGCAGGGAATACTTACATCATGAAGCGCATCAAAATTGCCAATGATGGCGATGTCGTCCTCGTTACCGATACGACTGAGCTTTGCGTACATTCGAACGCGCTAAGTATGCTCTCGCCAAAGTTCGAGGCGATGTGTGCTCCTGACCTTGTGATTGATTCCATTGTAATGTTTTGTACACTGTGGCTGACCATTCTTTAGGTAGGCAATAAGCCCACGAGACTGGAAGTTGATGACTTGGCAGAAGGCATGAGACTCCTCTGCCTCATCGCCCATCAGCAGATTGGCAAGTTGCGTTTCAGCCCAGTACCCTCCAAGTTGTTGCAGCTTGCAATCGCAGCTGCCAAGGTACGCGCGACCCGCTGGACTAGGAAGTCGCAGAGGTGCTAATGTTTGTCGGTACGATTGCATTCCATCAGTCGAGCTGGTCTGCGAAGTTTGGTTTTCTCATCACAAGATTCTCAAGCGTAACAAGGGCCGAGGCGATACTCTAGAAGCCGCAATCATTCTCGACAACGCAAAATACTTCAACATTTTCACTGAAGCACTGATTCTGCGTTCGGGTACAGAAGTCATCCAGTACAGCAAGAAGAATAAGCTTCAATCAGAAGTCGTACGCGCCATCACTTCCAGTCGTGACACCATCTACATGGTCATCTGTGAACGCTTGACGGAGGTCGTAAAGGAGCTTGTCGGCAAGCTTGACCCTGCCTACGAGCACTTCGAGAACAAGGGCGGGGCGATTCCTGAGTACTACATGTACGACGCAGAGGATCCCGAGAACAAAGTGTGCGATTTCTGGAAAGACATCGTCTTTCGTCAACTTCGAACACTGTCTGAAGCTCGTCTTTGGCCGCCTGAGAAGAGATCTACGACCGTGGAGTGGTTGTACGAGGACCCTTTCAAGGATCCCCAACTGCCAAAAAAGTGGAACCATGATTGCGGGTTTCATGAGGGCGAGAATGGCGCGCTCAGACACGAAATGGAAAAGATCAAGAATGAGGTGGCTCGGTTGCAGCCGAGCTTGTGCTTGGACTGCTTCAAAGCCAAGGGCAAAGCCAAGAATTGTCGAGTGCCGCACAAGAAGCTGAAGCATTATTGACGGAGACGGTGGGAAATACAGTAATGCTGAGCGTTGCAAGAGGGGTGGCACCTAGCTTTGCTTCCGCTCACGGCTATCTCGGATTGCATCGATCATGATGCTCTGCCTTGCTACAGGTCGCAATTTAATTCAGGGCGTGTTCCTGATCCTCTCGAATGCGATAACATCAAGATCCCCCATGATCTTCCTTTTGGTCCCTCCGTGGATTCTATCATCGTTCGTCCTAAAACGCTTAGTCGTATCCTCCTGAACTGATGTCGGTCACGTCCGGTGCGTTGTCTCAGTGTGCAATCGGTTGTCTTGCGCTAAGCTGGCAACAAGTGAAGAAGAGCTGTGATAGCGTAGGCTTGAGCACGAGCTTTCTCCGGCCGTCAGTCCGACTAGAGAATTGATCTATCCTAAGAGAGAGAGAAGTGAGGCTAGAGCTTGCGTTGCTATGCATGGCTTGTTTGCAGTCCTGCTTTAGAATGTCTCAGCGACCTGTAGGACGTCTTTGCAACGTTGCCACATTGCGCCCATCTCAGGTATCATGCAACGTCGTATACCCTTCCGCCGACTTCATGTAGCTCTCATCCCACCTAGTGTCCCTTGCAATAATCTTGGATGCCAGCTTGACTCTGCACGCAGATCAAACACAAGTATGGTTCGCGATAGCATGACAACTTTGAGTGATAGGCCAAGGTGATGCGCTCTGCGAGCGCAGCTACATCAGTACATTAGCTGCAGAGCTTCGCGAACTTTTGCTTTATCCTTCAACTTACCAACGACGCTGCTTGGAAGCCAGGTCAAGGATTTCTCGTTGCCATCTGAGGACATTGGCAATCTCTTTTCAATGGCTTGTTTGGTGGCGATCGCGAACGCTTGGTTCTGCTTGAGGAGATAGGTCGCAGCAATGACATTGAATAGGCTCTTGAGGTTGGCGGAAGTGTTCTTGAATAGCCAGGACAGAACTATGCCCTCAGCCTGCAGACGCAAGGCGGATGCCAAGCCGTATTTCTGATGATCGGCATGTTAGCACTCTTGCAGCCGAGGAGAGGACGCTGTGACACTCACATCTACGGCGACCGCATAATCGAGAATAGCCCCGGCATTCATCGTTGAGCCTTGTGGAGAAGGTCCCTTTTCGCTTGGATGAAGCTGTTCGCAGACAAGGACCATGACATGCCCATCATCATCCGGTAAAGCGATTTCGGCGGGGTTCTGCGAACAACGCTTCGCTTGACCCTCGCGGAAATGAGGTCCTAGAAGTGCTTTGAACACAGGTGATGCGTACATGAGGGTCTTCGAAGAGACGCGGAGTTGGTGAGGGTTCTCGCGATCGACCTTGAGGATGACATCGCCCTCCTCGTCGAAGGAGCTCTCTTCTGCCATGGTTATGTGTGGTTCCTGTTCAGTGTTTGTCGTGAAGACTGTCGAAGGCAAAGTTGACGCGAAGCTCAATATTCAATCTTTAGTGCGGGAGCTATGACCAATTCGGGAGAAACTTCGGCAAGCTACTTTCACATGCCTACTGCTTCTTCAACCCATCATCAACAACCCTCGGCCTAGCCGGAACCTCCACATCCTCGATCATCCACTCAATCCCAATATAGCTATCACTCACCACAGTTACCCTCAATCTTCTCTCGTTCTCAGAGTCAGGCAACTTAACACTAGCCTTCGTGCTCACCCTACCTCCCTTCTCTACATTCGGCCAGTTGACTCTTTTCATAGCAAGAACATCTCCACTTCCGACTTCTTCGACAAGCAAGAAGTAACCCTCAGTCTGAGGCTTAGGGTAGCGTGGTGCGTAGATGCGACCTTCACGATCTTGGAGTGCGTTCAAGCGCTGAAGATTGACGGTCAAGCCCAGTGCGTTGATGTCGGAGGTAGAGAGGCGGAGTTGAGGAAGTTGTGCTAGAGTCTTGAAGACGCGTCCATGGCTGGGGTTTGGTAATCCCAAGCTCTTGAGCGCAGTTTCCATGACAGCATTGCCCGCAGTCGTCGCACCGATGAGATCCTTGGGTCGGGCATCTGCTTTCTCCAGGCGTTTCTTCTCCTTCTCTGGACTGATTCCAGGGAAAATAGCCAATGGTCCGTCATCAGGCCAACGAGCAGACTTGACACATTGGAGGAGCGTCATCATCATCTTGCAGCTTTGAAGATATCCCAGCTCAGTGAGTACGTCAATGCTGGCTTGAATGATACGAATTGCCTGATCAAGGACGGAGTTTTGATCTCCAACATAATCGCTGATGGGAAGATCGATGCGGGAGAAATGTGCTTGGAGTAGGAGATGAGCTTTGACATGTGGGTCCCACATTGGTAGCCCGAGTTTGTCGGCCTTGAGAGGCAGGTTGTTCGAGAGCTCAACATTGATGAGGTCTTCGTTGTGCCGGACTGGAAGTTCATCATATTCAGTTGCACGAGACATCCAGGCCAAGACGTCTTCGAAGCTGGCTGTCGGCTTGGCGTGCTCGGTAAGTGATTTGATGGTCTTGTGGGAAAGGTAGTAGTAACTCATAATCTTGCCGAGTGGCGTGGGATCGACATCTCCGTTGGGCATGACAGTGATACACTTCGAATCCGCAAGATCATTGAGTGACTTATCGACCATCTCGATCATGTAGTCGTTGGCCGCTTGTTGTGCTGCGATGGTATTGTTCTCCTCTGCCGAAATCTCTAGGCCGTAGTAGGATGGGTTCTTATGCAGGCGGCGGAAGAAGAAAGTCCAGGTCAAATAGTCTAGGGCATCTTGCTTCGTCGAGACGGTCTCAGCTGATACTTCGGCACCCAAATGGTTGTCGAGAACATTATGCAGAGATGACTCCACGGGAAAGCCAGTGTGCAGGAAGTGCTTATAGAATGCCTTCTTGGCGTCCTGGGTGAAGATGCGAGCAATACCGGAAGTGTCGAACTGTGGTCGTCCTGCTCGACCAAGCATCTGCAACACATCCGTCAAATCCATGTCCTTGTAGCCTTCAATTTTGGCATCAAAGAACTGCGTGCCCTTTACCACGACAAGATGTGCTGGCAGGTTGACACCCCACGCAAGCGTACTAGTAGCCACCAGGATCTGGATCTTGTTGTTGGCGAAGAGCTCTTCTGCCAACTGTCTATCTGACTCAACAAGACCAGCGTGATGAAGTCCAATGCCAAAGCTGATAGCCTCACGAAGTGCATCATCTTTGACGCGATCCATATTGAGCGCCAAATCTTCTTCGGACATCTTCATGAATCTTCTCGGGTTGTCTTCCATACCACAAAGATTGATCAATGCTCGCGCCGTCAATCTAGTCTGTCTTCGGGATGCTACAAAGACGATGACCGGCTTTTCCGGTGAGTGGGCCTTGATCGCCAAGAAGGTTGGTCGGTTCATGCTCTCCATCAATGGACAGAAGCCGCGCTGCTGAGGGAAGCCATCGATATAAATTTCGAGAGGGACTGGACGCACGGAGTGGCGGAAGTTGAAGAGTCCCTCCTTGACACCGAGCCAGTTTGCCAGGTCCATGGCATTTGCACAGGCTGTAGACATGCCCACGATGCGCACGGAACCCTTCTTCTGAGAGGCGATGTAATTCATACGACTGACAATGATCTCAAGAATTGGTCCTCGGTCTCCACCTAGCAGATGAATCTCGTCAATGATGACGAGACTGACCTGTTGGACATAGCTTCTTGTCTGCCAACTACGACTGATACCATCCCACTTCTCAGGCGTGGTTACGATAATGTCGGCATCGCGAATCGTTCGAGTGTCGGGAGTGTTGTCACCAGTCAGCTCAACGAGCTTCAGACCCATTTGTCTTGTAAGTCTCTTGCTCCAATCTTGCACTCGTTCTCGGACAAGGGCTTTCATGGGTGCAATGTACACGACTTTGCTACCAGGCTTCTCGCGGAAAGCCCACCACATTGAGAGTTCAGCCGCAATCGTCTTTCCAGATCCTGTCGGAGAACCAAGCAGGACATTTGCAGGAGTGTAGTACATGCAATGGAAAAGCTGAGTCTGCATAGGATTGAAGAATTGAAACCGCTGCCCGTAGATCTCCTCGAGAAGCGGATTCTTGAGCGCCTTGATAGGAAGGGGCTGCAAGTTCAGCAAGTCGGTGTATACACTCTCAGTGTCAGGTCTGATGAGGTGCTGAAAGGAGACAGGCGTCACCGTTTCCGCACCAAGCCACCTGTCGCTGACAGCTCGCACATAGATCTGACTTGGAAGAGGATCGGACAGTGGGATAGTAAAGTTCAGCTCGTGATCATCATAGAGCTTCTTACGACTCAAGATGAAGAACTCGTGATGATAGATCTCACTCGTTTCGGAATTCTCGACCCAGATCCAGTAGCTTTCGCTCTTGCCATGATGGCGGTCGTTCCACCTGAATTCTGGAGTGATAAACAGCTTGACGCGAAGAACATCTCGATTGAGAGGAGCAATCTCAGCTTCGACAGACAAGGTCGGGAAGTTGTCCAATAGCTTGCCGATAGTGCTTCCCATCTTCTGATTATGCACCAGACTGCCGATCTCAGCAGATTCCATATCTCGTAGGGACTCAATAGATGCTGAGCTTGCTTTCTCGTCAAGGTTCCGGAGTACTGCTTGTGGCAGATCGAACTGGTGGAATGGATGCTCGTATGGCCAAACTCGCTTCTCGATACTCTTGCACATGCTAAGTAGCACCAAGCACTGATAACCCCAACGCCTATTAAGCGCGATCATAAACAGTGCTCGGCAGATACGCGCTGCATTTTGTGCGACGTACGCAGTATCCGAGACCAATGTGAAGTCTTCGAGGTTCGCTTTGCTGATGTAGGACTGCAGCAAAACATTTGTCTTCCCCTGCTGTGTGCCGATGCCACCTTCAATATCGCAAGGGGCAGCTTCGTCCTTGAGGCGCATGAGCTCTCTCTCTTCGCTCTCACGGCTAGTAATGTTGTCAAACTCGCCGCTCATGCTGATCATCTTCAATACATCTGCTTCAGTCGCACGTGGACGCATCATGGCATTGAAGATCTCGACACTGGTCTGCAGGACGTAGAACTGAGAAGCAATACGCCCAACATCCTTGGCTCGCAGCTCTTCGGTAGATTCATTGAAGATGATCATCTGACTTTGCTGAAGAACTTTTGCTGCCTTCAAGATGAGCTCTCGTCTGCGCTGAACCAGATTTGGATCATTGTGGATCTCGGCCCACTCGATCCCATATGCGATTGGGTTGCGCTTCATACGAACGAAGAGGTACGAGTAGCCCAGCCATGTGATGGCTTCTGGCACGCTTGTAACCGTGCCAAGCGCGATCTCAGCATTCAGACTGTCGACAAGCTTCCTGCTGAACTGTGACTCAATCGGCTGTTGTTGAGTGACAGCAGTCAAATAATGCTGCAACTTATCTTGTGTGGTCAAGATCATGCCAATACCAGTATCCTGGAATTGAGGTCGACCCGCACGACCAAAGATCTGCAGGACATCCAAAATGCCGACGTCGACAAACTTACCAGCCTCAGCGCTGTAGAGCTGAGTACCTTTGATGATGACGGCGGCAGCTGGCAAGTTGACACCCCAGGCCAAGGTCGCGGTACAGCACAGTACCTTCAGAACACCTTCAGCGAACAACCGCTCCACCAGATTGCGATCAGAGCGAGGCATTCCAGCGTGATGAGTACCCATGCCTTTCTGGACCAGTTCTCGGATCTCGCGGCCTTTCGATTGCTTGACGTCTTTGAGTGCCTGAGAGTATCCTTCGCTCTGGCTTGGATCAAACAGATCAGTCATGCCTTGCTCTGTAGCCATCTCATACAGCTGTCGAGCAGTCTTGACAGTATCTTTACGACTATGCACGAACACCATGATCTGATGCCCGAGCTCAAGCATTTCTTTGACTTTCTCGAAACATGTGTTGTCGATATTCTCCCGACTTGCTTTGGTTCCTGGCTTGCCCTTGACACCAATGAAGTGCTGCTCGAGTGGGACGGGTCTGAAAGATTGGTCGAAATAGAACAACCCAGCCATGCGATTGACTTTCAAAAAGTCTGCCACATCAATGTAATTGGGTAAGGTGGCACTGAGACCGATGATGCGAATCAGAGATTGAGTGCTTTCAACTTGTCGCTCCGTTCTAGCGACAAGCGATTCAAGCACTGCCCCTCGCTCGTCATGCAACATGTGCACCTCGTCGATGACGAGCAGTCGCACTTTCTGCACAAGCTCAGTATCGCCAGTCGACTTTCGAGTCACTACATCCCACTTTTCTGGGGTAGTGACGATGATCTGTGTGGCGACAATCTCGGCCTTGGTCAGCTGCATATCACCAGTCAACTCTCTGACTTGAATACCAAGCCAAGCCAATCGCTTGCCTAGCTTCTCCGTGATTTCTGCGGCTAGAGCTTTCATGGGAGCAACATAGACAATCTTGAAGTCCTCGGTATGAACAGCAAATTCGGAAGCATCTGGCTCGTCAATCGGATTGGGGTGTATATTCTTCGCAACGGTGTTCAGAATCGTAAGCATTGCAGCATCTGTCTTACCAGCACCAGTTGGAGCACAGATAAGCATATTCTCACTGGTGTGATATGCTACTTGGTAGACCAGACTTTGCATCCGGTTGAGCGTCTTGTAGCCTTTGAATGTACGTTTACAAAGGCCATCCAGTTCGCTGATTTGAACGAGCTTCTGCTCAAGGCCACGGATGCCGACCTTCGTCGCAGGTATACTGTATTCTTCGTACTTCTCGCGTTCCTTTCTCTCACTGCCGACAGGAAGAGTGTACCTCTTACCGTGCGCTGACAGCGTGTTACCAGCGCTATGTGCTTGATAGACATGGGGGTATTCGGTCTGCGAACGGTCTTGGGCTGGGGCTAAAGCGGCAGTCTTGTGTGCCAAATCCTGGTCACGCAATCGAGCATCTCGTTCAGTTTTGGACAGAATGCCAGATGGACGAGGGGTAGGTGCCAAAAGAATTGCTTTGCGATATTGCAATATCTCAGACACCAGATCGAGCTCCTCAAAGCCCAGAATGTCCGCAAGTGTCATTTGCAACTCATCGTCGCTGCTGTCCGAAGCCAGCACCGCGACAATCTGATCTTCAAGCGAGCTTGCGTCAAGACCACTGCTCTTGCTGGCGACCTGCTCACATCGTTGTTTCAGCCACTCTCTCGAGCCGTCCTTGGCCTGATCTGGTGCAACTGCTGGAACTTCTGCGCTCTCTTCACTATAGCTGTCCTCTTCTTCCTCACTGATCAGATCCCAAACATCGTCGCCTGACGCTGGCGACAGCTCATCGTCTTCCAGATCCAGATCGAGTCCATCATCGTACACTGGCTCTTTCGATTCGCCATTCGTTTGTGGAAGCTTCAGCTCTGCGATGGCCGCTCTCATCGCAGCTAGCTGCTCGAGCCATTGCGAGGCCGCCGTCTCAGCCGATGGCGACATTTTTCCTTGTCTCTACAAACAGTTGAAGTGTTATTGAGAAACGAATATACTCGATCATGATTCATAGTGTGCCATCGCGCTCGCTTACCTAAGTAGCCCCAAACTCTAAAACGCCTCGCAACGCGTCTTTCAACTTCACATGTCAACAGACGAGCATCAGTACACGATCACCTGCTTTGAGCCATTACAAACATTTCTCCCACAGCTCAACCCAGCCAGCACATAGGACGCTCCAAGATGGAGTCCCCTCATGCCGCTCAACAGTCCCTGTACGTCACAGACGCAAATATACACCCACGAACCAAGCCTACTAACCTAAGCCAGCCTCCTCTCAAGAATCATAACCAACGTGGAAAAGTTGAACGAAGCTATTCTGGTCCTCAACTCCTCCCTCCAAAAAATCAATGTCGAAAACATGAACGTGGAATTAGTAGCAGCAATGTTCAAGAACTATCAAAGCAATGTCCTCTTCCATTTGGAAGCAACGGATAGTTTGAAGGAGCCTTCATGAACTATACATTCTGGCATCTGGTTTGAGCGTTTATGCGACATGATACGGAGAAGGTGTCAGTGTCAGTCCAGATTTGCGACAGATGATGGAAGATGGCGCATCACGAGACACGACGACGACATGATTAGGACTGCGTGTCTTAGCTAGAGGTTCATCAGCGAAGATGGTGAGAGAAAGAGGAAATGGTAGCACAGGGTTACTTCGATAGCTCAATCCCGAGAAAAGGACAGATTGAGCGTGCTTGCGTTTGAAATTCCTATGCTGCTTGCACGAGAAGGTCGCAAACCCGTGTGCCCGTAGCACGAACCGACATCCCATGCCGTACCAAACAAGATCGCATCCCGTTACTCGTTCGATCAAATCGTCTCCTCCCTTCTAAGGAATCGTGGGTACCTCATCACACTCCCGCTACGATCGTGGTGAACCTAAGACGACGACCCGAGAGTGCCCAGGTTGGGAAGAGGTCCAGGTGCACGTCCCATGCCAGGCGCTCCAAATCCAGTGGCAGGAGAGGTCTTGCTTGGCATAGGCGATCCGATTTCTCCTAGCCCAGTGTGACCTCTGCTCTGGTCAGGCGTGCTAGCGTCTGCTTCCCACTTGACTGCGTACGAGCCCTCGGCTTCATTGTGCTTGATTGAAAGCTCGCCGCCGCCGTTTTGACTATCGCCTTCCGTTTCGCAGATGGCCTCGATTTCTTGCAACGTAGGCATCGCCTCGAGCGGAGGTCGATTTGCTTCGATCTGGCGTAGCAACACATCGACGTTGTGGAAGTTGTCGCCCTCGCCACGATTTGATGCTGACAACTGCTTGCAGGCTTGACATATGGCGATCCGGATGGCAAGAGGTCGGCTCATACTGCCTCCAGCTGGGCGGTGCATGGGTGGGGCGATAGAGCCAAAGCCGCCGTTATTCACGAATGCAGCATTGTTGTTGCCCCAACTGCTCGAGGGAGGTGGCAGATTACCCCACCCGGGCTGACCAAGACCTGGGCTGGATCCGAATGGCATACCTGGAGTATTCCACGAGCTGCCAGGTGCGCCAAAGCCACCTGGGAAGCCACCCATATGACTCATGCCAGCGCCAGGGATGTTAATACCGCGAGATTGGCCTGGGACGTTGGAGTGTCGGCGGTTGTTCTCTGCGTTAGGTACCGGCTCATCGCTGTCGTCAAGTAATGCTGAACTGCCCAGATGTCTCGAAAGGTCATCCAATTCTGGATTGGAGCCGTTACGTGACGGTGGCTTGACACTGTTCGGGCGTTGTATCGGGGCCGGTCGGGCGATTGGTGCGTTAGCTGCAGACTCGAAGCGCTCCTTGTCAGACGACTGCTGCCGTGAGTGACCTGGTAGACTTCCTCGTTGGTCGTTGGGGGGCTGTCCGATTGGAGACGTTTGGTTAGGTGGATGTGGCTGCATTTGACCAAATCCTGGTGGCGGATTGCCCATACCAGGACCGTCGAAAGGGAAGCCTCTGCCTTGCGGTGGCATCATACCGGGTGGCGGAAGCATTCCGTTCATGCCATTCATGCCTGGATGACCGAAAGGCATGCGATTTGGAAAGCCCATGGGCGGTCCTTGATTCGGAAACATACCAGGCATTGGCCCTCGGTTCATTCCTGGCATCATCGGTCCTTGAGGTCCTGGGAAACCATTGAAGCCCATCGGTGGCATTCCTGCGAAACCGCCAGGATGATGATGTGGATGCGGCATTCCCGGTGGCGGTTGCATCGGCTGGTGGTGCAGCGGGGATGGAGTATTGATCGGTTGTGGTTGCTGATTAGGTTGTTGGTTGCCCGCTTTGTGCAAGATTTGTTTGGGTTGGGCTGAAGTTTGCTGTCCGCTAGCACCCGGCGAGGAGGACTTGCTGGGTGCGCTCGAAACCTGCGACTGTGATTGCTTGGGCGACGACGCATGTGAGCCTTGCTGCGAAGCCTGTCTCTGCTTCGATGGGGTCGGCGCCTTTGGTATCGCAGGTGTCGCGATGTTGACGTGAGGAGACGAAATGCCTGAAGCCGTTTGCTTGCCATAGACTCCAGGCACTGCCACCATACCTGGTTGCGAGGGTCGCTTAGCGAGCTGAGGCGGGTGCGCAGTGAGAGGCGGCACTTGATGCACTTTCTTCTCGCGGTCCTTGGCCTCCTTGTCGGCTTTGGCCTTGGCTTCACGCTCTTTCTTCTCGGCCTCTTCGTGGGCTTTGCGCTCTCGAGCTTCCTTCTCGCGTGCTTCTCGTTCCTCGCGCTCTTTCTTTCGCTGTTCTTCTTTCCGAGCCTTCTCTGCAGCTTTGGCTTCTCTTGCCTTGCGCTCCGCTTCCTCTCTCCGCTGCTGTTCTTCTTGCTGCCTCCTCAACCGCTCAGATTCTTTCCTCGCCTTCTCCTCATCTGCCTTGCGCTTCTCCTCTTCCCGCTTCTTTCGCTGTTCCTCCTTCCGCCGTCTCTGCTCCTCTTGCTTTTTCTCTTCTGCTTCCCGTAACCGCGCTTCTTCTGCAGCTTTCTCAGCGTCCCGCTTCGCCTTCTCCTCAGCCTTGGCCTGCTGTGCCTGCTTCTTCTTGTCTTTCTTCTTCTGTGCATCCCGCTGCTTCTTGGCTTCTCGCTGTGCCTGTAATTTGTCCTCATCGGCCAGTTCTTCCAGTAGCTTCGCTTGACGTTCGGCTGCGACTTTCTCCCGATATGCTGTGAGCACACGTTGTTCGAACATGCGTGCTGCAAATATTTGAAACATTCGTCGTCCTTCCTGCATACGTTGTTCCTCGGTCAGCCCTCCCTGCAAATAATCAGTTTGAAATGTGGGACTTGCCAGCTCAATATCACCCACCATCTCGTCCTCCTCATCGTCCATGTCGTCGTACTCTTCTTGACTGTCGTACGAGCCTTCCTCATCGTCGTACTCGTCGTCTGCGGCAAGAGGGTCCTCATGGCCGTACTGATCGTTGGGTGGGTAGCCCGAATGCGACTCTGCCTCGTAATGCGAACGACTCTCGCGAGCCATTCGACGCTCTGCAAGCTGTTCCATCATTTCGATGAACTTGCGACCGTCATTCTTCAGCAGATCGTCAGCTACCGTGAGGAGGTTGTCTGCTTTACCCTTTAGCCCCATCGCCTCCATTTTCTCAACCCACGGAGTTAGAATACCTTTGACAGTCAGCTGTGAGCCAAAGTCGAAGAAGTCTGGCACACCAGGGTGGCCTCTCGGCGGTTCGGGATGGTGGTCCGGTTCGTCGTCAGAGTACTCATCCTCGTCTTCTTCGCTGTACTCTTCTTCTTCTTCGTCGTCGTCCTCGCTGTACTCGTCGTCGTCGAGGTGCTCGTGGACATGGCTCGTCCTGTGGTGAGGATGCATGGGTGGCGGAGGCGTTGAGAGCGGATGTGGTGGGCGGTGCCGCAGAGGAGCGGGCAGCATGCCATCTGCAGTAGGGAGAGGAGGCTGGTCGACGTGCGCATACTGCTCGAGTTCCTCGTAGTAGCCTTCGTACAGCACTTCGAGCTCCTCCTCGATCGCAGTACGCTTCCGCCCACACACGGTGCAAGAACACGAATGCTTCTGCTGCTGCTTCATCTTCTTCAGCACAGCCTCCTTCTCGATTTTGAGCAGGCCCTTTCGTTCGTCCTCGCTCAAGCTCAGCCAGAACTCCTTAATATTCTGTCGCTCCTGCGCTGTGCTCGTGTTCCATATATTGCCGTCATGGTGGTGACCGCCGTGGTGGGACATGGCTCGCATGGGAGAATGGTGGTGGCCATGTCGCGGCGGGGGGAGCAGGTGCGGTTCGTAGGCGTCGCTCTGCTGGATGCTGCCCGACTTCTTCTTTTTCTTATTCTTCTTCTTGCTGGGCGGGAGAGGCGGCGCAGGATATAGGCCATTGGAGTGGGGAGGGGCGTAGTGGTGCTGCTCGGCATATTCATTCTCGACCTCAGAGTCATAGTCGTCGTCCTCATCGTAGCGGAGAGCATCCTCGTCGTAGCCTACCTCGGGCGGCTGATCTGCGATATGCGGCGGAGGCAATTGAGTGGCAGATTTGGCTGCAGCCTTTGCGCGCCGCTTGGCCTTCTTGCGATTCCCTGTGGTGGGCCCGGTAATGACCCCATTCGTGTGCTGCGTCGACATGGCGGCAGCGGTGTTGTGGTCCTATCGTGCAGCTTTAGCGGACATGTGTCAGTCGCAGAGCAGCGGTGGTGAGAGTGAGTCGGCGCAGGCTTGAAGGTGCTCGGAGCATGTGAGGTCGTGTGTGGACAACCTTGTTGGATCGCCTGTCTGTGCGGTGCGGTGCAGTGCGGTGCAGTGCTGTGCTATGCTGTTCTGTGCTGAGAGCGGGAGAGGCTCAATACCTTTACAGCCGCACTCCAGCCTGATTACTCCTTCGAGATGTGTTCGTGGTATGCGTCGGTCAAATTATTAGGCGTCACATGTGCAAGTTCCCTCACTCCATGTGCCTGGCGGAGTGCATTTGCTGTCAAGCGTCGTTGTTTCCTCCACTTGCCTGCGGGAGTAGCCGCCGCGAAGATCGGTCCTGCTTCGCCTTCCGCGCTGCGCACCTGCCCTGCCCTGCCGCAGCAACTGCCTCACAACTCCAGCTGCTCAACACGTCCGACTACTGCTGAGCGCTCACTTCCACGGGACTGCTCTACACCGGCCAAACCTCACTCACACATCCATTCAATCCATTGACGGCGACAGGTTTGGCAAAAAATATCTACACCTGCCATTGCCGATACTTGCCTTGCCAGCAGCTGCATTACGAAGCTCAAGCTTGGTGGATTCTGGGCCGAGCCTGAAACATCAGCGATCACAGCATTGAGCCCCAAGTACGACACCACCAACAATTCCTCTCCCGTCGCAATAATTTCTACCGCCTCACGTCCCATCCCTCACATACTCATTCATCTGTAAACGAGAACGAATTGCCAGAGACCCTGCATAATCCCCGAGGCGGAGCGATAGCCGATCCTCGTCTAAGGAAGGAACCAGCTTGCGTGGTGACTGGGAGGCCGGCGCTTAGGACAAGAAGGGGAAGATACAGAGCGCTCGGGTGGGAGACCCATACTACGACGTTCCGGCAGTCGACACTCAAGTAGAGCACATCCACTGCAGCTCCCGAAGGCCGTCAGGCATAATCTCACCATGGCGCAACAGGACTCACAGGTGATGCGGAGGTAAGACGAGATACATGCATCACTTCTCACAGTACTTCCAGATTGACGCATGTCAGGAAACTCGTCATAATAGGCGACGGTGCTTGTGGAAAGACCTCGTTGCTTTCCGTCTTCACATTGGGTTATTTCCCAACAGTAAGGCGTGCCATAACCTCAACATACAGTCTCGAAGCTGACATTCACTTTACAGCGATATGTACCCACAGTCTTCGAGAATTATGTCACCGACTGCAGAGTGGACGGCAAATCCGTTCAGCTAGCACTGTGGGATACAGCCGGACAAGAAGATTACGAACGATTACGACCACTCGCTTACAGCCAAGCGCATGTCATCTTGATTGCTTTCTCCGTCAGCAGTCCCGACTCCCTACATAACATCACAACGAAATGGTGAGCTACAGCAACCTCAGGCGTGCCAGTCACCTTCGATGAAACTGACCACAGAATGTCTGCAGGCACCCCGAAGTCCTCGAACGCTGCCCAAACGTGCCCATAATCCTAGTCGGCCTCAAGAAAGATCTCCGAGACGACCCCGTCGCTCAAGAAGAAATGCGAAAACGATCCGAGAAATTCCTGACATTCGAAGAAGGCGAGGAAGTGCGAAAACGTATAGGCGCGAAGAAATATCTGGAATGCTCTTCCCTGACTGGAGAAGGAGTCGATGATGTTTTCGAGGCTGCGACAAGACAGTCACTTTTGAGTGGTGATCGGAAAGAGAGTAGTGGGTGCTGCGTCATCTTATAGTGGAAGATGCTGAAGCAATGGTTCGGGACTAAATGCCTGGCTAACGATGTATGGGGTCAAAGGAGATGGAGAAGTTGGGCTTTTGATGTCCAGATGGGATTGTCCTTGCCGAGGAAATTTGAGTATAGGCTGAAGAGTGGGAGATGGAAAGAGAGGAAGGGTTCGGGACTGTCTTAAGCTTATGTGAGGGGAGGTGCATATATGGAGTTGTATCTGCAATCATTGTCTGATGGATGAATGGGTGGATGGGTAGACGGTGGAACGGCGTTCAAGAAAAAGTTCTGGTGTGTGAAGTGCAGCGTAACGGTCGTTCTCATGATGAGCTCTTATTACTTAGTATTTGATTTCGAATTGCTTCACTGAATATAATATTACACTAAAGACTGAATTCGGCCTTATTTATGATGTGAATGAGTTCATCAAGTACAGGTTGTAATCTAGATTCTGAAAAGCATTAAGAAATCCAGGGCAAAGGATCGACATTTTGTTCTCAGCTCTGCTGTATGTTATCTCTTGAACACTGTCGTCTTCTCAGCCGGTACGTCGGAAGCGCGAGAAATGTACAGGTCGCCATGTGTGAAGCTCAAATGAAGCATGCTCGAATGAGATGAGGTGCAATGGTTAGATGGAGCACGGTCTCCGAAAATCCTAGGAATCTACAGGCTATGCTGGTCCATGCATGTGAAAGGTGAGATGAGGCTGATGGCTAAGGTTTGAGACCTTGCCTGGCCAGGACTGTACTCACTCCTGGGATGTGAAGTAGCGTGTGTAGACTTGGGTAAGTGGTAACTTGTTGTAGGGGTTCCTTCGATATCTTGCTATAATTGAGACGCGTGACTACTTGCGATCATGGTCAAATGCAACGCTCCTTGGATGATGTGTTTGACGGTGTACGTTTAGCTTGTAGCTCGTACACCCCGAACGCGATTCATCTTAGTCGGGCGCCTGGCGTGACAACGCGCAGATAAAAAGTTCGGTGATGGAAGTGGCAGGGCATTGCAATGCTTTTCCGGCAGCTGAAGAGAGGTATTGATGTAGATCGGAAGGCCACCAGGCTCTTATCGTGTCGCCGACAGTGGGAGTGCCCTTGAATATTGCGAAGCAGTCTTCGAAGGATCGCATGCTCCATGCAGTATCATCAAGCTGCTGCTATCTTGAGGTCGTCAGTGAAGTACAGTGCAGCTAATGGCCTACCTGGGATTCTGCACGTGTAGGTCTCTTGTTGCATGTACCAAAGTATGCTGACTGTACTTCAGCGCTGCAGCATCTGGGTAGGCTGGAAACTCCGGACAGCATGAGTTGGACTTCTGATCATGTCAAGTAAGTTGTTTGACCACCCATAGTTTCGGCGATCAAGGCTGAGTTTGTAGCAAGCTTTCATATCAGCTGAAGGGCGCCTGAAAAGCCATGTTCATGCCCAAGGTGGTGTCGCGGCCGCCTGAGAAGTAGCAAATCATTATCATCCTCAAAAGCCGGGCAGACCGGATAAGTTCGATGTTTGGCCAAGTTATGCCCCTTTTCGGGCAGTATGAAACTGGTGGTAAAGTCTCGTTGCGACAACGTTGCGAATCATTCAGGAGTATAGTCTTGGCTGGCACGATCAGCGCAGAATCTGTGAAGCGTCGTACATTCAGCTGAGGCGACGATTTCGCAAATGTTCCGAGTTCAAATGCGATAGCAAGGTGTGCCCACGTGTCGGCAGAGGGAATGTAGATCATTACACTGCCGAGAGAAAGGCGAGGTGAAGTCGATAAGGGAAGCACGTGCATCCAGATAAGGAAGCGGCAGCAGGAAAGCGGAAGCTGTGACGCAGAGCAGACCCTGAATCCATGCCGAGTTTCTTCACTTCAGGAGCCGGAGCCTTGACGAAGTCGAGAACTTTCTCGTTCGTGGCATCGACAACTTCGAAGTCGGTTCGGCTGCCTGCATTGTGATCCCCGGCAACGGTATGACTGCATGTATGAGTTGGCAACTCCTTTCGCGCTTCGGCAGCCTCTCCTGTGACTCAGGTGTGGAAGCACCAATTGAGTGAGAGATCTTGAACGTTGATGTGGCGGCCTCCAGCTGGAATCGGGATGTGATTGAAGCACAAAAACGCACGCCGTTCGTTCGAGACGTGGATGCGTGGCATGTGGATATCATGCCGACTGGGTATCACATGCGAGTTCCCATGTTGAAGTGCGTGCCCCTGAGCTTCGCCTTCAACGCCTTGTGAGAGACTTTCGTATTAGACCACTTTCCAGGGATCAGGATCTGGAGATGAGCGGGCATGCTTTTACGTACCACGCTGAGGCGAGCGAGTCGACGTCGCGCAGAGGTCAGCGAGTAGGCAAGACTTTATCAATGCACGCATGCAAACAGTGTGTGTACCAGTCTGCACGCTGCATGTAGGCAGTCGCAGCAGTAGGGTATCGTGTACACGGCATCATCAGTTTTCATCTTTCGATCCTGGTTGTTGCGGCGCATTCTTGCATTATTATTATATTCTGCAAGCTGACGGTACGCTGCGGCTCATCGGTCAAGTCCCTTGCCTGCAGCAAAGCAGGTGCTGTGATTGGGCGCGGAAGAGAGCGAACGAAGTCAGTCCCAAAGTCTAGGGTGCCGGAAAATTGTGCATCATCATGGCAAGATCTCTCCACGGGCTAGATGACAGTGATGACCTCTTTACGAGCAATGGTTAAGGAGAACGTCCATTCACAGGGCAAAGAAGTGAGCGATGGCGATGCTAGCATGGTAATGCCTGCTGGCAGAAATATCTTGCAGTTCAAAAAAGAATCAAAGATTGAAGGTCGCGTGCTGGCGGTGTGCCTAGCGTTTGAACCGAAGTTGCCTTTCCACTAGCGCCAAACTATGATCCATCTTCCGGGCCTCTAGTACTTTTCTCAGACGCTTCTCGCTTTCTCCTCTTCCTTCAAACCAACCACATCCATACAAGCAACGAAGCGACACTACCCTTCACAGGCCACACACAGCATTCACTCATATCACTTCGTCGTCCACAATGCCGCAGGCTGTCGTCGAGCTCTAAGTCCACCGCTGGAGGGACGGCCACGTGCTGCCTCTCCGGGACGGTCACTGCTCTTCGAGATTTCAATCCATACGACGACATACACCAGACTGCTAGCATCGCTTGCAAGCAGCCTTACAGCCTGTCAATTCAGCTCACAAGACGTGTGAGCATTTACAGACAAGGTAGTGGCATTGAAACTGCCACCTGCGACGGAGTTTAGCTTTGATCCTTACCAGAGGTCAAGCTCAAAGAACCATTACAACATTCAAGTTCGTTGCCCGCAGGCGACCTACGCGATATACCTGAACCGAGTGTGACATCCTTCGCTCTGCTTGTGCTAGGACGCTTCAACCTTCCGAACCTCGAGAACACCCCTTGTTTCGACTTCAACACACCATTTCCTCACCATTGAATCGAGCAATACCGTTCCAATGTCGAATTACACGAAGAACAGATCTTCGCAAGGCAACATTCACGACCCGCGCAAGATGCGCAGTCCTAAGATGCATCCTCAGCATAGCAAGGCTGTAAAGAGCAAAGTGCAACCCGTTCTAAACAGCGCACGCACTGGAGATGTGGTGTCTGATGAAAGCGAGATCGATGTGAGTATCTGAAATGGTGGAGGGACGACCCTGTGGCGCCCCAAAATGCGGTTCGCCCGTTATGCCCAGCTGTTCTATTTCGGGGTTGACATTCTTGGGATGTCCGTGCTGATGATTCACTCTAGAACCACCAGGGAGATGGAAACACTCCCGATAACGACGAAGATTCGGATGACGAGCCGAATGCCTTTGCCCTGTCCGGCGCACCCAGTCCTGGAAGAAATGGACAGCGTCTGGCAGGGCTTGATCGCAAACATGCTCAACTTATTGACGAAGAAGACGCAATCGCTGGCGCAGTGGACGACGATGACTATGAAGGTGTCGAGGACGTCAGTGACAGCGAAGACGAGGATTCAGAGAAGGTAATCCTCAGAGCGGCAGAGCAGGAGCTCATCGCCGAGTACGAAAGCAAACGACCGGACACAGCCAGTTCCATGTCTAACGGCATGACGGGCTTGGCATTGACTGAGGACCAAGATGCAGCGCTGGCCCGTAGATTGAGCCTTCAAAGCAATGATGGTAGCGACATTTTTGAGGAGCTGGACTTCTCACAAGATCCTTTTGGCGGCCTTTCAGCAAGCAACAGTGTCTACCAGCAATTCCTCGCTGACGCCGAAGAAGACCTGGCGTCATGGCGCAGCCCAGTGAGCAAGCTCGGACGGGAGAACAGTGTGCAGTCCAATGGCAACGAGAAGAAGGTTCGATTTGCGGAGACAGTCTCGTCACGCTCGTCAAGTCTTAGCAGTGAGGAGGAAGACCCTCGCGACACCTTCCCGGATTTGTTTGATGAAGTTGAAGACCCAATGCTGAGGTCCCAATTCTTATTGGACACGGAGATGGCCATTGACGACGACAATGCATCAGAATTCGAGTACGATCTCGACCAATACGAGAAAGGTGCTTATCACGTTGCTCAGGAGAGCGACGATTCCGATAGCGACATCAGCAGCAGCGATTGTAGGTGACTCGCGTCGTAGTGTTTGTCTTCATGCTAACAGTAGAAGCCGAGGACGATGGTGATACGACTGATGAAGAAGACCCGGCCGATCAGCTTGTGCGTCTCCGCGAGATCAAAGCAAAGCAGGCTGCAAAGCGAGGACCGCTTCCTCCTGCCAACACCCCTGTCAGCACGCCGACCACTCCTGTTGGAAGCAGAAAATCAAGTGTTGCGTCACGCCCTGGCAAGTCAAAAGTCAGAAGTAAGCCAATGAGCGGCACATTCGAGCACGACCCAACCCAGGCGCATGTAAAGGCAGATGTGAATGGTAGTGGTGTCAGACTCGTATGTCCTACAAAACCATCGAAGGAAGAGGCCGCCTTTTTCGATCGCGCCCGTCAAGCTCATGGTCGAAATGGCAGCCCAGGCGCGGCATTCGAATGGACAGTCTCGACCCCCCGGGCTCAGAGTGCTCCGCAACGTCCGTTTACCGCCAAATCCACTCTTGGAACGATGTTCGATGGCAACTTGGACTTCCTCCGGCACAACGATGACTCGGGCATTGCCACTGAGTTCCTCGAGCAAGCGACCAGGAACAGCAGCGTGCGTTCCTCGTTCGCTTCCTCTGACACCATGCGAGAGAGTTCGCAGGATGTTGACGGTAGTGACGTTGACATGGGCGAATACGTGCACGGTATGGATGAGTCTGAGACCGAGGCCGATAATGAGCCACCTTCAGCTGCAGTACTTTCGCCCGCTTCCGACAGCTTTCCAGATTTCGGGCACGACACCTCGCCCATGCACCAGTCAGCAGGTGCAGTAGATCATCTTTCTGCTGCAGTGGTCTCTTCTTTCCGCAACAACCAACAGCGTGCACGGCAGATCAGCTCGCTAGCTGCTAATCCCACTCACCGTGCTCAGACTTCAGAAGCAAATGCTCTTCAAAAAGGCAGACGTGCTGCTGCCAATACACCAATGACACCTGCCCGGAAGAATCGCAGCAGTCAAGACCTCACTCGTACTGGTGCCGGTGTGGCCAAGTCGTCGGCTAGCCCGCTCGTTCAAAAACATCGACGCAGCCGTGGCAACTCGCTGTCCCAGACGCTTTCGCTGGACCGCTTCGCCGACGCTCGCAAACACTGATTTGCTACTTCATTCGCGCATGGAGAAGACGACATTGCTTGACCGTCAATGTCGCACCCAAAAGTATTGCTTCGCATCTTGGTGGGTTACACAAAACGGATTTCAAAAGCAACGACCTTGAATGTCAAACTCTCTTACGGCTTCGCTCTTGTCCTTCACTTAATGTGTTTTTGGAACATGGTATCTTAGCGAGGAGTTTGGTGGCGTCCTTCATCTGACCTATCCAGAAATCTCAACCTGGCTTTGTCTGGGGATGAAGATGGGAGGCCGTCGTTGTTCATCGCGCGCGGAGATACCCCTTGGAGTTTTCTTTTTACAGCAGACATTATACACGAACAGCAATTCTTGCGAAGAATCGGTATCGCGTTGGCACAGGAGTTATTCGGATGGAAGTGTAATACTAGTTCTGCTGTAGACGAATTGTGACGGTCGCTCACCAAGTTCGATTCGCATTTCTTCTCTGCAAGGTACGTGGATGTACATTTTCATCGCTGACCTCTCGGTAGATGCTTTTTGGTATGAAGCTTCCTTCTCTAAGAACTTTCCTCTCCAATGCCTTGATCCTTGTCACCTCCTTTTCATCTCCACAATATGTTGACGACTGACTTGTTGCCAAAGCATACCATTTCATGCTTTTCTGAAACACATATCAGCACCATGTCCTCCCCAGACGCAGAGAGTAGTAACGAAACCGATCGACCTCGACCATCCTCACCACCCCAAAGCCCCCGCGGCACGAAATTCGGTTTCGGAGGCCTCCCATACAAACCTTCCATGAGTATCGATTCGACCCTCCTCGCCAAATCTACCTCCTCATCCTCATCTACCTCCCCCTCAGACGAAATTGTCTACAGTCCAAGCATCTACAGTCCTCAAACCGCCCAAATCCCAGAAATCGGTCCTATGGGTTGGGCGGAAGATCCAGGCGCACCAGAACCTTTGAGAATTCGTAAAAAAAGAAGACTGGAAGATGGGACTTTTGATGAAACAACCGTTCCGAAACCTTCGGATGATGAATTGGAGAAACCTTGGGGTGGGAGGAGACATTTTATGATGAGTCATGGGTTGAAGTGTAAGTGAAACGACGCGAAGCGGAGTCAAATGCAACTCTGGGGCGGTGGAGGAGCTACTTGCTGATTCTTGTGAACTTCTTAGATTATGATGAAAAGGATTGTGATTTGAGGAAACAGATTTTGGATCAGATAAGGGAATTGGAATGGCAGAATCGGATTAATGCTGCGAGAGAAGAGTTCTATAGGGATTTGGAGAAGGTTAGGAGGTGTGGGAGTTTGAGTTGATGTGACCCTGGATCCGATGTGGATGGAGTGAGCTGGGAGTTGATGTATCATGCTTGAAGTCTTGTAATTGTAATGAGCCTGTACGAGTAGGAGGAGATCTGTATGAGTACTAAGTACCAGTAGCCGACCATTGGGCAAGTTCGATTTCAATTGAGCGCCAGTTCAAACTTTCGCTTCAAAATCTGATGGGCGCACTTCGCTTCTCAAAGGCTGCGTCCGAGGGTCGCGAAAACACCTGCCATCCTCTTCCCTTCAGAATCATGCCTTAACTACACCTTCATGCAGATCTCTTGATGGCAACTGCATTGGTCTAGTCTTCTGCTTCGTCGGCTTCCATGTAGCCATTGTATCTCGCGGCTTGCTTGCTAGAGTTGCACAGTCACCGCCTTCGTACTGCTCAACCCTTCTCCGCCTACGCAAAGCATGATAGCACATCCGCCGAACGACTGCAGAAAGAGCTGAGGGAAGAGATGTCTCTCATGTGCCATTCATAGATGAAGACGGGCCAGACAATATATCAGCAGACGGCTCGAGGCGCTTGTGGCTGCACGACTGCAGCGAAGCCGCCCAAATGTCCTCTGCATTGGGAATGGCTGCGGAGCTGAGATCGTCTACGGAGATTTTGCCGACCTCATGAATGGCCACAGCTCACGCAAGCCATTGGGCGCTGCATGGTCGCACGACATGTCGCGTTGCCGAGCTGAAACTAATGTATCTCCTATCGATGAACATTTGCCTGGTATAAGTATCGATGCAGCCTCGTTGAGTCTGAGGACTGTACATTCTGTTCACCGCTTGGCTTCAGCAGACGAGAAAAAGGCTGGCAATCTTGTGAAGTGGGACTAATCGCGTAGTGTGCTGTCGCGATGCTGTGGCAACCGGACAATTGACAGTACACACGACATTTGATGTCGATATCGGGAACATGGACCAAACGCAGCAAAGAGCACAGCAATTCCGCCGGCTTTGGGCTACAGCGCTGGCGCAGTACAACAAGGAGACTCGGCTGAACATCGAAGATCCGGCCATACCTCATCCTCAAAACGTTGATGAGCTCATAGACTCTCTGAAATCACAGCATGCTGAATTTCAAGACGACACTAGGAGCAATGCGTTTACAGATGTCATCAAAGGTGCGATCGGACCATTCAACTTTCTGTCGAATTCCGTCGGCAGTACTGTGGCTCCGGTGAGAACAGAAGGAGGCTTTCGCTGTGATACGGTACTTATGCTGAGCAGATGTTTCCTGGCGGCTCTCAAGTGCTAGCAGCAGTCGGCATTCTTGTAAATGTGAGTGAATCTGGGCATTTTATTCTACACTTCAGCTGAGTCTCGAAGGCTGGACAGGGTGTGACACAATCATTTGACGCTGTTTCTGGTCTCTTTGAGGACCTTGGACAGTGCACGAAGCGACTAAATGAAGTCAGCCATGAAGATATTCCAGACGCATTACTGCCAGTCTATCAACTAATGCTCATTGGTCTTATGAAAGTGCTGGCCTTGGCTACGAGGATCACTTTTCGCCAGATGAAGGATGTCAAAGAAGGAGACCATCAGCTGGTGATTAAGCTCAAGAAGAAGATACGGTCTACTTTCCAGAATGTCGACGAATACATCAAGCAGCTACTCTTTGGCGGAAACGGCGAAGTTCAGGGTGCTATTGGTGAGATCAGAAAGCTGGTCGAGCATGAGTCTCTCATGATGCAAGCTGTGATCACTCGAAAGACAACCAAGATCGAGGCTGTTGTCAAGGAAACTGATACTAAGATTGAACTTCTGATCCAAGAACAGCGAAGCTTCTCGATCGAAATAGGTCAAGCGGTCATCGACTTGAAGAGCAGCACCGCTGAGGTGAGTTTGAAAATCGACAAGATCTCGGACAAAATCGATGCAGGCCTGGCCGAGACTCGTCGAAACAATGCTGTCTCCAAAGCAAACCAAGAAGAGATGATGGCCGGAATAAAACAAATCCTACAGCTTAGCAACCCCAGGGATGGCGGCACATCTAGTGAACCTGCAGCAAAGGCCGCCACGAGCAAGACCAATAAAAAGCACGATACACTGACCTCATTGAGGGTTCGCCTTGACACCAGGAGGGCAGAAAAGGCCATTGCTGCGGCATTAGAGATGACAACTGGCCCACCAGAATTGCAGGACACAAGCAACTGGATCTTACAAGAACGGGCAATCCGGGGTTGGCTTGATGGTGTTAGTAGGCTGGCGGTTGTAAGCGGCGAGCCCGGATTTGGCAAGACGTTCTTGGCTGGTAGGGCTGTTCGAGAACTTCTGTCGAAGCACAAGCCAGGCTCTCAATCCAATGACAGAGTCGTGGCATACTTCTTCGCTCGCAAAGCGCACCCAGAGCTTGGCTCCGTGAATGCCATTCTTCGTACACTGGCCTTCCAGCTGGCAGCGGGTGACAAAGTGTACGCCAAATATCTTTCGGAGCTGTTTGAGAACAACAAGATAGAGAAGGGTCAATCCGGCATCTTTATAGGCGAAGATTCGACAGCCAAATCTCAAGACGAAGAGGTCATAGCACAGCAAGAGCAATCTGAAGTGGAAGCTTCAACCCCAGCTAGCCAAGTTGGAGACCAGTCGACTGAGTCCAATCAGACTGCTGAAATTGGCCAGGAGCAAGCTCCAAAACTGACAAGAGTCCCCACGAGCGCAATGCTCACAGAATCAGTAGAGACAGCGACTGCTCAAAAGGCGACACTGCAGGCAGTCATGGACTCCATTGCCGGCAAACGCAAACTGAACTCTCCTTATGAGCAATACCTTGTTGAGAACATTGCCGGACTCTGGAAACTCCTATTCTGTGAATACTACAAAAGCTCCAAGACTTCTGCATGTATGGTCATTGACAGTCTAGACGACTGTGCATTGCCAGAAACCGACGTGGAGGTTTTGGCCTTGTGGGCCGCAATCAATCAAGGATACGGCGATGGTTCCGGTTCAGACCTGAATAATCTGCAAACACTGCTATTCATGAAAGCAGATTTGGCCACAGTGCTTCTGTCTGGCGCTGACATGTCTTGGCCGCACGTGCGCGTTGACGCAGCCAGAAATCAACAGGATTTGGAGAAATTCACAAAACACCGCATCCATTCAGCATGGGAAGATCGGCTCGTAAGTAAGGCTCTGTTTGAGCACGTGTGCAAGGAGATCGTTGCGAGCAGCACTGGAAGCTTCCTGAAGGCCGCGCTGATGATTGACGAGATTGCCTCACTGGGTAGAGAGAGTGTCATTCGAGAGAATCTGAAACAGTTACCATCCACACTTGAAGAGGCTACGCTGCTGGTCATCAGTCGCCTGCGACGACAGCTCGATGAACACGATGTGGAAGATCTTCAGGTAGGTCTCATTTGGTGTCCATATCCCACCTTGCTAATTGCCGACAGCATATTCTCGCTTGAATTGTATGTGCGCGGCGAAATCTCTCCCTTGCGGAACTGGACGCTGTTCTCTACTTGCGAGATCCTGCTGGTGCTAGAGTCCTCGACCTCGAAAAGAAAATGCAAGAGGACTTCCTGACTCTCTTCACGTTCAATAATGTAAACGCTGCAACAGAATACAAAGCCGAAGAAAGGCTCCGAGCACGTCTCCCACCCGATTTTGTAACGAAGCTCATGGGCTCTGTGGCCACAAAGTCCTCCAATCCGGACCCAGATAAGAGGACACTGGACGTCTCTGATGAGAACCTAGAGCGTGCGATCAGCCGCATGAGAGGCATCAACGTAGAGTTGGGCCACAGCCTGATCAAAGAGCAGATTCAGAAGCGTACTACAGATGCTGGAACGACGACCAAGATGAAGACGATCGTGCTCGTCGGCTGTCTCGAAGCAGTCTGTGCCGCGGCCCACGATCGACCACAGAAGATCGTGGATACTGCCTGTGGATACTGCGGTCTTTTCATCCCAGAACACATCGCCGATGTTGATATTGCCGAAGTCGAGATTGAAGATCGCGTTAACATCGTAAAACATTTATTGCGCTTGCTGCGCGAAGATGCTTCTATTGACCGGTGGATTGCTCTTGCAGGGCAATATCTCGCAGATGATCTTTTGGTGGACTCGAACAACCGTGACAAAATTCTTTCGTGGTTGAAAGATCCAGAAGTACAGGAGCACCTTGACGCTAAGGCACGAGAATGGATTGGTGCCGCCATCGAGAAACCAATTGAAGTCCTGCTTCAGTACATCGCACGGGGATGTGCTCGCATGTGGCTTACCAAAATGTCAAGCTTGGAGGGCATCTTTGGCTTCCTCAACAGATATATTCACGTGGTGGGTGTTACTGACCTTTTGAAAACTTCGTGCACCTCATTGCTGACCAATAATAGTTGCGTGACGACAGCTTCGATGAGGAGAAGAGCTTCGCTTTTCAGAACGCTAATGCGTCTGAAATTATTGCCGCCGCGGAGTGGGCTGGACTTGACCAAAACGCTGTATGGCATGGCCGCGTGGCATCAGCGCTTCGTGACGGCGGTTACCACGTCGAGTCGCACACGTACTACCAACAAGCTATCAAAATGGACGATCAGATCTGGCACTTCCATTCGGGCTCGGCGTATACGTATGCGGAGCAAAGTGACTTCTCCAACGCCGCAATCAGCATGAAAGTTGCGGTAGACTTGATTGGCAAGTCCATCGAACGCGGCGATCCCTCGCCCTCCTACGACCCCGAAGAATTCACTTTGCGCGTCTATGAGATCACCCTCCTCAGCGCGCTTGCTGCGTTCCACAATTCTGCCAACAATGCTGCATCGGCTTTTTGGGTCTTGGAGACAGCCCTAAAGGGCTGGGAGATTGAGAGCGACACTAATGGAGTGGTTTGGAGTGATACAATGGCAACAGTACGTCAATATTTTGAGGTTCTTTGTGCTAGCAAGGAATGGTCTCGAGCTGCGAAGTTTATTACACGCCTCAATTCGCATCCGTTGGCAAGGACTGAAGCATTCGCAAGCATATACGCCTACTTCCTAGAAGTCGAACCTCACCTTCGCCAGGTCGCGTTCTCAGTCTCGCAGCTGACGACGATCAACACCTTGACCGCAAATGCTATTGTCTCAATGGCAAATCTCGGATCCGATGGACAACTGGCACAAGCATGCCATCTTCGAGCAACGATTATGTTGCGACTTAGTCCAGACTTACAGACTGAAGCCATCGCTCTTGAGGAAGCCGTTGTGGCTGAAGAAGAGATCATGGATCCTACGAGTGATCTCGCTCGCGTCCGCAATCAGGCCGAACGAGAATTGGCACGTGTCTTCCTCGACGGAGCTCTTGTGGCTCGCGAAAACGACCAATGGCCCGACGTTGGAACCTGGGCCGATCGCCTCGTACAGAGAGTCCATTCGGAAAGAGATCCTGAAGGCCGCGTCAACTTTGGAACCAGGGACTGCTCACACATTCTGGCAGCATGGCATAGAATTAATGGTCGTCTGACACGTGCGAAAGCGTGTGTACGCACTGCTGTGAAGATTGGCGTTGACATGCTGAGTGACACTGATCCTGACAACGATTTCGAAGCATTTCTCTATCTCGCAGATGCTTTAATGGTTGTTGGTGATGTCGAACGGGCGGCAACCTGTGCGAATCAGCTAAGGCGCTCCACGATGGATGATATTCAGGATGAAGACGATGACCAGGAAACCGACCCAAACTTGGAAGATAAAGACAATACCGAATATACAGTTCTGGGCGCAGCACAGGACATCCAAGACGATCTGGAGATGACAGCTGGAATGATCGCAGATACATCTGTTGAGTCAGAAGAACCAGAGGAGAGTATGACTGTAGGCGCATGGGCGTCAATGCCCAAAGGGACGCCACGCAGTCGTAGACAACGGGAATTAGACAAGCTCGCTCTACAAGCCCAAGACACGGACAAGGAGCAGAACTCAGATCCAACCTCGAAATCGGAGGAATCAGAGGAGGGCATGACAGAAGCCGCATGGATGCCAAGGCGTAAAAGAATACCACGCAATCCCAAACAACAGGACGTGGACAATCTAAGACTGCAAGCTCAAGACAAGGACAAAGAGGAAAAGGTAGAGCCGCCAAAGGAAGAAGAACAGGAACCAAAGCCGGCGGAAGAGACCAGGCCACGAGGCTTCTGGGGCTGCGATGCGATGTGCTTCTCCAACATCCCTGACGATGCCGTGCTGTATCGATGCAGCTACTGCATCACAGATCTGTGCGTCGCATGCCACGGATTAATCAAAGAGGATAAGATGAAGGAGAAAGGTTACTATATTTGCGGCGATACGCATGACCACATCGAAGTGCGACCTGCAATCCGACCTTCGGGAAGTGGCAAGATTCAGGTTGGCTACGAAGAGCAGGACCTACAGCCTTGGCTTGAAGCGCTAAGGAAGGAATGGGGCTTGTGATCGAAGTCGGAGTGAATAGGTATTGCATAGCGCTGGTGACTGGAGGCTAAAGTGACAATGTAAGACAAACAACACATTGTTTGTCTCACAAGCACAAAATGAGTCACCTGCATACAAGACTTGGAAGATCTCAGTCTCCTCAATTAAACAGCACAGATCTCCACAGACCTCGCTGAGAACCGCAACAATCTTCAGACCAGCATGTCTTCCATCCTCTCGACACTCCTCGCAAAGCTCCGCCAAAGGCGCGAAGTCCACCGTGAACACAAAGCTGCCAAGCTCCGCGAACGCGATCAAGAAAGACAGTCCGATGGCTTGTTGAGAATTGCTTTGAAGAGACACAATTCGATGAATTCTTTCACGATTGCGGATCCTACGACGCATTATCGGAGGAGACAGGATCATGATGAGTGGGTCAAAAGAGCGAATGAGGGTGGTGGGAGGAGGTTGGGAAGGAGGAGTTGGACTTGACGTGGAGCGAGTACAAATATGGGATATGAGCGCAGCGGATCCTGCGTCACAATCTCACGCAGTATTGCTCGAGATTGAAGCCCATATCTCGATCATTGCCGTTGTCCTATGTACTGGTCCTGAGTCAGCGTGAGCCTCGGGACGATTGCTGGACAGACTTACGTTGCGAAGAAAACCCGCTCGAATTGAGTAACTGCTCTTCTCACGCGCAAAGTAGGAACACGACTGCGGTTCGTTTGATCATGCTAGGTGACAATGCGGGTAGCATCAGTGCTTGTTCAATGCTTCGTGTTGTTGCACACCGTATAGATGAAGGCATCTTCCTGTACGCATCTCAAGCAAAGACCCTTCGTCACAGATGCCGCGCGTCGCTCCTGCAGCGCGACTGTAGGTGCGATGTTAGCTCACTGCAAGAGCCATGAGTGAACAGGAAAGCAACTTACAGAGGACCGCCAACGGAAGTCGCTGGCCGCTGGTCTCCTTGAGCATAGGCGATGTGGTACTATGCGTAGCCTGCATGAACCTCCTGGTGATCTCTTCGAACACAGCCGGCTGATCGAGAATGTAAGAGGCGGCGATGATATGCCCCTGAGAGGGCCCATCCTTCACACCGACACACTTGTTGAGCCAAGAGCAAAGCATGCTGTGGCTTTGCAGTCGCAGACTCTTGACGACGTCGTACTGGGGTGATGTCAGAGGACTTGGAAGATCATGCTGAATGTTCGAGTTGGCTCCTACCTTATCGGCTGCGATCGCGAAGTCGAGCAGCCTCCTGCTAAGGCTTGCGCCCACGCCAATGATAAGGTAGTCGACGTCTTTCAGATGGACTAATTCGAGGAGTCGGGTCATCGCAAAAGGGTCATCGTCGGGAAGGTTGATCTCAACGGGCTGCGAAGAGGAGCGTTCAGACTGTCCTTCACCTGCAATGCTAGGTCAGCGCGCGTTGCCAGAGCGGGCCGTGTGACTTACGAAAATGAGGGCCGAGAAGTGCTTTGAAAACTGGCGACACCTTCGACAGCGTGGCAGAAGAGACCCTCAGCTTCTTCTTGGTTGCGCCGACAATGAAGACAACGTCGCCCTCGTCGTCGATGACTTGAATGTCGTCCACCATATTGAATGGTGGGCGACTGGTGATTATGCGTGGTGTTGGGTTTGGCGACAAAATAAACGCGCGGCAACTTCGAGAATGGTGCCGCGCCAAGACATCACATGAAACAGGGTTCGGCCAACCGCCATCACGCATGCAGCTAGCCGAGCAAGGAAAGCACCGAGTCGAATGAGAGGTCCGAAAAGCAGAACCAGGTGGTGGGATCAGCTCGAGACGGAGGAGCTGGGCTTTAGTAGTGATTCACGAAAGCACTCCTGCTCGATTAATTATGTATGGCAGAGGACTATCTGCTGCTTTCTTCGCGGAGATTGTGCCTCGCTCGAAGCGTTTGAGCTCACAGCTTTGCTCGATCTCGCATCACAGGCCTCAGACTCCATGAGTGCGATGAAGCCTTCCGCTAAATGTGAGTCTCTTCTCCATTCTCACCTCCTGATTTTACACGCCTATCTCGGAGCAACAAGCATGAATAGCGATGCTTGGTGTCGCAGCAGATTCCTCAGAGATTTCAGAAGCCATGGAATGGATGTGAAGCGTAAGTCTAAAGACATCCTCCTCACATTCACCTCTCAGCGAACGATGTGCTTATCGCAGATCTTGACGATGTCGGCGTTGTCCCGCAGACACAGTAGACAAAGACCCTTTGAATACTGCCTACAAGATCCTCGCCGCTCGCTCAATGCTACTAAGGTAAAGTCAGCTTATAGTACGACGAGACGTACGAGGAATACTCACAGAGCACGCTTGTTGGGTACAAAGCTCCTGATCGCTCTCTTAGAAGGCTGGATGGAGAATCGAAGCCGCGTGCCAGGAACTGATACGTGAGCATTGAGAATGCTCGTGTCTGGCCCAACAAGCACGCCGAAGCGATCATGTTACTCATTGCGATCATGTCGCAGTAGGCGCTATGGTCGTAGAACCAGCCCAGCAGCAATCCTTGCAGTTGGAGCCGAACAATATCGGCTACGTCGTACTTGTCGACTACGATCGCCAGATCGAGCACAGCTTCGCTGTCGATATTTGCGACAATTGTCTCATCGTAGATGTCTTGCAGATGAAGCATTTCGTAAAGGCGTGTGATTGATCTTGGCTCGTCGTCTGGCAGGCTGAACTCGACGGGGTTGGCTGAGCTACGCTCTGCTTGTCCTTCCTCTGTTCAAAGTCAGTATATGCAAAACTTGCACAAGAGTCGATGGAACTCACTGAAGTGCGGTCCGAAGAGGGCTTTGAAGACCGGCGACACTTTCGAGAGCTTGGTGGAGGATACCTGTAGCTTTCGCTCCTGGTTACGTCCCACGACGAGCACGACGTCGCCATCCTCGTCGATGAGTATGGTGGTGACAGGGTGACGCATAGCAGCTTCAAGAACAGCAATGGCTTCTTCAGTGCGCTGACCGGGTCGCTCGATGCGGGCGCCGTCAAACATCATCGGCAAAATCGTCTTGTCGATGTCTTCGAACTTGGCTATTAGGCCGATCGCAGACAAAGCCTGTTCGATGCTCATCGTGTGGACGCCGTTGATTGTGTATGAGCGGATGTTGTTTCGAGATCGAAGACTGTGAGGTGCGTTTGTCAATGATGAAACTTGAACTCGAAGCTTGGACTGCATGCAGGGACCCGCTAGCAGCACATGCAGCTTCATTCAACCCTCACATCTCTCACTTTCGATCTCCTTCGGCCAGGTGAGCTTTGGCGGGAATTTGCCTTCGGCTTTCGTGTCTTTTGTGGAGACTCTACCTCCCCGAGCGATGCCTCCTTCATCGCAAATCCATCGCCCCCGAACGCTCGTAGAATTTCAACAATGCTAAAGCAGTGACCATGGTGGTGTATCTCGAGTGAAGGCAATTCAGAATGCTCGATGATAGATAGCAGTGTTGGCATTTTCCAGTTCCTGTCGCTGTCATGATGCACAAAGGATATACTTACAGGTTGGCCGAATGAATTCTTTGTGTATAGGTGAATTTGAGCATTGATGACCACGGTCTTTTCATCCATAGCTTTCCGACTCAGTCGACAGGAAAGCTTAGGAAGAGAATTTGAACTCGCTGCCAACGGTGTCGGCTGAGTGAATGGGTACAAGGTGAAGGGTTGTAGTTTCCATGGAATGAGGTGATAAGGAACCGGCTATGAGTAGATGTCTGAACCGCTGTGATAGCAATATATATATACACGGACCTCTGCATGAGGTTTGCCAAGGTGGGGAAAGAGAAAGAGACACATACCTTGGTCGAGCAGAGGGAGCCAAGAGCCCATGAGCAACTTCACAGCTCGCGAACAAGCGAGGACCTTCTTCGGCAAAGCGCAAGCAAGCGCATGGGAGTTTCCAGTCGCTAGGTCTTGCCCAACGTTCGCTGACCTTCTTTGCTATGGAGCGTTCTCCTTGATGTGCACCGTCGAGGAACCACGAGGTCAATAGAGTTGGCAGCGCATGATCGCAGTGCGGTCTTTTCAATGGGCCTGTTCGCGGCCGTATTGCGTTCGGCTGACAAGATCGAGAAGTATACATCCGATACCAGAGGTCGCAGTCCTGAGTCTCCGCTCCTCGAGACCATCCATCGAGTGCAAATTATATGTATCTGGAACGTGGCCAGAGTGATCAAGGACACCACTGGGCGCGCCGCAATGACTGTTGAAGTCAGGAGTTCCGTCGCTGGTCTCTTTGACATTCAGGCTGAAGATGCCAGTCGCAAAAGATAGCGATGCACAGGATGGAGCTACTCCTACGATGATGACAGTGCTCTGTCTCGCTTGCTTCATACTACAGCGTGTCACTTCACTTGCAGCTTGGCTCTCCTTGACGTCGAGTGAGCTGAGAAGAACTTGGTATGAACGACGCGAACCACATAATCAACCTCGGGGTGTGCAGCGGCTGTGTTAAGTGACTTTTGAAGATACGCCGCTCCGGTAGAACAGAATGTCGTTGCGTCCGGTGTGTATTTCCAGCCTTGAAGCTTCTAGGTGAGATGAGGAGCGAGGTGAAAAATGAAAGGTGAGCGATCCACCTCCTTCACAATCGGATGATCAAGTAGCACAATAGCAAGTGCTGAGGCACAACCCTGCGGTTATCAGCTGACATGCTGGTCATTGGCGGAATCGCCTGTTGTAGGACACTTGCAGATTGTTAACGGGCCAGGATCCGGTCCTGAGAGATGAAGGTATCGATTCGTCTATCTTGGAATCTGGTACTCTGTCGCAATCATGTATCGCCAAACATGAATATGCCTTTCCCACTCCGGTATCCCTCAAGCGTACCTTGCACAGCATCAACCAATTCCTCCTGCTTCGTGCTTCGATCCCACTTGACTGCATCGAACGGAACATCCTGGAATTTGGCCTGCCTTGTCAGGTCCAGAATCTCTTTGACACAAGCCTCCTTCGCCTCGGGATTGCTTTCACTCCACCTGCTGACCCAGAAACCATTAAAGCTGATATCCTTGAAAATGAGTAGTCCCATCGGCAACTCAACCGGCTGCTTGCTCATAGCCCCATATGTCACCATCTTACTCCCAGGCGCAAGATGCTTAGCCATATCATTCACCAGCTTCCCACCCACACAATTCAGACCCAACCTAATCTTCTCCCTCCCACCATTCGTAAACTCCTTCACCTGATCCTTAAACCCCTTACTCCTCAACTCCTCATCCGTAACCACAACATCCGCTCCCAACTTCTTCAAATCCTGCACAAGCTCCTCATGTCCACTCTCCCTCTTTCTCACAACATTAATACTCTTGAACCCCCACAACTTCCCCAACTGAATCGCAGCTCTCCCCACACCAGAATTCGCACCATTCTGCATAAACCAATCCCCTTCCTTCAAATCCACAAAATCCTTAAGCATTCGATACGCAGTACATGGATTGACACTCACAGTGCCCACCTGCTCAGGTCTTAATCCATCCTTATCCTTAATAACAAGTAAATTCTCCTCCGTAGTCTGCGCATGTGTCCTCCACGTCCCAAAACCTTGCTTTTTCAAAATAACCCAATCTCCCTTCTCAATCCCCTTCACTTTCCCCCCAGTACTTATCACTTCCGCGACGCCTTCATTTCCTCCTACGGCGATTGGGTCGGGAGTTCCGAGGCTAGTGGTCCATGTAGGTTTCGTTGGGTATAAGCCTTGGATTTGGTTTATGTCGGCTGGGTTTATAGGTGAAGCGAGGAATTTTAGGGTTAGGAGGTCACCGGTGGGAGGTGAGATGCTGTGGCCGTGAAGTTTGAGGACGTCCTTTGGTTCGCCGAATTGGCTGAGGGTTAGGCATTTGGCTTGTTCGTAGCCGTAGGCTGAGATGCTGCGTTTTTGTATGGAGGGGAGTGTGGTTTGGCGTGAGGTTTGGAAGGCTGCTCTGGCTGTGGTTGCTAGGGCTCTTGAGGGCGCCATTATTGCTGATGTTGATCTATGAAAATGGATTTAATGTTGTCTCACGCGATGCTATGCTCTTGAGAGCTTCATGCAGGTTGACGTCTGCCTCGGCAAAGGAACAGGGATCGGAGTCGACTCCTTTCCAACATCACTCTTTCCACAACACCATCACAACATCACGAAAACCATCACATATATCATGATGAACACGATCACATGAAAAGAGAGCAAGCTTAGTTTTGGCGCAGACATGGCCGCAGCCGACACCATTATTATTTGCCCCTACCCCGACCGCCTCGTAGGTTCGACAGCCATCCGCTCCTCCTACGAGGTTTCCAGTCGCCCTCGACTCCAAGACTCTCCAGCAGTTCTGCATTCTCTTGCAAATGCTCCACAAATCTGCTCCTGACAGCAGTCCTATTCTCATTGTCAATGCGACATCTCTCGGCTCCATCATTCCCTTGCGACATCCATTCATCTGCCCATAAGCTTTCCTTCCTTCCCGGCGGTGGCGGAGGTAGTCGGGATGCTATCCTCGGCCTCTCATCCACTACGCCATCTATGGACCTTCTGAGCACCGCATCAATAGCACCGTTGGTCCAATTCGTCATACTGCTTTCCCTTGATGTTGAAAGCGTGTGCATTCCGCTAATGTCATAGCTAGGTTGCCTCGACCTGGTCCATGTCTTAGGCTCAGTCCGCTGCTGCCACGACGACAATATCGCATGGTGTCCGATCTTTGTCCATGCCGGTCTCTCATCCGATGTCAGGTCCGGATTGGTGACCCTCCTCTCCAACGATACCACACGAGGATATCTTGGATCTTGCACTGCCCGAACTTCGTAGCCTCTTTTCGGCTGTAAGAGTTCTTGCAGCTGTGTTGAGTCATGTCGATGTATTCTTTGTCCAGAGTGCTGCCGCTTGCTCAAGCTGCCGCCACTCAATTTATTCTCCTCCTCCTCCGAATTCGTCCACCCCGGAATCAAAGTGGTCTGCCGCGCTCCCGCCAGCTTTGCCAATGCCTTATTCGCATCGCCGACGCTAGAGCCAGTTCGCCGGATCGGCTCTTCTCCTAGCGCATCGAGGCGCATCAGGACTTGTCTGTGGTTGTGCCAATCTCTTTCAGCGAGTCGAACAAAGTGGATGACCAGCCTGGCTCGAGCACAGAGTCGTTGGTTGTGGTTATAAGCTGGAGTCCACTCTTTTTGGTCTTAGCTGCCTCGCTTGTGCCCTTTGGATTCTGAGACTTTGGTTGCTGGCCTCTTCGGTATCGCGCTGGAATCTTGTTTGATCTGTACCCGGCTGTTTGCGATGTCTCAATTGGCTGAGTGTTGGGCTGATCTGGATTTGCGTTGATGTCCAGGTCTTCCAGGAAAGCGTTGCAGCGCTGTTCGACACTGACGGGATGATATTCGTCCACTGGAGCTGCGACTGCGTCGTGCTCCTCTAATGCCTCTTCGGTGAGGAGAACTGCCTCTTGCGACTGGATGCTGGGCGCTCGCCTGTAACGCACACGATGGTTCACGCGGCCCATACGACTCTTCTCTTTTTTGTGGGTCGGCAGGAATGGTTTAACAATACGGACCTGGTTTGCGACAGCATAAGTGTGGTATTGTTGCAGTGGGAGGAAATGCGCCAAGGGTGTATTTTCGTCGTCGTCCTGTCCTCTGCGGGAGGAGTTGCGACGCCTGTCACGCCTGCTACGTGCGCTAGGTGCGCTACGTCTGCTGGGGTCACTGCGGATGACAGTGATCACCCGCGCCTGCCCACCGGGATAAGTCGTAACAGACTGTTGTACTCTGGCCGACTCCGCATATGGCATGGAGCTTGACTGCTTGTCGCTAGCACTGAGCGGCAGCACGATTGCGCTATTGAGACGTTGCTGCTTGTGTCCGTAGGCTCCCCTCTTCTGGATTCGGATTGTCCACTCAGGACTGGTGGCCTCTTCTCTGAAGCTTTTTCCGATCCGATCTTCATCGCCAATCGCATTGAGCTGATTACCTCCTTTGAGTGTCTGAGGAGCTGGAAATCTCTTGCTCGCCTCCGGAAGTGGCCGATGTTCTTTGCGATTCCACCACAGGAAGCTCATGTCGATTTTTGGAGCTGCCCGCTGGGCTGCTCCGTAGGCTGGAGTCTTGCATTTTTGTCTTGGCGTTGGCTTCTGCTCCTTCACGTGCGGTCGTGAGTTCTGGGACGTGGTATCTGGGGTCCACGCGTCGACTGGAGCGCGATAGGTCTTGTCGTACATCCCTGAGATGCCGCGAGTGGTCTTGTTGTCGATGCCAAAGAAGGCTCTGGCCATCTTTCCAGCCTTGCGGGTGGTCTTATGCTGTGATGAAGGCATTTTGGCCCGACTCTGGATTTTCTGAGCTCCGATCACACGCTCTCGATTGCTGCTGAGAGGGCTTTGATCCGACAGCGATGAGCTGAAAATGTTGAAGATCACTTCTTGGTTGTTGATGTGATCTCAAGTTGTGATTGTATGGTGTGGCAATTGTGCTAACAGTTTAGCAGGTTTGCAAGAGTGACAGTGACCAATTTGTTGTATAAAGAGGAGAGAGAGAGAGACTTGGGAAGATGCGTTGTCTATATACCACAGTTCCAAAGTGTGCTCAGATCACAAAATCTTTGACTGGCTGTCGACCTGGTAACGAGGCTGCTGGTAAGCCTGAGGACGACGAGGAAGCTCGACCATATACCGCTCTCGCTATTGGATGGCACTCAGCTATAGAGGGCACAAGAATTCTGCCGACGCGACCACAGCCTGAGGCACCTGATATATTGCTTGGCAGATCACTCATGGTGCTGGTGTGGGTCACAGCCTTGCGGCTCGGTAAGCGCCTTCGGGATACCGAAGATTGGTACGATTGATGCCGACAGCGTGGTCCGATCTGCGCCTGTTCATCAAAAGGTCGTCGCGATCGCACAGGACGTGTTCGAATAAGCCATTATACACTTCTCAGAGAGGCCATCTCGTCAGGCTCTCCTGCACGAGCACTGTAAGTCAGGGTTCAGGGCGCACGCAAAAATGGAGCCAATACGGAGAACTAACATGCCACGGCCGCGTAGCGGTTTGTCTGAGATCGCGCAGTTCGACTTCGACAACGCGTCGATCTTGAGAGGAGGCCCGAGACGACGCGCAGATACCAACAGTAGCGGAAGTGCTTCACAGCATAACGCGCCCAAGAGGAGCAATCCCTTCAGTCTTTCGTTCACAAGTGGACCGGCTAAGGCTTTATCGAACATCTTCAGCAACAAGCGTCGGAAGAAGCACCACACGAGCGCCGGGCCCGAGTATGGATTTATTCCGGACAATCAGGCAAGATCATACAGGACGGCGACCACTTCAAAAGACGCAGAGGAGCTGAAATTATATACCGCACAGGAATCAGTGAAAGAACCAACGCCACCTGAGCAGTATCCGATCTTCACTTTTGGACAACAGCAGCCTGGAATCTCGACGCAGACTCAATTTACGTTCGGCCCACCACCAGCACCAATATCAACACAGCCCACGACACACGCCCGTCCAGGGAGGATGAAACAAGCTCAACGTGGACTTGCAGAGACTGCGCGCTCGATGTTCAAGCCAGCACATTCCAAGAAGGACTCCAAGGATCTTATGCGTGATTTCGATCCGCGTTTGAACGGCGATGTCGAGAGTACTACCTCTATATATGGCCCACTGCAGCACGACGGATCTAGCAACCACACCCACGGCCACTCTCATGATGGGCAAAATACTTTTCTTGACCAAGTACGGCAAGCTGGCTCCATGCTCGCTGGAAAGCGGAAGGACGAACGTGAGAGGAGCACAAGTCGCAGTCGAAAGCGTGCACGTGATCAGTCCGATTCGCACGACCTCGAAAAAACTGAAGAAGTACCTCCAATACCTCCTGGCTTTATCGGACGAACGACATCAATCTCCGTGAATACACATGTAGGCTTGGAAACGGAAGAGTACAGTGTGCCACCACCGCACGTCTATCAGACGCAGCAGCAACAGCCACCAGCTCCCGTCCCAGTCATGCCTGACATGTCCCAGTATCATCCCTACATGACTGGACAGTACTTCCAGACAGCGTACCAGAATTTCTATGATCCTCACGCCATGATACATGCTTTCGGCGAGCAGGCCGGATCTTTGGCTCAACATCGGAGTCATCAGCTACCGCCCATAGCGGAAGACGAGTCGGCGGAAAGAGAAGAGGAGGCGTTGGAGTGCCTAGCAGAGGTCGATGACAAGCACACATCAGTGTCGGTCCAGAATCGGCACCGAGATCATACCGCGCCAGCACAAACTTTGCACGACGAAGGCGTGGGCCATAGCGAACAAGCAGGCCACAAAAGTCAGATGAATGGCGATGAACGACCTTCTCCATGTCGAGACCGATATCGAACACCAGACGACGATCACAATTCGATACACGAAGTGTCCTCAATGGACGAAGACTATAACGGCACCCGATCACCAGTAAGCTCGCTCTCCGACGCAGAGATGGCCAACGCAAGCGACGACGAGCTTTCGCGAAAAGATCGAGTTTCTCTCGCCGCGAATCAAAGAGCTATAGCAGAGCTGGACGATGAAAGAGAAAGGTTGCGTCGACAATTCGAACAATTCAGTTGGTGTCATGGACAAGAGGAGGAATTTGGTGCTTATACTCTGGCTGCGGATCGGGAGTCGACGTTTTTGAATTGAAATGAGAAGGATTTGGTACTAGGTAGATGAGTCTTCTACGCTAAATGAATGTCCGATCTAGGTCAGCTCAGCAGAATGAAATGATCTATCGCCCAAACGGTCCACCGTTACGCCAGGGGTGTGTTCCTCTACACGACCATCGTCACAGTCTCCACAGTCGCATCCATCGCATTAACAGTCGTCAACCCAGCATTCATCGACATGTACCAACTAGCATACCTGCATGACGTCAACAACCATCAATGTTCCGATATCGACTGAACTCACCATTGCATCTTCATCATCTCATCCATAGCACTAGTCATAGCAGCTGTCATGTTGTCATTGATGCTGGAAGTCTTGGAGCTGTACATGGACACTATGGCGTTGGAGTCCATGCCTGTAACGACTGGTCCAAACCCTGTGAAGAGAGAGGTTGGTGTTGTGACGACTGGACCGAAACCGGTGAATAGCGAGGTGGAAGTTGCGACTGGACCGAAGCCGGTGAAGAGTGATGTTGGCGTTGCTGTGATGTAGACTGGGGCAGGCATGGCGTTGACAGCGATGCCGCCGAGGAGGCTTGTCAGAGTTACTGTCGTTTTGGAAGGCATCTTGCGGAGTCGATGGCGTTTCGGTGGTTTGCTGAGTTGAAATGCTGGGCGTATATATGTCTTGGTTGTTGACACAAGACAGGAAGAGCATAATAGCGTCGTCAGCATAAGTCCGCAGTATCGGAGAGGCTGTTGTTGGTGAAATGTAAGCCAAGGATTCTGGTGTAACCTGCAGCCTCCGAGGACGACTATAGTGCGGTAGGGCTGCGCCGAGATATTTCAAGACTCTCAGCCTTGGGATGCTTGATGTTCTCAAGAATAGAGAAGCCTTTTTGAACACCATCTTGCATGGGTTCTGTTCCCATATTGCGTGTTCATATTATCCAGCCTCAAGTTCAAGCTATTCCAAGCTTCGATCTGCAATGACTTTTACATGTATAACGTACATTGATTGTGCCAGCCTCTTACGCGCGTGCTGTGCGAGAGATCCTCAATTTTGGAATGTACGCACCCACGACGTTCTCACGTAAAGCATGCGTCGAAGCCTGCTATCTTGGAGCGCGAGGCTGAGGGTGCTGCATTGCTGACCGTCTTGGAGATGTACCTCCGCAGCTCTGAGCACGTTCATGATGTAAATACATGTATCAAACTGTTCCCGTCGATCTACTCAACCATCAGCACTTCGACTCAAGTCTTTCGCAACACAGAAACGTGAACAATGGCGAAACTTACCTCCCTTCTCCTCACCTCCCTCGCCATGGGGCCTGCAACCACGCTCGCAGCCGACACCTGCTTCCTAGTCAACAACGGACTCTTCTTTTCCTACACAGTCAATCTCGACATCACTTCTTGCAACGACCAAGGCAACTTCTTCACCACAGTCACCAGCTCGTCAGGCTGTAACGGTCTTACTGGAAACAAATGCAACCAAGTCGGCGACACAGCGGTCTTCACTTTCAACGAGATCGTCTTCTGCGGAGAGAGTCAGATGGAGGATGTTATTCGGAAATTTGATGGGAGGAGCTTGCAGTGCAGTTCTTAGGCTGAGCGATCAGGCGATGAGCGATTGTGGGAGGCATGATGTTTGAGGAGAGGTTTTCGTCGTTTGTGATCTAGGTCAAAAAGCACAGCAGAACTTTCTTACTTTCTTTCGCGCACGTACCGGGTCCGACGAAGTAAGTGGTGTACGCGATCAGCACAGCTGCCTCAATTGCAGCGAACCAACTAACGCCTAGTCGCCCAAGCTAGTCAAATGGCGACTTGCCGTAAACATTTCCGAAGTGAGTTTGCGCGTTGTCTTTTGTCACATTACCCTTATAGATGTTTCCTGGTGCAGAAGGATTCCTGGTCGATCCCGGCGGGAAAATGTCGCCAAAAGTGGCCTTCGCATCGCCTTCCGTCCTATTATTGATATAGGTGTGCTGCACACTAGTGTCCTTCGCAATTGCTTGTTCGAGCATTGATTCTGTGTCAGCGCAAGCGTTCGCAAGGCTCAAGAGTAGAGTGCGCTTGCTCGGATCGCCTGTTGGCGCCATCGCAGTAAGGTCTTCGGAAGCCATTCGAGCCTGTGCGGTCAGAGACTCGGGGAAGAAGCTGACCAGTTGGCGCACTTTGTCACCGATCTGCGAGGAACGTTCAGTATCACGATCTGAGCGCATGATGACTTCCATAGTTATTACCTCTGCGATTAGACCATTGACTAACTCTGCCTGAGAGAATGTCGAGATCGTGGCCTCATCGACATCGGAACTGTCATAGGCGGCAGTAATCCGTTGTCGTACGCGACGTCGAGCGAGCGTCAGCTCTTGAGTCTCCGTAGCACTGCGGACAGCCGACTCGGGCTCGTCCATGGTGACCTCGTTGAAGTCGCCTTCTGCGCGAGCATCTTCGATGGCACTTGCGATGCCCTGAAGCAATTCCTGAACTTCCTTTCTGTCTTGTGATAATATCGAGTCGCGTGGATCGTCATCCTCAGATTTCGAGACACACTTGACCCATCGCTCAAACGCCAGTTGTAGAATAGACAGCTTCAAAGCGAGCTGCTGTTGGCCGCTGATGCTGATATGCTTCAACGACTTGCCGACCTATTCTCATATTGTATTAGTATGCGACATGCATCATCCAGTAAACACACGTGCCTTTGCAGCCAACTCGAGGAGCTCTTGATCTTGAATGTGTGGTGGAGCCATTGTCGTGGTTGAAAGTCGTCTGCAACAGGCCTCGGCTAAAACTTGAATCGTTGTTCGGTGTCGATGTTGTGATGCGAACTTGATGAAGACTGCTTCTTGTGCTGCGCCTGTGCCGCAACTATGCCAAGAAGATGCGGCTGAAGCAAATAGGCAGGTACCTGCGGGTCCAGCGTGACGGACCGGTCGTGAAGCCTGTGACTAAATGCGATTCGTGGCCTCTTGAAGTAGTGAATATGCTTGCGAGGCTAGAGCACATGCAGAACGGTATGCCCTTCGCCAATTGAGTGGCGATAGGATTCCGACCTGCATACGAGGCTCATCGGATCCAGGGCTCGCGAGCGGCCGAAGCCGCCTTCACGTGCGTTTGAAATTGCACTGTGCCGCCTACAGATCTGAGCGGGCCAGGCTTCCGATCTGTGGTCGAACTGTTGTCACCAATTATTCAATACTCTCGCGACTCGCCAATATCGCAGACTTCAAAGACCCCTTCCTCAGCTATGCCCTTCCACCGAAGTGCCTGCTTCAGCATTCGTGGAGGCTCAAGCACTTCCTCCTCGGTCAACACCCAGGTTCCCCAATGTATGCCCAAGGCGTGCTGGCATTTCGTATCGCTGAAGATGTTGACCGAATCGTATGGATTGGCGTGGACGGGCGACATGAGCCAACGCGGATCGTACGCTCCGATTGGTATCAGTCCAAGATCGAAGGGGCCTCTCAGCTCCCCAATCTGCTTGAAAGCAGGACAGTGCGGATACTGATACTTCTCATCATAGTCAAATTCCTTTCCAGGACGCTTGTCTACCGCACGGTATCCCGTGTCACCTCCGAACCATATCTTCTTGTCTCCGGACGCAACAGACCATGAAGCCCAGAGGGTGTGATTCTTGTCGAAGGGCGTTCTTGCTGATGTGTGCTGGCACGGTAGACAAGATACCACAGCCGAGATTTCCTCCTTCGATTCGCTGTTCGCCGCAGATGTGATCTTGAGCTCCTTCTCCTCCCACCAATCGAGCTCTGTGACATTCCTGAATCCATTTTCATCGAACCAAGACTTGTTGCCCAGTGGTACAAAGAAGTGCGTGCTCTTGTGCTTCTCGGCGATCTTCACTAACGTTGGATGTGAAAGATGATCGTAATGGTTGTGTGATATTACCACCGCGTCGGTATAGGGAAGGTCGGTGATCTCGCAAGGCATTTCGGTATATCGCGCAGGGCCTGCAAAGGTGAGCGGCGAGCATCGTTGCGTGAAGACTGGGTCGAAGAGAACTCGTAGACCTCCTGGAAATTCAACGTAAAAGCAAGCGTGGCCCAACCAGGTCGCACGGAGCTGGTCTGTCTTCCTGCTAGGCAAGAAGACCGGCTTGTGGACTGGAACGGTGGGAGGTGTTGTGTCAGGGTCGTGCCGTTCTCCTAGAAGTTTCCCCAACCACACCCATTTCATAATCTGCCAAAAGCCTCGTTCCTGGAATGAATCCCACGGATTGACAAAGCCCTTTTCATTCTTCCTGTGATGTTTCTTCAGGCTTGCATCTTCTGGTGTGGGTGCGGGCCTAGCTGGATTAGATATGGCTACGGTTGCCATTGCGTTGTTAGAAGCAGATCTGTTCGAGGTGACTTGGATGCTGTTGATTCTCCAAAGCTGTCGATTTCGAAGTTGAGCAATGTAGGAACGCTTTTGGATCGCGAAAGCAGAACGAGCGAAGCTCATAGTAAGGAAAACAAAGCTGGAACCCGGAACTCCAAGAACGAGATATAGAAGTAAAGCAAGCCACACTGCGCACCTAGCAAGCAAACCTATACATGCACTTGCGGCCGGATGGTGCTGTATGCCCGGACTTTGGAAGCAGAATGCCCGAGGAACGCGTCCAAATGCGATCGTCATCGCGAAGCAAATGCCAAGCCACGGACCAACTTGTCGCCGTCTCTGCTGCTTCAATATGAAGCACGAGACCTATTGTGACATCTCCATTCACCCACAAGATCATTCGAGGATTCCTGCTCTCCAGCTTCAGGCGCTGGAACTATTCCCATCACGTTTTGCGCTTTTTGGCGAAGCCTCGAATAGGATCTTCTGAGGCTCCAAAATCCGCAGAACCCGCTGACTCCGCCATGACAGGTCCTTCGTCTAGGCTTCTGCATGTTGAAGACTTCAAGGCTTTACCGAAGGACACCAGCGCCCTTCTCTTGACACATCAGTGCAGTACCTGTTTCGTGCCGCATGAAGTTCTGGGCAACTTCAGACATCGTTCTCCGCGATCGCATAGGATATCCTGGGTGGAATTAGCCAGATCTTCGGGATCGCGCAGTATGTATACCTCGACATCTGGTACTGCGCAGATGTAGACCTCAGCCAAAATGCCGGTCGAGTTGTATAATGCAAAGATGTGTGACGAAGGGGACGTGAAGTGGCCAGTCTGACATGGAAAAGCCAGATAAGAGAACAACAAGCAGGGATAGAAAGCTTATTCACGTTGCGAGGTCAGTGAGCAAGTACATTGTCCTCATTCACAGCCCAAGGAGGAATCTCACGATCAATTCGCGGTATGTCATAGATCACTCACCGAGTATGCAAGCTACGACGAGAACCTGCTGCGACAGGCTCATAGCAGCGTTCAAGCCAGACTGCAAAGAAGGCCTAGGCGCAGCTTGCACACCTTCTTCAATGCGAGACTCAAGTCACAACATCTTGACGAAGAGATTCAAACTCTTTCGTTATATCTGAGTTCACCCATGTCCATCCTGATCATCACGTCGCCTGCTGGCACGACCCGAACAAATCCATGTCAACAGCTAAAAGCCGTCATGTGGAGACGCGAAATTGTACCGACCACAAGGCTGACAGACAAGCATCTTGAACCTGTCATTGCCTCTTGGCGCGTTCATTCCGCGTAGCTAAAGCTGCACGCCAGCGGAAAAGATAGGCCTTGTCCCACACACCAGCTGAAAGCTCAGCTCATACCGTAACAATGTCTTTCGTTCTCGAAATCCTGCTTCCTTCGGGATGGCAATCATGGCTAGAAAAGTAGTGCCTGTCGCCATTCTCGCCCTCGTCGAGACAGTTGCTGGTATCAATTGCTTTCTCTCCGATGGGACTGCGGATCTGGATCAACAGCCATGTCCTGGAGTTGACGACAATTCGCCGGGGTCGTGTTGTATGAGCACGAATTGGCCGAATGTTGATACTTGTATGTCCAATGGGCTATGTCTGAGCACGGTTGGAGGATACATGTATACTGGAGCTTGTACCGATAAGGATTGGTCGAGCGAGTATTGCAGTCTGCAGAAGATATGCTCTGACTGTGCGTATTGCATCAAAGATCCAATTGTCGCCCTACTGACAAGTGCAACAGATTATGGAGCGAATTATGCAGTCGTGACTGCATGCTATACGCCTCAGAAGACGCCTGGCTCGATGTGCTGCGGCTTTCATGGCGACAATCGAACATCAGACTGCTGCGCTCACAGTTCTGGGTTCAACTTCTCAATGGACAGTACCACTTCGCTATTCCTCGGACCTCTTAACACTTCCTCTCTGCTGAACGTGACTACGACTGTTGCCGCGCTTGATGGAAATGGCGACACCTCGATCTCGAGCGGGAATAGCAGTACGAACGGTACTGAAAGGATAGCAGTTATACCTGCGAGTTACATTAAGAGCACGGTAGCCATCGGAGTGGGCGTCGGATTAGGCGTGCCACTGTTGATAGCTTTGGCATCACTACTCTGGCTGGGATTGGCTTTGAAGAAGCAGAAGAGCGCGAATGCGCAGACACAAGCACAGCAGGCGACCGCACCAGGCTTGCATAGTAGTCCTGCTCCGGTGTACAATCAAGACTGGAAGAGTCCAACATCTCCGCCAGCAGAGCTTAAGGCTACCAATGAGGTACAGGAAGCTCCGACAACTACGTATCTAGCAGAAGCTCCAGCGGAGAGAATGTGAGGGCCAATCCCAGATTCCGGCGTTCCATAGCAGCAATCCTGTATGATCGGGCGATCCCAAGATGGTGGTTCCTGATTAGACATGTCCATTGCTGCCGTTCGATAGCTTCCTTTCCTCACGTATGTCACCCAGTATCTCGAACATCCGATCAAGTCCCAGCTGAAGATCAGCACGTGGCGTTGCAAAGGTGGTACGATAGTTGCCATGCTTCTCAGATCCGAATGTTGCTCCCATTGCGATCCACACTTTGGCTTTCGCAAGCCTCCAATCTAGAGCCAGCTCCGCGTCCTGAGTGTCTTGCTCCAAGTACTCAGCCAGATCGATCCAGATGCACACGCCGGTGAAAGCAGGCGTGTATCGTATGTTCTGCTCCTCAAGTCTTCCAGTGATATAAGCGTAGGAATCTGCCAGACGCCGTCTCATCTCGGGGAAGTACCAGTCCAAGAAGGGTCGATCTTGCAGAATGTTGAGCCATACTTGCTCAGCGAGCTGACTAGCTCTAGTAAAGCCCGAGATGGACTTGAAGCCTGACAGAAGCTCGTCGTTGAAAGGAGAAATGAGACAGCCCACACGAATTCCATTAGCGCAGAAGTCTTTGCTCATCGCATAAATCACATGGACCAAAGCTGGATTGATGTACTTTTGCAGGTCAAGGCTGAGGATGCTGTTAAAGGGGTCCGGCTCTGGGAAGTCCTTGCTTGGAAACCAGGACTGGGCATACACCTCATCGGACAGTAGATGGATATTGTACTTGTCGCAGAATCTGCAGAATGCAGCGAGTGCTTCCTTGGTATATGGTCGTCCAAGTGGGTTGTGAGGATTTGCAAGGAGGAGTGCACGAATTTTTGTGCCTGACGCTTCGGCCTTATGGAGTGTCTTCTCATACTGTGCGACAGCTTCGGCACTCACTGGATCGATGCCCTCCATGGGTACCTGTACAAGCTTGAACTTCGAGCCATGTTCAATATCGCCAAAGAATCCTGTGTACAGCGGCTTGCTGAGAAGAATACCGTCTCCTGGCTCACCGACACAGAAGCAAAAGTTGTTCACCGCAGGACCAGCTCCATTGCATATGGCTATGTGATCTGCTTTGACTGGGAGAGATGGGTGGAAGACCTGATTGACGTAAAATGCGATATGCCCGCGTAGTGCTGTAGTTCCAGCTGGGCCCTCTCCGTATGTCAAATGCCATGGGTTGATCCTGAAGTGATCGTTGATATGTTTCGTGATCTCGTCTCGCATCAACTTGTTCTCAGCAATAGCCAGTGCGACCACTCCGTCCGGATTTGTGATAGGGTCATATTGCTTGTCGTAGCACCAAGCTCGCACCGCAGCAAGTCTGTTCGGCTTGAGATTGTCTTTGACACGGCTTGAAAGATATGATATATTCTCTTCCAGCGGTGCTTCGCCCATGTTGAAAGGCCCGAGGACCGGTGGTGAAGGATGTTAAGGAGTGCAACTCCTCGTCAGCCTCATCGCTCAGCCCATTCCGGAGAACATTTAGCAACGCGCTACGTCGCAGATTACTGGACTGAGATGGTCTTGAGGCATTAATGTTTTCGTGAGCATGTTTTGTGGCCTCATCTCGGAAGGAACCTTCTCAAGGTCTTGGCAGAGTCAGGATGATGAGGCTCAAGTATTCTTGTACCCATTACTCTTCTCTACCATTACATTGCCATTAGCCGAGAGAGCTTTCTACTGAGAGTTGTTGAAAGATGCGAGGCTTTCTCGAAACAAATATCGAAGGAGCAATCGTGGCCTCCGCGTGGTGCTTGCAGCGCCCGACTCTTGATGGACACGTCCGACCTTCTGAGCAACCGAGCAAGTCCACGCTTTCGTGTTCGCCGCTGCGAGCATATATGAAGGTGAGATCTGCTTAGAGGCCATTCAAACGAGCTGATTTGAAAACAAGGTCCCGATACTCGCGATTGGCAGCAGCATGGAAAGAGCAGGAGCAGCAGATACAGTGGCCCATCGTGCTGCAACGCCGAAGGAACAGGCACCAAAGAAGAGGCGGAATTCATGGGCTGTCGGAATATAATCTGAGCAGAACGCAGAGCAATTCTCAGGCTTGAAGGGCAAATCGAAACAACAATCTTGAAAGCTGAACGGAGATGAACTATACACGGATCACACTGTCTGCCCGTTGTGCTCACGAAGCTACTCCAACGAAGCTATGTTCTACTTGGATCTGTTCCTATCAATAATTTGCCAGCTGAGACTTCAGAGCCGCAGATGTTAAGGTCCGCTTTTCTCAGTATTGGCCCCGAACTTGCCAAAGGCTATATGATCTCTATGAAGATAGTCGATCGGGTCCTGGTGATTCTCCACGAAGCCAACTCCACCGACTGCTTTGTCTATACCAGGTCAGCGACTGAGATGCGGAGTTCATGCCTACAAGCTTACAGTATCCTGCCAACCTGAGTACGTCTTCGGGTAACTTGCGAGCAATCTCGATCGGAGTGGCCAGCACCTCGTCCTGGTCCTGCCGGAAGTAGTCACGTTGACTTGAAGTCGTCAGTTTTTGATGCCAAAGGGTTGCAATCGATGGAAAGCGCTCACGCGAACACTGCGAATAGAGTTCGAAAGGCATCAGGATCATTCCATTCGCACTTGTTCTCCCCGGCTCCATGGTAAGTAGCTGTCAACAACAGTCAATCTGATAAGCACAGGTGCACTACAACGAGAGCGAAAGGGTCAACGTACAGCCGAGCGTGAACAAAGCCGAACCTGGTTGCATTTCTGCGTAAACGCACTCTTCGACTTTTGGTGCCCTATCAGGGCTCCAGAGATGGCTACCTGGTATCACTGCTGTTGCCTTAAGGTTCACCACATCAGCGGTAGGCATCTTCTGGAACAGCCGCAGCTACTCACGCCATTTTGATAGGTGCTTTTGGATCCTGCAATCAGACAGCCGACCATTGGCGTGAAAAGCGGATTCGTAGGGTCTGGCCGTGTCTGGTACGCAATCTGATCCTGTGACAATGCTGTCAGGCACGGTCCGACATGGTTTCAGCTTCCACGTTCAATAGCCTACTCGATGGAGAGGCTGAGGTTTTGCTCCCGGCACCAATCTGAGAGCGGCCGTGGAGCCAAGCATATAGCCGCTTTTCTGACTTATGAGCTTCTCACCAGTGTAGCTTGCGTATTCGTCACTATAAGTTGGCAGGCTCTCAGCTTCAACTTCGAAATAGGGATTCTGGCCATGCTGAGAATAGACGCACTTCAAGAATCTTGCCATTATGCCTTGCCACACCGGTAGTCGCATAATCTCCACGATTTGATCAGGCATGCGAGCGAGCAGAGACTGCATGTCAGGAATCAAAAGCTGCTTCTTTCCTCCCATGGGTCATGCAACACTGACGTATACGCGTAGAGAGCCCTCAGGGAAGAAGCCCTCACCGAGCTCTTTGTGACTTGTGTGGTCATTGTACAGCTGACGGCTGGCAAAATGCGGCTCGACTGATGGGACACGGTCAGGTACACGAACGTCACCGAGGCCCTCAAACATACTGGTTCTCATGCAATCTTCCAATAGTTCCTTTGACAGAAAATTGGCAACAATCACCCCTCCATCTCGCGCAATGGTATGGAGGATAGTATCAAGCGGCTCAGAAGCGTCGATAGTGGCGAGTTCTGAAGGCATGACGAGGCTGGGCATTCAATTACCACCCAAACAAAAGGACGATATGAGAATGCCAGAGAGTCTCGAAGTTGAAGTTCATACCAGGGTTCTAAGCTCTCGGCCAAGGACTCATGTTGTGACTAAGCTGAGTAGAACAAGACATTGATTGATTGCCTATAGAATTGCATGAAGATCAAGTACTAAAATGGAAGAAGCCACCTATATCAGTGTGTAAAAGAGGCCTTAGTACTTGGCAGTACTAACTAATCTATAATACTCCCCCTTAGGCACTTCTT
>JAASFE010006210.1:413414-468215 GCA_013365205.1 Pseudocercospora cruenta
GTAACTAAGCTAAGTAGAACAAGACATTGATTAATTGCCTATAGAATTGTATGAAGATCAAGTACTAAAATGGAAGAAGCCACCTATATTAGTGTGTAAAAGAGGCCTTGGCACTTGGCAGTGCTGACTGATCCACAACAACTCAGGCGAGGTGAACCTTCCGTACGAAGCAACCATCTGGCTACAAGGGCATCGCGCGGGGCGACAAGGATAATGGTGTCCCATGCAATGTTTGCAAAGCGTTGATAGGACTACTCGCCATCGCGGCTCCAACTCTCCAGTGACTGGGAGCTGATAGGCAAAGGCCATGTGGACGGAGATAGCGGCTCGAGAGCGCGTGAGTGAGCATTGACTTCTGTCGCAGCACAGTCAATGTCATGTGCAGCCAACCGGTCCGGAGAACCACAACCATGGTAGAACTCTCGTGCTTGGACCTTCCTAGCAAAATGTACGAGATAACGAACTGCCGGCACCCGCACATGGCTAGATCTGCTCAATAAGAAGTAAGGTCAGGACTGGTGTGCACGTCCGCTGTAGAGCACTTACCACGTGGAACAAATATGGCTGGCCCCGAGATACACAGCGATGGCGAGGAGAAGAAACGTGTTGAAGTGATTCACGAGACATCTTTGGAGAATGGCACGGTCATTGAGGTATGGCTGCTGGATGCTTCAAGCAGTTGCAATACTAACAGCATCACAAGACCACGAGCCGCTCGGATGGCTCAAAGGATGATGGACGCCAGGAGACTGATCCAGAGGCAACACTCAAAGCTCAAGTGAATCATCGTCGTCTCAATCCGAGACAAATCCAATTGGCCTCTATTGCAGGATCAATCGGCGCGTGAGTAGCTCTTAAGCAGTCTCTTATGCTCGTCGACTCTCGACTGATGATCTGTAGAGCGCTGTTCGTTGCCATCGCCGCTGGTGTGCCATCTGGTCCTGTCTGCCTCCTCTTTGCTTTCTTGTTCTGGATGACTGTAGTCCTTTCAATCTCTCATTGTCGTAGGCATCTTATTTGGCACTCACATCTGCACGATGCAATGCTGACCTCTTGCAGAAGCCGAGATCGTGACAATGTTCCCGCTAGATGGATCTTTCATTCGCTTGGCAGGTCGAATGGTCGATCCTGCCCTGGGTGTCGCCGCCGGCTGGAATTACTTCGTTCGTCTCAACGTTCTTTGTACTGAGCCTCCCGCTGATTCGTGGTTTAGTTCTCGCAGACTTCATATGTCATCTTCGAAGCAACGATCATTAATACGCTCGTCGCATACTGGGGCTACGATAAGTCACCAGCAATCCTCATCACGGTATCATTGATCTTCTATCTCTCGATCAATGTCTACCGAGCCGATCTATTTGGAGAGGCTGAATGTAAGCAGACATCAGCAGTCAGAATGCCGCATCGCTGACGTTCGAGGTAGTCTGGCTAGCATTGGGCAAGATTTTGCTGGCGCTTGGACTGATCATGTACACTCTGGTCACGATGCTTGGCGGCAATCCTCTACACGAGTGAGCTTAGTCTGTTTGTGTTCCGCATTCATCACTGATCTGGCATAGTCGATATGGCTTCCGCTACTGGAAAGATCCAGGACCATGGGCTGGCGACACCAGCTCGGAGCGCTTGATCTCCTGGCTGAATGCCATGAATGTAGCCGGATTCTGCATGGGCGGTCCTGAGTACATTTCAAGTGAGCCACACAGACTGGTAAGCTTCTTGCGCCAAGACCTTGGGGACTGAATGTCTACAGTGATCGCCGGTGAAGCAAAAGATCCTCGTCGAACCATTCCAAGAGCGTTCAAGACCATCGTCGGCAGATTGATGGTATTCTTTGTTGGAGGCGGCATATGCGTTGGAGTAGGTACTTTACCTTTGTCAGTGCTCGACAATGATGACGCTGATCATGAGTGTAGATCCTGGTACCTTCGAACGAGCCTCTGTAAGCTCAGACTGCCAGAACCACAGCTCCAATACGTCAAGTCTTACTGACTTCAAAAATGCAGCTTGACTGACAACTCGCACGGATTCGCTGGGAGATCTCCTTAGTAAGTGCTCACCGGAGGAAAATTGCAAGGCTTACCTGACTGCGTGATTTGTGCAGTGTCATCTCCATGCACCGCCTCAAGATCGATGTTCTGCCTTCGATTGTCACAGCTGCACTCTTGACATCTATCACCTCCGCTGGCAATGCATACACATTCAACGCATCACGAAGTCTTCACGCTCTTGCTCTCGAAAGTCACGCTCCAAAGATTTTACGTAGAGTCAATAAGAGGTAGAGTGCTCTAGTGTCGGCATATCTGCACTGGCCGCTGACCCGCACCTCAGAGGGACTCCATACCTGGCAGTGATTGCTGTCATCACGTTATGCTTGCTCGCATATCTCTCCCTTGGCTCAGGTAGCGCTAAAGTGTTAAATTGGCTCATGAAGTAAGCTTAGCAAGATTGTATTTGCATCGAGCTCCGGCTGACGATCTTTCGCAGCTTTTGCACAGCTGCGACAATGTTCAATTGGACTGTCATGGGCTTAACCTGGATCCGCTTCAACGCAGCCATGAAAGCACAGTCCATCGACCGGGACAAATTCCTCATCTTCAAATCTCGCTGGATGCCTTTTGCAGGCTACTGGGCATTTGGCTGGGCCTTCCTGTTTCTCTGGCTACAAGGCTATGCAGTATTCTTGAAGGGCAAATGGGCCATCTCGACATTCATCTTCAACTATGGCATTGTAAGTCTATGATGTCCGTCAAAGATTGATTATGCTTTCTCTGCGTTCTGACTCTCCATTTCGCAGATTGGACTTGCTGCTCTCATCGGGATAGGCTGGAAGATCATAAAGCGAACCAAGATCCATAAAGCAAAGGACATCGATCTTGCGAGTGACTTGGATTTCTTCGAGACGCTGACGGAGCATTACCGTCACCTGCGAGAAGATTTGCCGATGGGGTACAAGGACAAGATCATGGCCAAGATCTTCTAGTACGAGGCGAGCTCCAGAGCAAGCAGGACTGATACCTACCGACGCTATAGTGCCGTTCCGTCTACTAGTACGATTCTTTTTGAGCTGTGAAACCTTTTCGCGTTGCATCGGGTAGGTTGTCGTGCTTCTTCTTCGAGAAGCGCGCTGTGGACGTGGGTGTATCTGCGTAAATACGAAGACAACGTTGGAGGCCGGACTCCAGCAGGGCCTTTAGAGCCGCACATTCGAAGCTCTTTGCAGCTCATTCTTTCTTCCAGGTGCGCCCAGGCAATGCCAACCATGCAACGTTCATCACACCACAGAGCACGATGCAGGTTGGATTAAGGACGACAGCGCCATAGACCTGGGCGAGGAGTCCCGTCAGGAATGGAGCGACAGCAGCTCCTCCACTTCCAATGCTCCTGCGAGACAGTGTCAGACGCATGGCATGATTTCACGAAAACCGATTGGCAGCTTACCATGCCATTCCGACTCCAGTGACTTGTATTGAAGGATCCAGTAGCTTAGACATGACGCCTGTTGCACATGGTGCTATTGGTCCAGACAATACTGTTGCTCGTCAGTATCATTTGAGACATTAATCTGAGCATGTCACAAACCTCCTATGATTGCCACAGCCACAGCATCACCAATGATGTCGTGTGCGAACCAGACGATTAGATGAAAGCCGGCCCAGACAATAATGAGGCCAAAGATACATCTTCGATCTCCCAGCTTCTCAATCAAAGGACATAACAGGAACCTCCCCACAGTGATCCCGGCCCAGAAGCCCGCGGACACATAACCGACTTTTGAAGGGTCCCCGTGTCGATAGTCGATTAAAAAGGAGACTACCCATCCCGATATCGTCACCTCTGCTCCCTGATACGCAAATACGAAGAGGGATCCAAATAAGACTGATCGATCTCGCATGGCTTGCAGTACGGGCGACCGTGACTTTGGCCTCAGAACATTTCCGGCTGGTAAGTTGGTGCTGCGTAGCGTTGGAACGAAATTATGGAATGACCATGCAAAGAGAGCAGCATTGGTGATCGACAAGCCCAAGGACATGAAGTAGAAGAAAGACCATCTCACGCCATTGGAGGCCATAGCTGTACCCATAAGTGGAGCTACGGTGCCTCCTATGCCGTAGCCGCCCTGTGTGATGCCGAGCAGGACTGTGCCATCGGGCGAGTTGGCAACCAGGGAATTGTCCAGGGCCAGAATAGTTGAAAAGCCAAAGCCTGCTCAGTTGTCAGCCTAGAATTGTATCAACAGCGATTGACTTGTACCAAGTATGCCGAAGCATATAGCAACAACTGCGAAAGGCGGCTGAGCTATGATGATTGAGTAAGCAACGATATTGCAGCATACAGCCAGAAGCAAGGTCTTGACTCTGCCCAAGTTTCGGTCCAGCAGTTGAATGAATGGGACAGCTGCAATAAACCCAACTGCATTTCCAACGAAGACCAACGAAGCTATGCCATACTGAATCTGGTATCTTGCTTGGATGTAAGGTAGAAGTGCTCCGGTAACTGAATCGTTCACGCCTTGTATGAAGAAGGCGAGGAAAATGGCCACGAAGCGCGGTTTGGTGATAAGTGGTTTTACCGTCGTCGTTGTGCTTGGTGCTGGAGTCCCATGCTCTGATGATACCCCACTGTCGTCGGGGTGAGAATTGTCTGAAACGATTGCTGTGGCCGGCACCTTGGATGTTGGACCATGAAATGTCGCGAGCTCATAGCTGGGCGTTTCCTCGATCGCAGTGGCCATCTCGGGTGAAGTCCAGTCTGCAGTGATTAAGCTGTAATGGATTAGGGAAGAGCAAGATGAAGAATTCCAGTGGCGGTAGTTCCTAATTCGGCACTTCCGCTTTGCTCCTGGTTGCCCCTTTCTACCGAATTTCGTGCATTGAGCAGTCGCGAAAGTCATTATTACGAGCCTACAATACGTCTCGCACTCATAGCCCGGCGGTATTGAGCTCATTTCGCGGTGGATGCTCCGATTCCATGCCCAGTATTCTTCCCGCGCTGGCGCTGTGTCCAAGTCTCAACAGCGAGCCTTGTTAGCATACGCATCTCGAAGGAGCTAACACAGCCCGTCCAGGCAGAGAGTGCGACGAATGTGGACTTCGCGATTGCATTGCTCATATCGAAGCAAAAGAGGTCGGTGAAAGGAGACGCGTTTGGCGCCCCTGGCCTGCTGGCGGCATTTTCTCGGCTAAAATTCATCATTGGCTTTCGCCAAGTAAACAACGACTTGGTACGCGCCGCGCCGCGGTCTTCGTCCGACCAACGACATGACCTCGATCATTCATATACTACACCCTTCAAAGTCAGCAAGATTTCATCATGCCATTGACATGTTTCCAGCTTTCGAACGTCTTCCTTCTTGCAACTGTGCTATGCGTGCACGGTCGAAGTTTACGCGAGGCCGGCTGCATTAGCACTCAGCTGAAATGGGGCTGAAAGATACTGGTGGCACTGCCGTGTCACAACGCTCACGTCTTGCCGCTATTGGATTCCTCTTCGTAGAGACAACGTTCTTTCGCATCAATGTCTTGAGGCATTGTTGAGGCCCATTGTCAACATCCCAGATTCGACTTCCAGCCCAGGACATCTTGTAGTAGCGCCTTGCGATTCCGATGGACGAGGACACAAGCATTGCTCGACACCGACACACCTTTCTGGAGAATGCTGACTTCGTGGATGAGCCGGAGCATGAATCTGCATCAGACTCCTCGCAATCCTCGCAACGATCGAGACATGTCGAGTTCGCGCCACTCCCATCGCAAAGAACTGGAAGTCATGCGACAGCTGGGGCAAGCATAGCGCCTTCGGCTTCAGATGCCGCTTCGGAGACATTGTCGAGAACCTCGTCCACGGGCGCAGAAACAGAACCCATCGTCATTGACACAAGTAGGAATTATGACATTCCTGTGTACCGTCGAAGAGGAGATCCTGATTCTAGTCGACGAGTACGCCTTCCGTCTTCGTCGCGGCAACGTACTTCTTCGTTCTCAAGTGCTGGAAGTTGGAATGATGAAGTTCCGATAACTCCTGTGAATGAACGGATTGACCGCGGGCACACTGAACATTCACCAGATGCGGGAAAACATGGAAGTCCGAGACGCAGAAGGTCTCCATTTAGGCGGAGAAGATCTCCTACCAGACTCGCCAGCTATTTCGAGAGACGCGCTCGCACAAGAAATTCGTCAAATGGCTACTGGGGCGATGACAACTATGACTATTACGGCCGACAGAGAAGGCGTCCATCTCCGTACCATGTCTATAGAAGGAACTCGTTCGCAACGTCGCCGGAAAGGCGCAGGCGCTACTACTCGGACGAGGACTCTCTGAGCGATGCATACGATGCTTACACCCGCTATGCTGCGTCGACATCTGCTGCGCAACCGGCTCGAACAATACGACCTTCACGACCTTCGGTCGACGACTATGGGACAGGTCTTCATAGAAGCAGATCTCATGGTCATGGTCCAGCGCCGACGATCAATGTTTACAACCGCATGGAGGAGGAACAGGATGACTCCCGACCTTTTGCGCCTTATCCAGTGGATCGGAATGGTTTCATTGCTCCCAGTAGGTCTCGTAGCAGAAGCAAAGTTCGCACTCGACTGGACGATGAGATCGAAGTCGAGCTAGCAGATATGGCACTCGAACACCGTTACTCAAGATCTCGTGGGCGCCAGGATTCCAGGGATTCTGAACACTTTGCGGAACCGATCCTGGCAGATTACAGAGTAGCTTTGAAAGACGCCGAAGACCTGTCAAAGATGCAAGCTACTCATGGCTTTGTTCTCCCAGATACGTACACTACTGCTGACCAACCACGTGATGAATCACCCAGGTCATCGACAGACAATGAAGAGAAGTTGACCATGCAAGCCAAACCGAATTTTAGCATCATGGCTGTCACTAAATCGTTCTGGAAAAGGTCTAGCATTGGTACGTTGTCTGCAGATATAGAAGCTACAGTTCTGCCTAGCGGACCATACGAATTCCTCTGGATACACATCAACACCCCTAGCAATGACTTTGCTGAACTCAAAGATGCCATGCTACTGCTTGGCCACTTATCGGAGGACGAGAAGTCTCACATTCTTGAGTTTCTGGAAAGTGTGCGAGGCGAGCACGAGCGACGGAGGCAAAGCAGCTGGAAAAGACGACAAAAAGCATTATTTCGCACGTCAAAACAAGTCGAAGGGTTGTCCATACTTCACTTCACATCATGTGAAGTCTTGAAAGCTCGCAAGATCATGCCGGCGGCAACTCACCAGAGCTCAACCCGGCCATTGCTCGAATCCTTCACTAACGACATGGATCCGAGCAGAGAAAGGAAGCAGGCGCTAAATCAGCTGACCTCCGGCAACGACGAAAAGTGCCTCTATCTGGCGCAGACATGGTTCCTCATCATCGGACAGCGGTACATTGTAACGTCAGGCGAAGGACCAGCATCCAAGCTGCTTCCTGAGAAATGCAAGATACGTTTATTCCCATCGCCAGCCACTTCTACTGACAAGCGGGACCTTTCAAAGCAAGTCCTAGTGCGGCACGGTGAGCGCTCCTGGGTGATATCTGTGGAAGACTGTACCGATTGGCCTACTTTATGGGCGACATTCGTTGACAGCTTCGAGGAGAGAAAGGAAGGTCTGACCTTCATGATGAACACGGAAGTCTTGAGTGCTACTAGATGGAAGCAAGTACTGCAGACCAAACGGAGCGACATGTTGCGCATTCGCCTTGAAAAATCCGAAAGGCAAGGACCAACAGAGCAACAGCTGGCTATTGAACGCGAAATCACTGAAGTGAAGACCACATCAAAGCGCTCAGCCAGTGCTGATTCCGCGGGCGAGTCCACCGACAGCAGATCCTCGCAAACTTCTCAGCCCTCAAATGTCGCTTCGCTCTCAATGTTCGAGAATTGCAGGTTGCCAGGCGACAAGACTGTGGTAAGTGTCGAGGATGATCTTCACAAAATTCTTTGGAACGAGCCTCATCTCGGCATTCGCTCCTCGTATCGCAAGGCTGCTCCCTCTACGCTGGCCGACATCGATACATACTTGAGAGAGCGTCGCGGCCGGCGCAGCGACGACACGAATGCTACCAATCTGAAAGCCGAGATGGTGATTCACTTGAAGCACTTATTCGGTTTCTTTTGGTCTTTCCAGAGGCAACATGAGATGTTTGGTCGCTTCTGGCGTGCTACGTACTTATTTCTGGCTGGCGGAGACCGTGATCAAGGATTTGTGAGTGTCATCAGATATGAACTTCCGTCGCTGAATGTATAGCTGACTGGCATGATAGCGTTTCGATGATGATTTGCAAGCGGCTGCGTTAGAGCTTCGTCGTGGCCTCAATACTTCGGTCTGGCTAGGCGAAACGTTTGGGCAAGACACTAAGTGCTTGCCATTGCTACCAGAGGAGATCGCCAAGGCCTGGCTGCATCTCCATACTGGCGTGACAATTCTGTCACGATCAACCAGGGACCACGAACAGCAACGACTTGCCATCGAAGCAGTGACGGAACACTTCGCTCTATTCGCAGGTTGTCTCCAAGCTGCTGACAAGAAGCTGGTACTTGCTAATAGAAAGGCAACACTAACTCAATATGAAAGCTGTCAAGCTACTGGCTTATACTGGCTGGCCCTAAGCAATATAGGTCTGGAACACACTGGCGATACACTTAGTGTTCCTTCTATCTATGGTCAATACTTGCAGAAGCTGGTAAGGTACAAACACAAACTTTGAGCCGGTCAAACCATGCTAACATCTCTTCGTGCAGGTAGCTGACGCGGCAAGAAACCCAACCGACCAGCCTTTGAAGAAAAAGCTTCGCTATTTCGACGAAGAGACACTATATTTGAAAGATGTGATGAAACTTCAAGACTCTATCTTTCGCGGAGCTGAGTCGACAAATGGCCTGGGTGGCACCAATGATGCTCCTCAGCTGTACGGCATAGATCCGAGAGTGAGACTGGCAGATAAGACCATTGCCCGCCAAGAGGCCATGTTGACTGCCATGTCAGAAATACGACTGCGAGCACTCAGATTGCAGCGTGAGATGCAGCAGGAAGCCGGAGCAGCAAAAGAGTCGCGCGAAACCGCGATCTACGTCTTCACAGTAAGTGAAGTCACTCACTGATCGTGACCTCACTGACGCTCACAGATCGTGACTGTCATCTTCCTCCCACTGTCCTTTGTTTCCAGCGTTTTCGTAGGTACATCACCCAACGTTGGAAGACTTGCGCTGATGTGATTCATTAAGGGTATGAACACCAATGACATTCGCAACCTGAGTTCAAGCCAGTGGCTTTTCTGGGTGGTTGCCATACCTTTGACAGCCTTTGTGATCATCGTGTCCTGGATTCTCGCCGGCGGAGAGTTGCCTGCAATTGCATGGAGACTATCCTGGCACCAGAGCAGGCACTCCGGACCACGGGTGTCCTTCTTCGAGGCATCTCAATCTCCACCAGCCTATCAGGATGTGGCTGCCGATCCAGACCCATATGTCTCAGGTAGAAGCCGATCCAAAAGAGTGTATGACGACTACGAGATAGACTTAGCGGGAATGGGTAGCAGAGATCGACCGGGATTCAATGACGATAGCTTCGATCCCTACGGATATCCTTTGCGTCGGCGAACATCGACTTGGGTCTGAGCACGACACTTAGAGGCTCGATATCAGCCACCTCCTGTTGCCATAGAGACGTGCTTGGTACGAGCTCGCCTATAGATATCTCGAGGCTCGCCTCCTTATGTGCCCATTAGGAATGTCACAGAGCTTGCTAGAGCGGCCGCCGAGGAGGCAGCCAGTGCTGGATATTATCCCTCTCGAGCTGGATCTCAGTCGGACCACCCACAGATCGAACGCCAAAGCGTGAGGAGGGCGGAAGTGTAAAGGTCGATTCAGTGCGCATTGTAGATGACTCACGTGCGCTCTGAAAAGGCAATGTATCTCCAATAAGCAGCGGCACACGAGCAATCAAAAACGATGCAATGTAGTTGTGCAAAGCTTGTCTTTGGCCAGGAAAGATTTATGCCCAGTTCATGGCGAATCCTGGGCTGTAACTGTGGCACGGATGGAAGCTAATCGAGAAGAGGAGGAGGAGATTTGCACATGAACGCCAAGCGTGAAAGTGATCTGATTCGTCAACGGCCGCACACACGACTATAGGTTTTCTCAAGGCATCGTCGCCACTTCTGAAAAACTTCACCAAGCTTCGCGCTGGCACTCCCATACCCTCGCTATCCCTTTAGCAACCCTTTGTCAATCCATCATCGGCTGCTTGGAAATGGCTTGCGCCATTAACTTGCAGTCGATGCCCGGACTCCAGGCCATCTTCCTACCGCTGCGATGGAAGTGACAAGACCTGGCCGCGACACTCGCATGGAGCGCTTCTGCCGCTTGACGAACCTCCAGCGCTCAGATATGGCAAGCTCTGCGCTGCCTTCAGTCGCTACTTCACCAACTCGACAATCCGCCTTCAGACACTGTCCTGCCTTTGCGATGGAACTCTCCCTGCATCGGCCGACAACTCTCGTGGTGTTCTCATAGGTTCGACGTGACTCACCTGCAACGAGACATCACCACATACCGCTCAATGGCAAGCTCTGTGCTGCCTGCCCTCGCTACTTCACCACTCGACGACTAGCCTCCAAGCCACCTCTCTGCCTTTGCGATGGAAGGCGATCAGCTCAGGCAGATAACTGACAACCCTTGTGAAGTGTCCATCCGCTCGAAGTGAACCATCGACGACGAGACACCACCATATGTCACTCAGCTTCGGCCAGCCATTTTCGGGTGCATCGCGTCGAGCCATTCAAGTCTGTGATGCGCTGCGGTCCGCGATGACGGCACCACTTCTCGCGCGACAAAACAGCAGCACTGGTAAGCTGCCTATAGTCCAACTAAGGTCTGTGGGAGTGGTGCTGATGAAGTACAGTCCGTCCGACCGATTTGGCTTCTCCCAGTGCCCAGTGCGCCTTCCTCTGGACGACCGTCTCAGTCTTGGCACTGCGACTTCCTTGACCGTCACCCACCTTCCCGGAAGTGCGACTTCTCACGCACTCAACTTCTCCGTTCACAGCCTACAGCAACTCACACCCTTCCTCGCCACCAAGATCTACACCGATCAATGTGCAAAGCCACCCGCCGTTGAAGATCATCGTCATCCCACCAAGCTACTGTCGCCGCCCTCTGCTGCTATCATGGGCAAGAAAGCGCACACTCATCCTTACAAGGGTCTCAATGCAGATGCCTGCATGATCCATGTGCGTAGGCGTACTAAGGAGCGTCCGGAGCTTCTGAAAACCATCTACCTTCGCGACATCGAGTGAGTATTTACCCATTGCGCCGCTGCTTCCTTGTCATCAACAATGGCCGTGCTATCTGCCTCGGTCTCATGATTCACTGTTGTCTACACCATTTCAGAAGTGCTAACTGCTCGCAGGAAACGAAGTGCACAGGGTCTCCGCAACTTCCTCAAGTGGGATGACCAGCAGCAACAGCAACGCAAGCTCGAGGCACAACCGCTGTCCAAACGCCTGTACCTTGGTGTCCAGCCACTGAAGAAGTGGACTCTCGAGGATGTGCGTCTCAAGAGACTGCCAGTGAATGCATTCTCCGGCGAGCACCGCTGGTCTGGCACTGTCACCTACAATAGTGGCACGCCAACAGGCTCTTAGTGCTGCTCAGAGCCGCATTGAGACGTTGCGATCCTTTTGCAGTAGCACAGTGGCGATCAACTTCCAGACGTGAGCTGCTGGCAGCTCACTTGAGTTCCCTACTGTATGGTGTTGCCTCTTTGATCGTGCACCTTGTCGGCTCATTCAATTTTCGAACTGTGCTGCTCAATAACATCGAAGCTGCCGGCGACAGCCTCGGGTGAACGTACAAGCATGAAATGAAGACAGATCATCAGGCTGAATGACAAGGAAGCGTTCTTGTAACGGGACAGTCTTTGCAACCGCTGCGGCAATTACTCACGCTCTGACGAACTCTCACGCAAGTTGAATAGAGTCGATATACTGGTGAGATGGTGGATGAATCGACCAGCATGCTACGAGAAAGGGCAGTCGATCTGGCAGAACTTCAGCCTTGCCTACATCGTGATGATCGAATCTGTCAGTCATGTCAATCTCAACAAAGGAAATGAAATGAGAATCCGTTTTGAGCCGTAACATTCCATTTCTATTTCTCATGTTCGTTCCATCAAGATCCATCACTATCATCAAATAAGTTATACAAATGATGAATTGTACCCAACACTGATGAGCCAAAAACACCAAAATCATGTAAATCTCTTTCACACCTAGGTGAGCAGTCTGTGTTTCAATGAATGTGCAGAAGGTAAAAATGAGTGAACCGCGGCCAGCGAAGTTCTTAATCCTTTACCTGCTGGCCGGAAATAATGTCTGCATGCTGTCAAGCGTTTTGTGTTACTTAGACTCGCAGGGCGCGAGCATGAGTTCTCTTTCCAATTGAGCCGCCTGCGCCGAAGTTCGCTCCGATTTTGCCGCTGATGCTGAAGGAGACGTGACCGGAAATGTTGCCATTTGCACTCGCTCCCGCCGAGGCTGCGCCGCTTACGAGACCACCAGCGCCAACGTAGGCTTTTGTCGTCATGTAGCCACACCAATCCATAATGTTGCCGAGAGTCATGCCGCCTTCGAAGTTGAGTGGCTTGGTCTCGCCGCTGGCGGTCTCATAGCTAGTTGGCAAAGCCGTAGGAAGTGTGCCTGTGAGCTTGGCGCTGCCTCCCAGAGCACTATTCAATTTTGTGAAGAGGCCTGCAACGACGCTGTCGACTTGGGCTTTAGGAATGACTTTGTCGAGCGAGCCCTTTGGCAGAGATGCGGCCAGACCTGCAAGAGCGCTGCCGTATTCTGGTGCGAATGTGCAAGATGGGGCTGGAGGCTGCGAGGCGTACCCCGGAGCGGTTGGAGATTCCGTCTGGACTGGAGATACTGCAGTGCCGCTGTATCCTGGGATGGAAGTGGTTGATCCTGTAGGCGAAACGCTTACTGTCGTGCTGATCGACGAGGACGAGCTTCCATAGCCACTGGGGCTAGGGCCGGTGGTCTCGGGGGACGCGAGAGAGCTGCTACTGGTTGATGGCTGCTGGTAGCCGGGCAGACTGGATCCAGTCGTTTCTGGAGATGCTAGCGACGAACTGCTTGTAGTTGGAAGGCCATATCCAGGAATAGAGGCAGGAGATGTCGAGCCGACAGGCGAGCCTTCAGTAGATGAGGGCGCGAGTGAGAATGAGGTACTGGAGGTGTTGTTGTAGCCGCTTGGTAAGCTTGTAGAGCTGGATCCAACAGGACTCCCTTCCGTAGAACTTGGAAGCAATGAGCTACTGGTGCCTCCGTATGCAGGAGCCGTAGGTGCAGAGGCTGTTGTACTGCTACCCCCGGGACTTCCTTCGGTCGAGGATGGAATAGAGGAGAATGAAGTGCTTGTGCTGTTTCCATACCCAGGAAGACTGCCAGTGCTGGAGCCAATTGGGCTGCCTTGGGTTGAAGATGGAACGGCTGATGCAGATGTGCTGGAGCCCCCATATCCTGGTGGAACTCCTTGAGTGCTGCTCGTCTCAATAGGATTTGCCTCTGATGAGGACGAAGGAGATAATGAAGAGCTGACTGAGCTGCTGCTTCCGTACCCGCCTGGAATCGGTACAGAAGTTGTGCTGCCAATTGGTGAGCCTTCAGTGCTGCTAGTTGAAGGCACAGGCGAGATTGTAACGGTGGAGTATCCGCCAGTAGCAGTGGGACCAACATTCGTGCTGTTTGGCGGCGAGAAGCTAAATGAGTACGACGAAGGAGTCGATTGAGTCGGACTGAATTCCGTTGAGCTCGACGAGCTAAGAGAAGTCGAACCATAGCCTGGGGCACTTGGCAGCGAAGAAGTGTCTGTGGGGCTGACTAGCGTCTCTGAGGAAGTGCTTGAAGAGACGCTTGCTGGTGGAATTGGGTAGCCACTACCAGTCGGAGCATAGACTGACGATGAGTTTGCTGAGAAGCTGTATGTGAGGGAAGGAGAGGCGCTGCTGTATCCGGCAGGAGGAATAGGAATTGACGAGCCAGTCGGCGAGGCCAGGCTAGAGTTGACGCTGTACGACGGGAAGCTAGAAGACGCGATGGGAGATGCAGAAGTTGAAGTGATCGGGCAGAGAGTAGTCGATACGGCAATCGTGCTGGTGCTAACAATTGTGCTAGATGCCGGGCAGTTCTTGACAGACTCTGCGCATGATGTGATCGTCAATTCTGTTGTCGAGTAGATTGTCGATGTCGAGTACGACATGCCTGGCTGCGATGTTACGGCTCCGACTGAAGTTCCGCTAGAAATACTGCCAGTCGTTGGGCTTACAAGGCTACTAGAGTTGAAGCCGACCGAGGAGGAGTATCCGGGAATGCCAGTTCCATAGCTTGCGGTTGATGCTGGCGAGCTAGTCTCTGTAGGAGAGATCTCTGTGCTGCTGGAGCTCCCAGGAACAGTGATGGTAGATCGAATTGTAGACGTCACCGTAGATGTAGTCGAGTAGTCCAATGTTGACGTCAAAGTAGTGCCACTGGTGGTGATGGTCGACTCAGCAAGACAAGTCGTCTCATAAGTCGTGGTAATCTGAGTAACGCTGGTGCCGAAGAGTGCTGATGTCGATTCGGGTGAAGCCAATGAGGAAGATGCGCCAGTCGAACCATAGCCAGGAATGCCTCCATAACCTGAGCTTGAAGACAGTGGGAAAGGAGACCCAGTTCCAGAACCAACTGGCTGAACGACGGAAGAGTTGCCGGGAATTGGATAGTATGGTGCAGTAGTTGGAACCGAAACCGGGACTTGTGTGCTGGACTCGATAGTGGTCGCAGAGCCTTGTGGGCCCGTAATTGTAATTGTTATGACGGACGGAGAATACGAGGGAGCGCTGCTTCCTGTTGTAACCGGGCTTGCGAGAGAGCTCGAAGAAGCCGGGACGACTGTAGAAGACTGGATAATGGATGTAGATCCAGCAACATTGGTGATAGTGACAGTGACGATCGAGTACGAATAGGCGCCGGTTGAGCCAGGTAAGGTGAAAGTTGAGCCAGAGCTTGTTGCTGCGCCGCTGAGTGAAGAGCCACCGCCGTAGCCTGGGGGAGCTCCGCCCTGAGACTGTGTAGGAGAAATCAAAGTTCCTGAAGAAAGGATCGCAGTCTGTGTAACAGTCTCTGTCTGCGTTTGCGTGATGGTCTGAGTGATGTAGCTTGGCGGCGCTGTGTTGGCAGGGCTGCAGGCGCAAGTGGAAGGATCGGCCTGACGGCGCTCGACTCTTGGCACAGCAGCGTTGGTCAAGCCAAGCATACCGGCCGCGGCCACGAGGGAAGTGATATACTTCATGCTGAAGAGCTAGCTGGAAAGCTTGAGGGAAAGATGCTTTGGTAAATCAAGGTTGGACAATCTGGACAATCAATGTCCAATCGGAGTCGTCAAGACCAGTTAGAAAGAAAATGCAGTGCTCACAGAGCTTAATGAATGTACAGATTGAGCAATGAAAAACACAATCAGAATGCCGATGAAAATGGCAGTGGTGAGAGTAACAGAAATTCTCAAGGTAGATACCTCTTATAGATCATCTTGAAAGCAGGCACCATCTGCTGAGTCCCATATTGGATGAATGATTCCTAGACGCTGTCCGATACAGGCTAAGTCGTCACTCATCGCCATCACTCTTCTCAGACACGCCATAGCCCGTTCCAAAGACCGGTGATCCAGTCCAGGTCGCAGGTTGGATCTTCTCGACTCCGGACTCTCAGTACAGGCGATGTGGGGCAGGTCCTGGCTCATTTCGTAGAGATGCACGATCTCGGGGCTATCAAGAGGTCAAACGCGTTCTGTTTCATGGAGTGAAGTAGAAGAAGGCTCGAGCATGGGAAGCGCACGGGCCGCCCGAAAGTGGGTCCATCCGTGTTTTCAACACTCGCGTCGACTTTGAAACCAGACTCTGCGTCCAATCATCACGACAACTCTGCTCATACTGCAAAGAAAACCTCGAACAGGCTATTCGTGGAATTGACTTTACGTACACGCCTGGAGCGGCGTCGGGCGAGAGCCTCCGGTACCACTTCTTGCCACGGCGAGTACTGTACTTTCAGCGCGCGCGCGTAATTTTGCACTATAGCGGCCCTTCACCACGACAGTGCATAGCGCTTCGCAAAGGTGGTAGCAGTCCTGTGAGCCAACTTTCCTTGTCGGGCTCAGCGTTTACCGATTACACGAGCGGCGTTCTACGACCACTCAAGCCATTCTGTTGGCTCTTTGGCCACTCGCTATAGAAAATGGCGCCCATATCAGAGCCATCGCACTTGCTCAACCCGCTAGCGAGCTCAGCTCAACTAGAAACATCCGCAAGTCAGTTAGATGGCGTTCCAAAAGATCTCGAAGATGCGGTCCTATTTGGCACCGGTCGGCTGATGCAAGCGGCTGGTATTCTGCTTCGGTTACCACAAGAAATCATCGCGCAAGCAATTATCATACTTCAACGTTATTACAACGGACCTGAAGGCGGTAGCCTGTTGGAAGGAAGCGACTCAACGGTCCGTGTCAATGCCAGACCCTTTGTGCCACAACTTGCCGAACGTGTCAGCGTCGAACAATGACTAACGATCTCGCAGGATGTCGCAGCTGCATCGCTTTACCTGACCGCTAAGCCGTCAGCCACCCCTGTATCCCCAAGATCAGTGCTAACGTCATTTGCCTACCTCTCGAGCTTGGAACCTGGATCGATACTTTCACAGGACAACGAAGATAAGCTTTCTTCCGCGTGGCATCTTTCAGAGGGCGAGTATGAGACCGGCAGAGCCGCGTTATATGCATGTGAGGCGCAAATCCTCCGTACCCTTGGATTTCAGACTCATATCGCCTTGCCGCATACACTCTGTATCAACTATTTACAGACGCTCGATGTGTTCCAGTCTGGTCATGGACCAGTTGTTGCGAAGCGAACATTCGCACATCTCAACAGCGCACTATTGAGCCCACAAATGCTGTACCTCACGCACCAGCCTTCGGCACTTACCGCTGCAGCCATATACCTTGCCGCCAAGGAGACCGGCATCAAGCTGCCAGAAGTCGAATGGTGGGAAGTGTTCGATGTCGATCGCGAGGAGCTTGGTTTCCTTGTGGTAGCACTTCGAAGCGTCGAAGGCTTTGCGTCAGCAGTAAGGCAAATATGGAGCGGGAAAAAGGTGCCAATGTCCGTTAAGGAGCTCAAGGAGGAGATTGAGCAGCGGTAGTGGCCCGAGATCTGGAGATAGCCCGAACTGCATGGCTTTGGTCACTGCTTGAGGCCTTTCCTGGCACGCAATCAGGCCTGAGCAACACGCAAAGCCCTGTGCTTGCTTCTGAGAGCCTGTGTGATGAACTGCTTGTCATCAAGCACAAGCCAATATCACAGTTCGGAGCGTCAGCAATGCTTATTTCGACCTCGAGCCGGACACTACCAGATTGAGAAAGAGCACGATACCTTTTCGAGGCGGTCATGGACCTCACAGAGACCACGATTCCCAGTATACTCGCATCGATGAATGTCGATGAGACACTTCAGTCGTCTATCGGCCTTCAAAGGCGGAATGACTCGTCAGCCGACGGAAGCAGGGCCGAATGCAGAGCCGCAAGATGACACGCCTTAGGCCATCACATCCTGTCACATTCGGTCTCACACCGTTTGTTTCACACGACACGCGCACGCGCACCTCAAATACCGAAAGGATCTCGATGGTTCACGCAAGCCGCCGCACACTTCTTACAAGCTATTCAGACGTCACAAGCCGTCGGGACTGCTTGCTCTAGAGCAGTCCGCGATAGCGTCGCGATCAAATAAACCCATTTGGAGATGACAAGATCGTGGGAAAAAGCATCAAGAGCATCAGAAATATGTGGACCACCTGCAGTGCAACATCTGATGGCTTATCAATTCATTTCGCTCTCTCAGCTTTGGAGCATGGCATTTCTCATTCATTCCTAGCAAACGCCTTGCTATGCATTCCTTTGCCATCATTTGGCCATCCCATTTCATCATGCTCCTTGAACGCCGCGCAATTATTCGCTGCGCATGACCTCTCTAGTAGGTCCTGGCCAAGTTCCTCAAGTACCAATCTACTAATCTTCTGCCGACCTTGGCTTCCGAAACGTGAATTAAATCGCCCTCCATCGCGTAGTCAAGATCGCTCGAGTTGACGATGTCGCCTTCCAAGAGTCCACCCTCGGTATGGCGCACCTGCCTGCTGCGCTGCTTGTTGACCAGAAGCCAGCTGCGGAGAGTATCGGCGTCGACCTCAAGGAAACCAGCGAGCTTAGTGAGATCCATAGTCGTGTAAAGCTTGAGGTAGCTGCGGACGGCTGGCGTAAAGATGTTGTTCTTGACTTCGTTCATGAAGATCTGGAGGTGATGCTCGACTGGGTCTGGATTAAGATGTGGGTTGTCGAAGTCCGGTGGAGTAGGCGAGATGAACTTGGGGCATGCGCTGCGGAAGAGCTCCTCGAAGATTGGAAGAGCCTCTGGGCCGCCACGCTGCATGCGAGTGAGTTGCTCGCCGTACTTCTCCCTCAATGCGGTGTGGATGGTGTCGTCAAGTCTGGTTGGGTAGAAAGCAACGCAGATGGCGACAAGTGCATACATCTGGTCGTTCTTCTTGCTGATGCTGTCGTATTGAGCACCCTTCTGGAAGTTCTTCGTCCTCGAGACGTAGATCAGGATATGGTTGAAGGCGCGGAGGGCGTCGGCGTATCGGTGCATCATCATGTAAGAGAATCCGATGTAGTAGTAGGTGGTGAAGTTGGCAGCCATAACACGGGCGAACATGGCCTTCTTGTTGAGCTCAATGTCATCGAGCGTCTTAAGCGCGAGACTGAAGTCTCCCAACAAGCAGTGCACTCTGAGTAGACCGATGATAGAGAAGTATCCCAACATCTGATACAAGCTCCGGCTACCATATTCTCCTGCGTACGGAGCAGGGTCTTCGCCTCGCTTCCTGGCTGCGAGCTGTTCGCTGATTTGTGATCGCTGAATGAGCGAGTACAGAACGTTCAAGACTGAGTAGCAGCCCCAGGTGTTCGGGTTCTCGCGCAGTACCTGAAGCTCTTCTTCGTTCGCGCTCGCGTTGGGCTGGTTCTGCTGGAAAGCCAGGCGTTGGCGGAAGGAGCAGAATGCATTGAATTGGTAGATGAACTCGTCGATGACATCCCATGCCCAGTAGTACTGAAACATCACATTAGTGTAGTCCTCTATCTTGAATCAATTTCTCCCTACCGATGGTGGCTCGATGTCCACAGGGCCGTCGCTGTTCAAGATGTAGTGAAATAGATTGCAGTAGCTGTCGTAGCTCTGAATCTTCTGCTCAACGGATGCGCCATATTCCAAAGGTGTCGCCGCCGCCTGTAGTTGTGCCTGCAAGTCCTGTGTGCCTACTCCCATCGAAATTGTCTGCTCAAGGCCATAGTCATCGTCCGCATATCCAGCTTGCTCGCGGAAGTCGTTGGCGAGCGCCTCCTCCTCGACATCCGAATCGTCGTCGAGCGGCCGCTCGGGCGCGCTTTGTTGATATGTCGGCGCCTGTCGTACGCTCATCGTTGCGGTGCTTGAAACCTTACGATTGTGTCGATGTTGTCGCGCAGCACGATTTTTGGAAAGCCCCACGACGCCAAGACTTCACTCGGCGCGTCTCCTTTCCTTTCTTGTCAACTTCGCGATGGCGGGGGTCTTGAACGCCGACGACACTTCGTCCTTCATCCTTCACGACTTCGTCCTCAACTTTAGATAAGAAGGTAATCTTCATCCGCTTATCGTGCATCGAAACCACTCATTGTAATTTAGTCCGAGTACTTTGGTCACTATCGCTGCATCTACCCTTGGCATCCGCCTTCCATCTCGCAGGAGCACCTGGTATGGCAAGCATCGAAAGACTCCAACCAAAAGACGAAGCGTACGGCCGAAGAGACAATATGGCTCCAGTATACAGAGTAGCCGTGATACAGATGTGGCCCAAGGTCATCCTTCCATTTGCTTTCACAGCCTCATCCATCTGCTAAGATGTACCACAGCCAATGGCAATGGAGCGCAACTTCAAAGTGGCCTGTGATTTCATTCGAGCAGCAGCGAAGCAAGGTGCGGAGCTCGCCGTACTTCCAGAATACCATCTCTTGAACTGGATTCCACATGACGACAAATTCAAAGAGGCTTGCTCGCATTGGAAGAAGTACCTTGACGGTTACATTTCCTTGGCCAAAGAATGCAATATCTGCATAGTGCCGGGAACCATCGTCGAACTTCACAATGAGAACAAAGATGACGAGAAGTTGCTGAACGTTGCTTACTTCATTACAAATACTGGCGAGATCGCTGGAAAGTATGTCAAGAAGAACCTTTGGGGTCCTATCGAACGCCTGCACCTCACTTCATCATCTATGGACGAACACCCAGTTTTCGACACTCCGTTAGGCAAAGTCGGAATACTCGTATGCTGGGACTTGGCATTCCCCGAAGCATTCCGAGAAATGATCTCGAAAGGAGCTAAGATGATCATTATTCCGACATTCTGGACTTTAAGTGATTGCAGTAAGGCAGGCTTAGCCATCAATCCGAGCTCGGAGGCTTTATTCTTGGACTCAATGTTAACGGCCAGATGTTTTGAGAATACCTGCGGTGAGTCTAGAGTCCGCTCCTTCTCCAGTCTTGATTTCATGCAGCGTAAAACACTTCAAACAACATTCGCGCAGCTCTTGGATCTTGCCTCAGGCTTCTAAAGCGAGAGTCAAGCTCTATAATCTTTGCTCTTTTTGCCATTTCTCGACAGTCATTCTTGGTCCGATGGCGGATTCTGTAAGGCGCCAGTCATTTGGTGCAAGATTCTGACTAGCTGGGACCCATTCAAGCAGTAACGAGATCGATTGATATCTTGTAAGACCTTGAGATGATCACCACATAGCCATTGGACCGAGGGCGACTGTCAAGCATTCTGCTTTTTGCTACTCACTTTTGCACTTCGCGACATGGCCCCGAAGATATCTCACTGACATTTGGTCTTATAGCAATCGTCTTCGCCAACGCCGGTGGTCCAGCAGGAAAAGGCTACGCCGGTCTTTCACAGGTCTGCGTGCCATATGCAGGGGCATTGACAAGACTCGGAAGCTGTGCGGAAGGTATGGCAGTCGTTGATCTAGACATGCAGATTGTGGAAGACGCAGAAGAGAATTATCAAGTTCGTGCCGACCTCGCGAGAAGTGACTGGCATTATGAATACAGGCATACTAGCAAAGATGGAGGAGACTCGAAACTGTGAGCCGTACTTGGCCCATGCCATGGTTCAAAGCATGGTTACTTCTCCGCTTGCTCGATTCTCGCAACTTCTCAAGCCCGAACCTTGGAATCGAGATGCCGCCGCTCCTTGCTCTATCATGGGTATCACTTCTCAAGACCCTCATCCCGTCAAAGATTATCTCCTAGCCCTGCTTCCGAGCCTCCACCAGCCCTTGTCCAATGAGATCAAGCACAATCTATTGAACTCGTCAGTCATTTGATACGTTTCAGCGTAGGCCCAATAGGTCATACTTACGTCTTTTGGATCCCCGAATAGCTCTCTCACTGCCTTGCGACTGGGTAGGATGTGCCAGGGATTCTCTCGCCCCCACCACCAACTTCGTGTACGGGTGTCTTTGAGCAGGTTCGCGTGCTCGTTTTGAAGCTTCCCAATGAATGCGAAAGAGTACTTGAACTTCAGAAAGAAGCAGGTGCGGGCGTAGTAGCTCTCCGCGAACTTGGCTCGGGAGGCGCGATCGACTTGCAAAAGAGCTGGTGGCTTGTGGTACCTGTCAACGACCACGAAAGTCTTGGTAGGAGCCGTGAAGACGTCGTTGTAGATCTCGTCGTAGAGCTCTTCCGGCAGAGTTTCCAGAAGCTCGCGGAGAGGGCGTGGTGCAGCGGCTGCAGCAGTAGTGGCCGTGTCGGACATGCTGAACTCGATGATCGATATGTCGGCGGTATCGTCGCTAGCTGATAGTGATGATCGTGCGTGAGTAAAAGTACGAGAACTGCCGTAGAAGCCGTGACTACCGAGCTATTGTCGATGATGCTTTGACGCAAAGATGAGGGTGTTATCTTGGGCAGCTCAAGTCGAGTGATGGTTAAGGAAAAGAAATGAATGTAGAAAGAACACACTGAAGTATGTGGCGAGATCCGTGTGAGGGCTGTGAGATGATGCTGGTCCCATCACTTCCTCTATCACTTCTAGCAATGCAAATGATGGCTATAGCGTCGCAGCATTGAAGTCGAGATGAAGTCAGGAGCACTGAAAGGTAAAGACAGGACTCACGGCGAATTATCAAAAGAAGATCGGAGGTGAGAGAAAACGAGGCGTGTCCTCCAAAAACATGCGGTGATCAACACTGGTCACAGCACTCCTTCATTTCATTGAGCGAGGCTCGAGCAGACTGGACGTGGAATAATGAATGGCGAGCAAAAGATTCGACAACACCAGCTGGATTGAGAACGTCGAACTCCACGACAGGGATCGAGATCAAGTAATGGCGCTTCATCTCAACAGCAGAATCCTGACCACGCCGATCAATATACGAACGCCGACCCATTGAAGATGCCTAGCAAAAAGCAAAATATTGACAATCACCCGCCATCCAAGCTCTATTCTCGATGCCATCGCTATTAAGCACCTTTTCAAATGGTGGCATCGGAGCGCGCATCTAAGGATTTGTGCTGTAGAATCTTACCATTGAGCCATTTTACCAGCCGGCGTTGGACGACGAATGATTGTCGAAAGGCTTGCAATTCCAGGCCATTGATAATGCCTATTTGATCACCTGAGCTCAGCCCTAAATGACAACACTTTGCCCTCCAAGGGACACACGGCCGGCGCATACCCCAATCTCAGCGTGCTCAATTCACGTCATCCACTTCCGACTATGAAACGACCGCCTTATATGTTCAACCTCAGCCTTGATCGATCCTATTCTGCCTCGCCATCGCGCTCGTCGAACAGCTTCAATCTCTCTCCTTGTGTTATCAAGTCGGTCCTTGGCCGCGTAGTATACCCCGACTTCGACACGATCTGAAGCTGCTGCGAGATGGCTTCTGATTTCAATGATGCGATGGTCGTGAGGGTCGAAGATATCTTCTGGCCATTCCGAGTCTGAGTTAGAGACGTTTGCGTACGTGTTGTGGACTCGTCGTGGTTGAGACACGTGGTGAGACGTCTGGCGGATGTGGGACATAAACGAGTCTGATCTACTTGGCCAGGCGGTTATTCTCGATCGTACAAACGTCAGATGAAAGTGTCAGTCGAAGCCCGATATGAGAAGCCCGCTTCTCGATGTCGATGTGTTGCTCTTAGCGCTGAAGCTAGGGCGTGAGATGAGAGGTCACGAGGAATGAAACCAGCCGCAGATTTATGACTGCACTCGAACGTGAAGAAATGCGCTGCCCATTCAGACAATGAACAATAGCGTTTCAGAGTCCTTGGAGTCATTGTTCTGTTGTTGCGGAAAGTGAATGGCAGGCAGCAACATGCCTCAGATGCTCAGAAATGCTCACTCAAGGCTTCGCTAGCCTTGCGTCTCCTCAATCGATTCTGTATTGGCCGTCTCAGAGTCTCCAAAGATTGTCGTGTGAATGCTTTGATGATCTGACTGCTGCTTCTTTTTGGATTGATGACCAGCGAAGTGGTTTCTTCAGCACGGCTCTCCGAGACGATAGCATTTCTGGGCTCTTGCTCAGCCATATACATTCTCCAAGCCACAAGTTCGCCAGTAGAATCTCGCCAGAAATCTTTGTCTCCTGTCTTGGTCAGATGCTGGATTGATCTTGGAGGATGAGATGATGTCGACGTCATTGGTCTGGCATGCCGTGGCGTCGGAGTCTGAGTAGATATCGCGGATGTATCATTTGATGCAGGTGGGTTGAGTGTGATTGCACTGTCTCTGCGTGAGCGTGTCGAGCTGAGTGGGGCGTCAGGTCGCAATAGCCCAGTGGCACTAGACGGAGTCGAGACAATTGAAGCTGCTCCACTTGCAGATGATCTGTCGTTATGTTCTTGTGCCATTAGTGGTTGTACTTGCTTGACCTGCCAATGTGCAGGCGGCTCCGATCCTCCAGCCTCTCTCAATTTCTGCCAACGTTCCATATGATCGTACTGAGCTACTGAAGGGCTTGGAACTTGGGCAGGAGGTGAAGCAGCCAGCACAGCTGTCCTGCTTGACTGACGAATCAGCGCATCAGCAGAAGATACAATATATAACATATTTTGAGCCGGCAAGGCATCTACCATAGTAGTTTTCCCTGCTAGCCGAGCTGGGTTGCGAGGAGGCAGACTTGGGTGCTGGCCGTCCATGCCGACAAGAGTACTGACACGATGCCGCTGTTGCGACCCGTAGAGAGCCCGTCTATAACCCCCAAGTTTGAAAAGTATGTCTCATATGCACAAGAATGCACAATTGGCTGCATGTCTCAGGCTATGTTGGCAAATATCTCGCATCTCTGAATGTTTGTCTCTAGCGTAGCAGCAAAGATGCTAGTCCGAGGCTGCATGAAGTCTTAAACGTAAAGATCGAAATGCCATCTGGCCAGTATTGTACGAATGATGTTCTCCGCTCATAACCATTTGCGCTTTCCGTCCTCGACTATTTGCCCCACAGTATTCCACTCTTCCTTTGAAGCGACGGCAATGCGTGGCAATTTGACGTGGATATGAGCTTTGATCCGGTGCTTTCGTCGTAAGTCGTAGCCTCTTAGCTCCAGAATCTCCATAACGTCCAAAAAGCTCGTTCTAGTCAGTTGATCGCGTTGTTGGTACAGGCCCTGTTCAAGAATGATGCTACCTCTCATATCGAAGATGGCCTGCAGAACATCCTCGAACAGCAAACCAGAAGCATTGACAAGGGGTCGTTCAAAGTAGCCGGACAGTCTCAAGGTTCGCTTCGGAAACCACCAAGACACGCACGCTGTGCCGTTCGAAGTCGGTGGATCAGTCAAGAATGCCATTCGTAGAGCAGGACCGAAAGTTCGCATATCGCAAATGTTGCTCATGCTGAAGAAAGCCTCCTCGGAAGCGCCTTTGCTTAGTCGAATCGATGACCGGCCCTCGGTATGGTTGAAACCAGGATAGATGCTCAAAAATGGATGCAAATGGACTGGTCGAACACGATGTTCTGGCCACTCGCTGTGTGAAGGCCGCCAATATATCGCTCTGCCGGTTCTCAAGCCTTGCGTACTGTAATGTCGGTCCTGGAGGAAACAATACGTTGACATATCGGTAGTTCCAAGCACAAGAGGCACCGATGCGAAGCGCCACTGTTTTGTTTTGGGATGATAGATGAGCTGCCATAATTTGTCGTCTGGCTCAGCTGAGCGCTGGTATAGACTTTTTTGAACTGACGGCGATGTCGAAACGACGGTTTTCCACGTTTGACAGACGCGTTGTGAAATGGCGATGTCTTTGACCGGAAGGTAGGATAGGATGATCTCGAGAACTTCAGTCGGAAGGTGAGTATGCTGTCCGTCGCTCTGAGTGCGCCGATCCATGTTGTTGCTGAGGGGTGGGAAGATACCGCCTGGCGCGAGGTCGTAAGTCATTGTTTGCGGAAGAAGTAAGTGCCTGTGGCTTTGGAGTTGCGGATCGTCGACCGCAGTTGCCTTGGTCGTGACTCACGTCAAGTCGGCATTCTGACGCTGACCTGACTTCCTTACAAAATCCACGAGAATATCATTAGCCCCAATTTGACGAAGACCTGCTTTGGTTTACTCACGGGAATGTACTCTAGCCTTGCATCTCGCTGCAAAAAGTAAATGGATACCGTTTCCACGATAGCATCGCTCGTGCACTGTATTCCACGCCGAACTTGTTTGTATCAACTGTTGGGTCCGCGAAAGTCAAATTCGCGTACTTGTCCGCTTATATGCTACCATTTCGATGATTGTCTCCATGCTGCAGCTGAGTGGTGCAAACTCTCATGCCTCCGAATGTGTCTAGTTCAGTGGTTTTGGCGCTGCTGAGCAATGCTATGTGCAGCTTTACAAGACTCTGGAGCGCTGTGACCAAGTTGGGACCACTATTGAGCCACGCCAGATGCGCCGAGGGCTGCACTCTTCTGAGCTTACTTGCTTCCCTGTTTCTCCACATCATTATGATCTTGCCGCTCATACAGTCCTCCTGTCTGACATGACACGAACTATGCTTCCTGGACCAGCCATTTCCACAAGCTTCTCATGCCAGCTAAGCAGCACACTCATAGCCTGTCCTCCGCCCTCTCCTCCACCAAAGTTCCTCCCGCCAATCTGCGAAAAGCCGGTCGCTTGTGGTGTGATATTTCTCGTCGGCGTCCCGCTGTTCGTTGCCGGAGCGTTCTGTGCCATTCCCTTGTACAAGTATTTCATCAGGGTGTCGCACACTTCGCTGCCACCTTCCGACTGGTATATTCGCTGGAGCATAGATGTCATCTCTGCTTGCCGTATTGATTGCAGGATCTCGGTAACTGTGGCAAGATGTAATTGCTGCGGTTTTAATCAGCATATTGCTCGACAAATGTCTGCAAGCTTTTCAACAAGGCTGCCTAGACTTACCTTTCCTTGGTCGTCTGCTCCATACGGTGGGTTCTCCAATGCCCCTCGTAGTGCACCTTCGGCATTACCTCCGCGCAGCAGCTGCCGTATCTGTCCAGCCAAGGTCTGTACATCCGCGGTCGAGGTTGGCTGCGCTGCTGGAGTGAGCGTTGTAAGGTCAAAGTTGGCGGAGGATTCGGGGTCTAAGGCATCGATGTCGATTGTCCGCCAATTGATCTGAGCCATGATGTCGCAGTCTATCGCAAGGAAATTACGGCTATGGATTCGGTCGTCGTGAAAGTCTTCCAGAAAGAGATGTTTTAATGAATGCTATGCAATGCGCCTCGTGCCTGACGATGATGTGGGGTGGCTGCTGGCGCGGATATGGCTTGGCAGAGGCATGGATCTCGCAAGCTGCCGATTCGTTGCATGCGACAGGGGTCAAGCTTCGCGAGACGCGGGACGCGATCGAAGTGAATGACCACTCAATGATACCTTCACCAACCTGAACATTCACCTGCATTTGTCGCATGTGACATCTTGGACGCTATGAGCACTCGGGTTCAGCTTGCGATCTCATACCAGCCTCTTTGCGCTGCAAGGTCAGCCTCAAACACATAATCACGTACCGGAACGATCACACACATCCGCGCGCGCCTCCTGCGACACTAGAACCATGGATAAGGTTCGAGTGCATGACGAAGACACAATGGGTTCTGCTTCTGGGTCTGGTTCCGATATATCAAACCTGAGTGCATTGAACGAGAATGAGACCGATGACCTTGGTCGGCGCATACTCGAGAATCAGCGAGAAGCACAACGTGCAAGGCAAGAAAACCGACCATTCTGGAGAGCAAAGCCTCGACCGCGAACAACAATACCTGTAGAGACACTCGCAAACACTGCCGCTGCAGAATCAGGGCATCAGCGAGCTGCGAGCGCTGGTAGCAATAAAACAGACCCGCCATTGAACGTCCCGCGAGAATGGGGTAGAAGGGCCAAGAGACGGACAGACTGGCCTAGAAAGCTTGGTCTTGAAGAAGAGCTGGGTAGACAGCTAGCGAGAGCGGACGACGACTCCATATTTCCGCATAGAACGTTGTATACTGGCGACGACAATCCTCTAATGAGTCCTGGCGGCGTCATGGCTTCGCTTGAGAACACACCACCTTCAATGCGCAGGCGTCGACAAATGTCCTCGCCTTCATCACTGCATCACATGAACACCACATTACAACCGGCCTTAGACTCAGAGGACATCGAGTTCAACGACGCATCCCTGCTGGTATCGACACCTGCAGTCAATCATCGGAATCGCAAGATTGATATGTTGATGCAGAAGGAGATTGAGGTTGTCGAGAAACGGGCTGTGACTAAGAGGTCATTGGAGACTCTTGCTAGAAGGGCAACAGATGAAAACAGGCCAGGAAGTGCTCCGTCTGGCGGTCAGAGTAGAACTGTGGAGCGAAGACGAAGCAACCTCAGCGATAAGGAGAACGAGCCTGATGATATGGACATCTCAAAGCCGGCAGAACAGGCCGCGAGACCACCGCGAAGAAGCCAGCACGGACGGAACGATAGCATCGCTCTGCTGCGTAAGCTGGCTCGCGTATCCAGCTTGTCTCCAAGCCCTGCCAGAGATAAAGAAGACGAGCGCAGAGCGAGTGGCAGTCTTCCAGCCGCATCCAAAGACGATGACGTGAAACCAACAGAAGCTCGGACAGACTCTCGGCGTGTGCGCATCGATGAGCGTGCCAAGAAGGATGACAAGGGCGCCGAGCTTGATGCTGCAGCCCGGAAGACACCTATGGTGACTGGCGGATGGGTTGATACTCCAGCAAAATCTGACTCAAACAAGACTTCAAGAGATCCAAGAAGGATACTCAGCGAGCCGACACATCCAAAGTCAGCTCTCGAAGCAGTAGTCCAGGAAGCGAAGGAGAAGGGCGACCCTCTTTTGGGCGAGAACACGCTTGCATCCTTGGAGGATATAGTACATCCGCCGGATGCTACCAACTCTACTTTGAATTTTGATACAAATGGAACTTCGAATATTCCAACAAGAAGCAATGAGACCGCTGCTGGCCTCACACAAGCCGAAAAGGATCGAAGGCAGGAAGACCTCGCGCTTGAGAACCTCGACAAACGACTTCGCTCGACACGTTCGACCATCAAGGATGCGAACCGTGGACTGCGACGAATAGAGAACCGCATTGAAGCAGCGTCAGAGAGTGATTCTCAGCCAGACGGGATCCCAGCCCGGCACGACAGCGACTTCGAAGCCTGGGCAAGCACCTTGCCCCCATATACCGACCACAATGGCCGCACAATTTGCGCACACTGCGGCGGCTCGTACACCTCGGTGTGGCGTGGGCTGTGGGTGGAATTCCGTGAAAACTTCTACACTTGGACTGGACCAAAACAACAAAATTTACAACTCACCTGGCTTGGCTGGATCATCATAATCTGGTGGATCTGGTTCATGCTTGAGTCTACCGCATCAAATTATTTTGCTTATCGTTACGACACATATTTCCCGTTTGTGATACCCACTCTGCTTTTACGACCATTGACACCTGTTTGGAAACCTGTTTGGGATATGCTCATTTGGTGTTGGAGAGCTATCTTTGGGACAACAGCAAGACCAGATGGGCGTTGGCGAAGACCGCCTGCGAAAGTCATCACCTCACACACCACGCGAGTGATGGGAGGGAAGGAATGGATTGGAGCTGCTGCTAAAGCCACGGCGTCTGCGACTAGGAGGATTGTTAATAGTGCCAAGCAGGCCGTGGATGATGTTGGAGATATGTGGGATGATGACTCCTTTTGAGGACACCAAGAATGTTGGACAATGCCTCGAGTGAAGGATAGTAAGAGATACAGCTTTACCAAATGAGATCCAATTCTCTGCAGTCCCCGCTCGGGTGACCCTTCTCAGACAAAGACTGCTTGTACTGCCATGGTCGTACTGATTAGCCCTCCGGCCATTTTTGGACAACTCCACGAGCACATGCCTGAACTTGTGACATGGAACCCGGGAAAACCGGTCAGATGCTTACTAAGTCGCACAGAGTTCGAAGCTCTTGCCTCAAGCTTCACCTACACTGAAGTAGCTCACTCCCTAACTCAAATGAACAACGGGCTGTGGCCATGCCTCAATATCTGAGTCCAATCGTCTCCATATTGACGCTGGGATTAATAGCCACGACAGGTTCAGCCTTGGACCGGCCAGCTGACAGAGCGTTGCCGAGCTTCCCAGATGTGGCAGACAAGATACAATGGGCGGACCTCACTTTACTCACTAGCGATGAGCAGCTTCTCTTGACATCGCTTCAAGGCATCGTCAATCGTCGACAGCCGCGCATCTATCTTTACTGGAACGATAACGACGAGAGCAATCATTTGTGGCTGGCAGGCATTGCTGAGCATGTGTAAGCAGAGAATGTGACGGACACGCCGTTCGATCTACTGGAGACACATCGCAGTCAGATCAAAGGAGCAATTGTGTACGATCCGAATATGATGGACACTGTCAATCTGGCCACTACCCTGGCAGGCCTCCATAATTCTGTTGTTGCATCTGAAGATCTGGCTCTAAAGCACAGTCTGCCTATTGTGGATGATCTTCGTAGTCGCTTCAGAGGTAAACTCGACGTGTATGAGTATGCTCTGAAAGAAGTCCTGCCAAGAACCACGAATCGAGTCATCACTGGACTTCCTCCGATTGAGCTCAGAGATGTCGAAAACATCGCTTGGGCTAACATTACCCGTGTCAACACTTCGATCACGGATCGCTGGAACAGTGAGACTTACACAATGGATCTCACGCCCTTCCTGGATCATATGGAATCTGGTGGCTCATTATATCTGCGAATCAAAGACGCTTTCGGCGACGAGCCCCAGAGATCTACAATAGACGACTCTCAAGAGACCTCAGTCTGCGTCTCTCATATCAGAGTCATCGCCGATGGCACTCTCCTGGCCGATTTCGTACCAGGGACGACTGCCGAAGATCCATATCTGCTGGACGCTAGAGCAGCGCTTCGAGGATACCCATTCGGCGAACGCTGCGTGCGAGGTCCGAACGCTCAGCTGATTTACCAATTTCCCTTGCCTGAGGATACCGCTACTCGGAACTTGACTGTGTATCTGGGCTTGGCCAATTCTTTTGATGTCTCCGCCACAACCACGTTGCCGATCACTCGACATGTCCGCGCCACTTTCCGTGACTATGTGGTAGCAACATCGGCTCTTGTTGTGTGGCTTGACCCCAACCGGCCAGAGGAGATCGATCTGCTCTCCCGAATCTTTTCTTCTCTCGTATCGAACGCAGCGTACTTGGGATGGTTTCCCAGCGGTGGAGAAATGAGTGGTGTTACTCAAGCTGCAGCCCATAGTGTGTACGTGGTCGCAGCTGACAACCTCTACAATGGCAGCCTCATGGGCGGTCTCCGCAAGATATTCGCAGTGTTTAGCCATCAAGCCGACCCGTCGAAGTCACGCGCCAAGACGACGGCAATCGAGAACAAGATCTACATGTCCCTAACTTGGGGCGAAGGCGACAACATCCAATACAACCAGCATCGAATGCGTCAACTTTGGGATGATCCTGCTCGCGGCTCTTTTCCAATGGGCTGGACTATCAGTCCTCTTCTGTTGGACATTGCTCCGAATATGCTGCACTACTACCAAAGTACTGCTACTTCGAACGATACTTTGGTGACCGGCCCAAGCGGCGCGGGATATACATATCCTTCGAACTGGCAAGCAGAAGACCTCAAGCTATTTCTTGACGCTACAGCCCGCTATACTGAAGGCACGAGCACAGCATCGAATATGTGGATCTACGACCGGATCAACACGACTAGTATCGTGCCTATATCGAACGAGATTGTTGAAGCATATAAGTAAGCCTTTATCCACTCACTTCTCTGATATCATGCTCATTTCCGTCTAGATCCACAAACCCTCATCTCCTCGGCCTCTCAACCTCTCCAATTCAACCCACCTTCGACGGCATTCCAAGACCCGATGCACTGAATCCTTTCGCTGTCAACTACACGGCAGATCTTCCGGTCGCAGGTCTCCTAAACGTTGAGAATCTGGATACTGATTTGCAAATGTTCAAGAATTTCTCGTCTCAGTACTTTGATGGCACGAAACCTGTTTTCGTCGCTGGACTTCTCGCGAGCTGGTTCACTAATGTTACTGAGATTGCGAAGCTAGTGAAGAAGTTGCCTGAGGAGTTTGAGATTGTGGCGCCGAGTGAGCTCTGGGAGATGGCGAAGAGGTGTAGTGATCAGGAGGGCCATGGAAAAAGAGAGCGTTTGATGGGCCTGTGCTCTAGCGCAATGCGTCAGTAACATAGTATGTAGGCAATACAGAAGCTGTTGTGGAATCAAAGCCCTTCCGATACATTCAAAGTCTGATCGGAAAATCCACCATCAATTGAAGGCTAACTGAAGGTGAAGCAGATATGCCGCCTTGTCTTAGAGAGCATCACAAGTTTTAGTTGAGGGAATTATCGACTTGGAAAGAGATCATCTGCCTACCAAAGAGCCCCGTCCTGTAAGGCTATCGCTTCGTTCAATCAGATCACGTCCCGTTCATGCTGTCATGCAAATACTTTTCCGCCAAGTCCCAGCTCATGATGCAATAATGGAAAGCGAGGCAGAGCGACAGTCCTTCGGATATCCTCGATACTGCTGCCCAGCCTAGAATTCCTATCCGCGTGAACAAGACGCTTCGTGCCTATTGACACGATTGCGGCAGCTTGTAGCCGCGAATTCCCCGAAAACGGGAAGGCGAGGCGTCTTTTGTCGAGGATGAAGATTGCGAGTATTGTCGCCATTGCTTGTCGTGAAGATATATGCTTCCGAGCGTTCTGACTCCGCTCTGCATGATCGTGTCAAGGAGGATCCGGTAATGTCCAGGGTCTTTTCGAGTTTGACTAGCCGCTATGCAGTATGTGGCTGTCTCCAGTTTGATTGACTGCGGAAGTAGAGGCGGAAGATCACGCAGTTGATTCTATGCATCATTCGATAGCCCACAGCTCTTCGGTCTGAAGAGATGTGGCATTGGCTGTAGCGGATGCAAGGTAGTATGAGGTGGTTCGCTTGTTTCTCCCATGAATGATGATCAAGTTCCAAGGCTGTGTATTGTATGATGATGTCTTGCCGACTTCAGCAGCTCTTCCAGAATTTCATGCTCCGTGGCCGTGAATTCATAGCTCTCCTCAACTTTCAGGCAAGCCACGTTCGACACTCTCAAGTCCCAAGGCTCCTCAACACCTTCAGGCTCGACAGAGTAAGATTCGAATGTCTGGAAGTTGCTAGATCCCTCGAATTTCTCAGCTGCAATCCAGCCATTGAACCAGAGTGGTCGGCCTCGATCCAAGTGCAGGAGTTGTGGTGAGCATGTCAAGTCGGTTGCATTTTGGATATCGTTGTCATCAGCGGAGCTGGACTTAGTGGGTTTCATCACGTTCATGCTTCCAACTGTGCCATCGTGGAAGGCATAGCCGGAGTCGCCGGCCATCTCCCAAGAGAGCCAGAACGTCTCCTTGTCGCCTGGAGCCATTGTCAGCAATGCCCGCTGATACAGTGACAGCGCTCGAGACCACATACCATAAACCATGTCGTACATGCCCTTTTTTCCAGTCTCCGCATCGCCGTCTCGATCGGGTCCGTTCAGGCGGCAGGCCAAAAGAAGTGCCACGAAATGCCTCCACTTATCGACAACTATCACTCCAGAGTCTTGCATGTGACCACTTTCACCCGTCCATAGTCGGTTCGTCTTGATACTGGCAGAGAGTGGCTTGGGTAAAATGTCCCTAAGCCAAGTACGTTTACTTTCTGGGAACATCTTGCGGTCGATGAAGAACAGTGTACCAGTGTTGGCATAGTCTTCATCCTCGAAAAGCACCTCCGGATTGCGGAAGAAGAGCGCATCTGCATCGATGAAGATGGCTTCCTGGGAAGATGAGAGCAAGATCGCCCATGGTTTCGCGGCCCAGCCTTTCAAAGTCCAGCCATCGTCATCTACCATAAGACTCATGTCTCTCGTGACCACACCAGGGAGCTCCTCGAGCTTGTCTCTCATGTCTTCTCCCAGGTCTGAATCTCCAAGATACATAATCTCAATTGGAAGATTGCATCCAAGTCTACGAAGTCCAGGAATCGAAGTGAGCAGGTATGGCGCTTGCTTGTCGCCAGCAGTGAAGACCAGACCTCGACCTGCGAAGCCAGAGTAGAGCGACAGCAGATCGCCATAGAACGGGGTCAAGAAGGGAAACAGTCGCTCAGCCAGGTGATTGAAAAAGCTGCGGAAGCTGTCATGGGTCACAATGGTGTTCAAAAGGTTCCGGGGATTTGTTTCTCGAAGCCTTTTTATTACGTTCTGCTGTCGCCAGGCGCCTTGACTCCAATGCAGCTGAATATCTCTCCACGCCTCGAATGCTTGCTTGAATACCCGGACACGTAGCGAGAGCTCGCGAAGCAGATGGGTACCGCCAGTGGAGGGAAGGACAGCCAATAAGGCATTGGTGCGGAGCTCATCCTCGGTGAAGGTAGTCAGGTTAAGCACAGCTTGCTCGAGGCCTTGATCTGTCTGCTTTGCGACTGCCTTAGGCGAGCTGGTCGGGACTGTACGTGAAAGCTGCTCGTGGTCTATGTCGCCTTCCAGGAGTGGCTCTTGTTCGACCAGATCATGGTGATGCTGGGCCTCCACTGCTTTTGCGTGAACTGGAGAACTTTCGCTCGCTGCAGAAGTACCATATCCTATTTCAGTCGAGGTGGCGGAGTGCGACAGTATTAGTATGCAGAGGAAAGAGATACTTATTGCTACAGCCAGGAAGCGGCAAACGGCCAGTCGCCGCCCGAATCGCGACCACGACAACGTCACCATTTGTTTCCAGCTGCTAGCAATGGCATTGAAGACGATGTAGCATGAAGAGGTGTAAGTGCCTTACATTATGAACTCCTCATGCCTAGCTGGACTTGGTCTGCGAGTCATTCGTAGCGTCCGTTGTGGCTCAACTCTGGCATCGCCGGACTCATGCCCATGTGTTGAACATCTACCAAGACCCATAGTGGAAACTCTGATACCGGGGTGGCTGATGAAAGTACAGAATCGTGGTGGTGTTAAAGGAGGCAAGTCCCAATGATGAGGCTCCGGCCGCGGCTCATCTCCGCAATCGGATGTGGCTTGGCACGACTAGGCCCTTCACGACCGCACTCCTTTCCTTGACTTCACGTCTACAAGAAACTAGCAAGCCATAACTTCTGCGGTACACGGCGCACAAGAATGTGGCTAGCTGAGCGAGAAATTGAGACATTCTGACCACATCTGAGTCCGTAAGGAGACATGGTTCAGGCTTGGCCATGACTTGAATATGCGGTTCTATACGTCATCGACATTACCTATCATGCTGTCGCGACTCTGCCCGGAGCAATAGTGTTTAGCCGAGCTTGAAGACATCCATGCATTTCGATACAGGCGTTCGAAGAAGGACCCGCGATCTCATCTATCCGGCAGGACCAACTCCAGACGAGATGGCAGCGGCTGCGAAGAGCTGGTCCTCACCCGGCCACATCGCGGTCTCCCAAATTGTGACCAGGATGACTTTTACCATACAAAGATCGGGCCAGGAGAATACCACAGCGCAGCCGGTCTCCAGATCATACGTCCCTCCTGCAATCCTCCCCGGAGACACATTTTGAAGCTCTTCTTCCAAAGTGATTGTCATGAGATCAACGAGGCTCGGAGATGCCCCAAGTACAGCGCTTTAAATTGCAACGTACGTGATGTCGCTCTCTGAGACAGGCTAGGTATTGTAATGGTTGCTGAGCACGCAGTCTTTAACCACGGGATGTTTCTACTTACGAGAGCAGCCACTCTGCACTGATTTACAGGGCCACCACGCGAGCGTTAGGGGAAACATTCAACGACTGCCTATTCCAAGCCCAGACCCACAGTCATTCAAACGCGGACCTACTCGCTGTAGTGACGACTAGTGCAAACTTCGATGCGCGTGCACCTACACATCCTACGAAGCTTTGTTAACTGGCAAGCTAGTACCTTAGTCTAGGACCCATGCTCGAACATGTTTGAGCTTTGCGCTCGCTCTTGCAAGTGAGCCTCGACTTCACGTCTATCAATCCTCAATCCGCACTGCCAGCTCTCAGGACAGGTTATACAGCAAAATGCGAATCATCTCTGCTCTCGCGGCTTATGTTGCCCTCAATGGCGCAATCAGCGCTGCTGATCGATGCGGCAACGGCCAACTGGGTGTTTACTGGCCCTTGGCGAAGGACACTGCTGCAAAGGCATATTGTCAACAGTTCCTAGCTGGACGTGTTGCTAGGAGAGAGCTCGAAGAGCGAGACCCCCAGTTCTCGACCAGACCACCGCCGCTTTCTGTAAGGAGTGCACCCCCGCTGACTGTAAGACTGCTTCACTCAGTGGTGTGCGGACTTGTTGACATCTGACTGGTTCGCTGACTATGGTAAAGACCACTCCAGCAGCTCCTTCAACTACTCCGAGAGCTCCCTCGACTACGCCAGCAGCTCCTTCAACCACGCCTTCCACGACTCCATCGACAACTCCGTCGACAACCCCATCGACTACCCCTTCCACGACCCCTTCCACGACTCCGTCCACGACTCCATCCACAACAGCTTCAACGACTCCATCAACAACACCTTCAACGACACCATCCACGACCCCATCAACAACCCCTTCTACGACCCCTTCTACGACCCCTTCTACGACCCCTTCTACGACCCCTTCTACGACCCCATCAGCAACACCTTCAACTACGCCCTCTACGACACCATCCACAACACCATCCACCACTCCTTCTACGACTGCTTCTACCACTCCATCCACCACTTCATCCACTGTAAATGTCTCACTGCATGGGTCATCACGATTTACGCTGACGAATGTCTAGACTCCATGCAAGACCACGACCAGCAAGTCAACCACAAAGTGTACTACTTCTTCCCAACCATCAAAGCCTGAGCCAACATGCGAACGGTAAGTCTCTCTTCTATCTTTCGCCGTCCCTAATTGTAAATGCTGATGCTACTCAGTCTGCTCAAGCAGTTGAAGGCGGAAAACAGGAGGGTAAAGACTCGAGTCTGCAACTGTCTTGCTTGAAGAGGTATTTCGGATTGCTCAAAACCTCAAACCACCTCGCCGCTTTCGGTTTGACCTATTGGACAAGGACGGCAGATTTACTCCGAACATGGTCTTCTGAACTCGCAATTTATTCTTCTTTATAGTCGGCGATGCCTCAAATGTGCACGCTCGCTGCGCTTGGTATTAAATCTTTTGGTCTTCCTTTGGTCGATTGTCATCAGGTTGTCTTGAATTCTTCTCGGGTCTATTCATGGTAGCGGAATGTTCTAGTGAAAGCCACCAGGCGCTACTTGGTGGTTAAATTAAGGTTTCTTGGGAGGATCTGAAGCGGACTTCTTGACGCGCGGAACGCGATTCCTTGAGCGCCACAAGAAGCCACACATTTCTCATTACGAAAATCAGAAGAACACTTCTAGTCCGATTTTGGTTGGACGCTTCACTAATGAAAGCTCCTTGTAGCTGCAGCTGTGCTATAGCAAGCCTTGAACGGCCATGCCGAGGAGCACGTTGCAGAAAGTACTCGCGTCCAAGATTCGAGCACCTTCGGATGGTGAAGGACTCTCTGTGCAAAGAAAGCAAAGCAGACCCACAGCTTCAAGCTTGCATGCCATCCTGGTGCCTTTGCATGCAGCCGATGCAGCCCAAGTTGGGTGACATCCTCTCTGCATTCAATGCTCTCGAAGTAGCATTTTGACCACTCTGCAACACCGAGATCACTTCGAAACGAGTTGGCTGTCCGCCCGTCGACTTCTCAAGATGTTCATCAGACTTGGATACCTAGGCACTCTTCTCTCGGGCTCGCTGCTGCTGTTTCTGATCGTTAAGTTCCACAATGTGATGCGGGAACTGGGTGTTGCACCCTCAAGAGGACCTGCGTTATTGGAACTGGAGCCGATCGCCGAACATCCAGTCAAGACACTCGTCGAAAAAGCAGAGAAAGGATTCGATCAATTACTCAATCGACAGTCCGACACTTTAAAGAAAGCAACGACAGAATATCGCAGACGATATGGACGTTCGCCTCCACCTGGATTCGATCACTGGTATGAGTATGCTGTCGCCGAGAAATCTCCTATCATTGACGACTTCGATGTGCTGGAGCGAGCGATTGAACCGTTCCTGGCTTTGAGTGGAGCTGAGGTGGCGAAGACTTTGCAGGAAGCTCAAGATGATAGAGGCTTCGATACTTGGTCTTGTCGCGTCGAGAATGGACGAATGATGCCTGGTTGTGAGCATCTTGGGGAGGAAAATCTCCGGGTTTTGGCAGATCTGCGAATCCTATCACATCTGCCCAATATGGAAATGCTGATCAATGCATTGGATGAACCACGGGTCCTTCTGCCAGCGCGCAAATCGACTTCACGAGTGGAGAGGGGTCCCTCAAGCTTCCAGTGGACCGATAAATCGCATCGAGAGGTGTGGAAAGAAGTCGTCACGAAGCAATGCAAAGGCAGTACGCGTTCGACCCGAAATGCAACGAGCCACATCGCTGGTCTGCCGCTCGTTCAAGACATCCATAATGCGAAAGATCTCTGCCAACACCCCGAGTATGAACACATGCACGGATTCTGGGAAAGTCCTACCACATTCAAGATGACCAACTCTCCCGTGCCTCTGCTTTCGCCTGCTGTACTGTCAACAATGTCCGACATCCCATTTCCTGGAATCGACTACAACAGTGCTTACTATTCGTATGATGCCAACGAAGATATTTCATGGGAGCAGAAATCAGATGGTCTTTACTGGGCAGGAAAAACGACCGGAGGGTTCCATGAAGCTTCAGATGACGACCACTGGATACAGCATCATCGTCAAAGATTCGTGTCTCTGGCCAACGACATTTACCCTCGATCGCATGCATACTTTCAGCGCGCATCTGAGGAGTTGGGCTGGAAGCCTGTTGTCAAAGATCTCTTGAACAGCGACTCTTACCACGTATACTTCACAGATGTGGTGCAATGCGAGAACGACGAGACTTGCGATGCTGTGAGAGATTACTTCGGCGTTCATGAAGCAGATCCTCGATCAGAGTCTTTCAAGTATACCTTGAACTTCGACTTGGATGGCAATGGTCATTCGGCCAGATTCTATCGTCTGCTGGCTTCCAACTCTCTGCCCTTGAAGCAGACTGTCTTCAAGGAGTGGCATGACGATAGACTTATTCCATGGGTGCATTACGTGCCAATATCGCTGGCAATGGACGAGCTGCCAGAAGTGGTGAGGTATCTGACCGAGGAAGAAGAGGGCAAGAGAATAGCAAAGAAACTGGCTGTCAATGGCCAGGTCTGGAGTCGAAAAGCTCTCAAGCCAGTTGTCTATCTTTATAGACTGATGCTAGAGCTCGCGAGGATAACAGATCCAGACCGGAAAGCTGGAGAATCATGATTTACAAAGAGTACTTGAACAGCGGACTCTTGTCTCCCATTCGCTCAAGCTCTTCTTCCCCATACCTGGCTATGGCCTCTTGTTCCGTTACATGCTGGTTACGCCTATTGTGGCTCCAATACAAGAACTCGAGCAGTAGCGCAGCACAAATGCCAGCGCTAGCGAAACCGAGCGAGCTGCCAAAGCCCGTCGGATAGCGTGGTGACTCTCTTTCCAGGAAGATGAACGATCCAGCGAATCCTCCTGAGTTTCCGATCATGATCATGAATCCAATTCCAGCAGCTCTCTTTTCGGCGCCTGCGAGATTGTTGATCGTCCAGCTGTTATTGCCGGGAATGATTGGGTACAGACCGATGCAGGCCAGGCATACCATAACGTAGCAGAGAGCGATGTTCTGGTCGATCTCGGCTGCGAAGGAGAAGAGGACTGAAAAAGAGACGACTAACAATAACTGGTGTCCAACAATGAATGGCACTGCGAACTGTCAGCCATGCTCGCTCGAATCTTGGAGCGTGTGGTAGTATACTTCTCCAAGCCAATTTGTCCGCAACAAGTGCCGATGTCACAGCAGCAATCGCACCGCATATGTATGGTGGTGCAGTAAGCAGCTGAGCTTGTGTACTCTCGAAGCCCATGTTACGTATGATGGAAGGCATCGTGAATTTCAGACCATAGTTGGGAACACAATTTGACCAGAACACAATGGCCTGTAGGTATAGCTGCCAATCTGTCACGACCTGCTTCAGGACGCTCCAGTTGATCTTTCGCTTCTCCTTGGTACCATCCATGTTGCGCACTTTGTCGGTCGTCTTTACGCCTCGGTAAGCAATGTGGCTGAGTTCGAGGAATCTGCTCTCTTCTGGCGTGAGCCATTTGGCTGTCGTTGGCGAATCGGGCAGAGCGAAGAAGCACAAGGCACCGAGGACTACTGATAGAATGCCCTCGAGAATAAAGCTATGAAATTTCAGCGTTGTCATGGTAACTTTCGTCATCTCGATACGTACATCCATCTCCATCCTTCATAGTTACCAAGACCATCCATCTGCGCGATACCTGCGGCAAGAAGACCAGAGAAAGCTCCTGACGCAGCACTCGAAAGATAAAACATGGCCATACGTGTCTGCGTTCTCTGAGGCGGATACCATTGTGACACCAGCCAGATTGCACCCGGAAAGAAGCCACTTTCAAAGACACCGATGAGGAATCGTGTGACCAGCAAGCCAGCAAACGAAGAAGTGACGCCGGACAGAGTCATGACTGTGCCCCAGCATGTCACCAGAATGCCAATGTAAAAGCTTGGCTTTTGAAACTTGGACAGCAGTAGCTGTGAAGGAACCTCGCAGAGAACGTAAGGGATGAAGAAGACCATCAAAGCGATGTTGTAATCATTGCCCGTCATTCCGAGACTGTCTTCGAGACCTTCGATCTTCGCATTCCCAATGTTTGCCTGCAACTCAAGTCAGTATATGGGCGCGAAAAGATTCCTTAGAGTTGCGTACCCGGTCGAGATGAGCGATCAAGTACAGAAGAGCCAGCATCGGGACCAGTCTCAAGTCCACTTTGTGATATATCCGACTAGCCTCCTTGGGGTCAATATTATTGAGCCAAATGCGTTCACCTTCAGTCAGTCCAGGCTTATACTTAGCACCTGGCCCAACTTCGACATGGTCAATGGCTTCGACAGCTTTCTCTTTGACATCGAGCGAATCCTCTTCGCTACGACGCGGACTTTGTGCCATATTGATTGATGCTGAGGGCAAGTGATAGGTCCAGAAACAGGGAAGGCAGAGAGAGACCGCAGGAGGAGCCGATTGTACAGACCTTCTGCACTTCTTTAAAGCTGCTGCATCATTGCCATGGGTACGACAATCATGTACTCCTCACTTCGCCAGACCTGTCCCGAGACAGTCGGTAGTAGGGAGCTGCACACTACGAGCACATCCTAGAGTCAGACTAAGACGCTGTTGCACATTGGGAGGTAGTAGATGTCGATCAACTTGATCTGCACAGCTTCGCAAATCTGGCTGATCTTTGAACCATTTACTCCAGCATCGTTGTACTGACTAGCTGTTACAGGATGACTCTCGAATTGTTCGTATTGGAGGCTCATGGTAGGTGGCGTGCTAAAGTGACATGCACGTGCTGGGCGCGTGTCTTGGTGCGGAGTTGGAGATCTTGGATTTCTTGGCCGGCCTTGGATACTCAGGATTCTCAGGCGGATGAAGGCGTCGATTTGTCCTTGCACCCTGCAAGTAGATGCAAGATTCTCAAGCTTGCAGTGAAGGTGCCACCGAGACTTGCCAGGCTCTTGTGAATTTGCGCCTCTAGCTGCTATGTCCGTGGAAACAGCCAGTTTATTCCCACCAGCAAGCTGCTAATCGCTGCATGAAGGTGTGTATTAGTCGCTATACCGCTCGTTCCCGACCTTCACGAGGAGAGCGAAGCCAGGCTCGCGGTAAGAAGCATGGAAGGATGAAGCAACCAGACCATTTGATAGTATCCGCAATTCTTTGAAAACCCATCGGACGTCCTGCAGCAACGATCGGCTACCGGAAGTCTGAGGACAATCCAAGACCACATGGCAACGCGTTGATGAGCTTTGCATGTACCCCGTGGGGAGAGCAGGTCCACAGAAGGAAGCTGTGGTTGCACTCTCAAGGGCTTGGCCGCGAACAGTCCTCTCACTCCATGTTCCACAGCATCAGCCAAGAAATGCAGTCGAAGCAGACTTCGCGCGAGTCATTGAGACCTGCATTCTGTATCGGTAATGACTTGCAGTCATGAAAGATGGTGGGAATACTTCGTGTTCAAAAGCCATAAAATTGGTGTCCAGGCGCGCGGGATAAGAGGCGTGCGTCTATCTGCTGCATACACGGGCTGGTCGTGGTTGAGAGCTGCCAATGGAGCGTTGCAGGCGGCCTGATAAGAGTCTGCGAGAGTGGTGAAGGATGGAGGATGGAGGGAAAGAAAGAGGAGCGTGTTGAAGCTGTATCGCTCCGCCTCGTTACGAGCCAAACTCTATCTTGGCGCGCGGTACGATGATGAACCTTCCTCTTCTTTTATCACCACAGACAACAACACGAACATTGCAATAATATATCAGCATCGTGGAGGCGAAGACAGACACGTCTCCATTTGGGCAACGCGAAAGACAAGACTATGACCAGGTTTTCTCCGAACTCTATTCCACTCAAGTCAAGATGACGTACTGTTATGATCCAATATACAAGTCTTCGATGACATGAAGATGGCAATTTACACCAACTACTCAAACTATGGCGGCCGCAAGTTCAGCTCCAAAGTCGCCTGAAAAGGCTACAAATGGACCTTCAGAAGCAGAGATACGACAAGAGTCGTCCAAAGCTGCCCAGAAAGCCATCGAAGCGCAGCAAAAAGCCAATGAGCTGAAGCAGGCCGCTCATGGCGCTGCAGATCCCGAAGAGCGCCAAAAGCTCATGGAACAAGCGATTGATAAGCAGGTCGAAGCAGAGTCGTTCGGCAAGACGGCGAAGTACATGCGAAGAGGCACCTTTCAAGGCATGGCCGTCGGAGCAGGTTTGGGGTCGGCTCCAGGCTTGACGCTCGGTGCCTTGACAGGGACACTGGTGGGTGGTGTCACTTCGACGATTACTGGCGGTCTCGGTGCAGGCATAGGAGCGCTGGTAGGCTGGATCCACGGACCATTCTGGAACATGGGCGAAGTAATTGGAGGCAAGATCAAGGATGTCACAGGCTCTATACCGGGCAAGAAGGCGACAGAAGAGCAGAAACAGACCTTGGAGAAGATGATCGGACAAATTCACGAGGAAGATATGCCGAGCACGGAAGATCTGAGAGGTATGGCCAACGATGGTTGGTCAGGAGCTAAAGAGCAAGGCAAGTCTTGGAGTAGATCTGCAGCTACATATATGCCTGGAAGCAGGACCAATGCTACTGGCAAAGTAAGAGACGGCGCATGGCAGTCGAGAGACAGCGCTAGGCTGGCAGAGGATCGAGAGAGGGTCGATAGCCGGACTGTGGATGCTCTGATCAAGTCTCAAGGCCAGGCAACGGCGCAACCTTCGAAGCAGGCCGGACAGCAGCCCAATGTACAGACTCGCGACGCACGCAAACGTGCGCCGCCCAGCTCCTCTGCTGTTCCTCAAACTCAAGCAGTACCTCGCAAGCAGCCCAAGAAGCTTGAAGTAAGGTCAAGCCAGACAGACCAGTCGCGATCTGCTCCTAAGACAGACTCGAAGAAGCCAAGGAAGCTCGAAGTGAGGTCCTGACATTGAGCGCAGACTTGGATGCTAGTCTTGCTGCCCTGATCCGGCACTTGATGTGTCCATGAGTCTATGCCCGCTTCGGCCGTGAATCATCATGCCATGATGTGGGTGATCTGTGGGGAAAATTCTCATGAGAGTGAACTGTATCGTTGACCTCTCAAACGCCGCCGCTGACAGCCTGAGCTGTGGTGCCAACATCGAACGTCGATAGTGCAGCAGTGACTTGCGCACGCTCCGACTGGATGTTCTTGTCGGCAAAATAGTCCTCAACATCCTCGCTGAGCTCGATGGTGGAAAGAAAAGCTCCCTTCTGCGCTTCTCGAGCCTCCTCAAGCATATCGTCGTCATCCAGCTCTCGTGTAGCTATCGAAACGGATGTGGAATGCTCATTGCCCGAAGTGGTGATTGGTATTGTGTGCACGACAGTTGCACCAGTGGCTCCTCGAGTGTGAGATGTGGTCCGACCTAAGGCATGCTCTTCGTCGTCCTCGCCGTCATATTCAGGAGTCACCAGTTCATCATCGTCGGAGACTTCGGAGGAGCTGGAGTGCTCCGTCTCCCATTCGCTGTCATTGCCAAAGTCGACATTGTTCCACCGCACAGTGGACTCCTTTGCGGCTTCAGCAACATCTTCGGCCTGGTACTCAGCTTGAGGCTGCTCTTCGACAGAATCGAGGTCAAGCTGGTCCATCAAAGTGTCCAGGAAGTTCGCATGTCCCACAAGTTTCCGGAGATCGTGCGAACCTCTTCTTGCTTCCCTTCCAAGTTTCGAATGAGCTCGAGGTACAACAGGTATGTACTTCAAGGTACGTTCCAAAGACGGTCGTGGCATTTTCGCTTCGGGCAAATTCAATAGTGTTGCACAACTATAGGTACGAGCGATTCAAGGTGTTTTTGCGATCGGAGTGATTCTGCGAAAGCAGGCGGACGATCGAGCGACAGCTGGTAGACAGCACTTAAGTGACCTCAAGAGCTCGCTTCGGTTGTGGTCGGGGCGTCTCAGAGCTACCGAGCTGTGTTTCGTTCAAGAGACCTGTGAGCTTGCTTGTCTGAACCTCACGTCAGCAAGGCACATAACACAAGCATGACCAACCCAGCTTCCGAAGAGCTTGGCTGTCCATTCCACCAATGGCACGCACCTGTGAAGAAGCTAAGGTGCTGCTTGGCGTTCAGCTCACATGCGAGTACTAAAACAGGGCAGAGCAGTAATGCGTTGGTGCTGTAGAGAAGTGGAACATGAAGCGAAGTGAGGATTGCAACGACAACCTCTCCCCATGGCACACACTTTGAGGCATTATACAGGGCAACGTAATACAAGGGACCAATGACTTCACGCTTGGTGGCGTCAAAGTCAGCATGCCGCTTTCCGCGAGTGCCGCACAACACCGCAAACTCAATTCCATGCAGAGATCTACATGTGCTAACTTCATATGTAGAAATTCAAGCGGCTAACCTCACTTCTCAAATTCTGCTCTGGCCTAAGATGTCCTGCATGAACCGGCACAACCAACGAAAGCATTATAGTTTGCTACGCCGCTTGCAGGCTCGGCCATAATGTCAACTCCTGAGCCAGAAACACTGCCAAAGGAGACTGAGACAGTGCCGGTGTTGCCATTAAAGGCTTTCGAGCAGAAATTCTGTCCCGCGGATACCGGACATGGCGTTGAGTCGTCGCCAATGGTGATGTATGCCGTGCCAGCTTCAGAAGCCAGGACAATCGCAAACACTTCATCTTGAAGGATCTCAGTAATGGCGTAGCAGGTCTGGTAACCATTTACATTGATGTCCGACTTGCAGTTATTGCCCGTGGCATCAGTCGTTGCTGCCGATGCTGGCGAGGTGCGGTACCAGTATACGATCTTATCTTCACCTGCAGCCATTGACGGTGCGGCATTGGCAGCATTGTACGCGTGTTTGTATGCAGCAATCTGGTATGGAAGGGTTTCCAGCCAGCCTTCATGAGGGTATCCATTGACATATTCGGCAGCCCCATCTGGAATACCTGCATCGACTATTGGACCAATGTAATGCGACTCGCCATAATCGTTCCAAGTGACAATTTCGACAAAGTCTGGCAGTACTTCCAGAGTCTGGTTCCAGCGAAGAGACCACATGCTGTCACCACGCCAGACCCATGCCTTGTCGTATTGAGGAAGATCTGTATAGAACCATGGAGACACTCCCATCATGTAGCTCTTTCCAGCTGGCTTGAGGAAGTCTGCATCCCATGCATTGTCCGCATCGGTCGATATGTCAACTGGTCCATCTGGCCACATGTTCCAGGAGAACGCGCCATCCACGAGGTCGACATTGAAGCCGTTTGGACCGAGCGACGTCCAATCTGGAACGAAGTAGATGCCACCATCGATACTGCTGCGGATTGTGGACCATCCATCAATATCGCTGTTGCTTGGACCTTCGAAGGTAGACACCAGTGGCTTGCCATCGACCTGGAAATATGCTCCATTTGGACCGTAATCTTGCAGGATTGAGATCACTTCATCGTCTGCCCAGGCGCCGTCTGTACCTCCAAGGTAGTCGAATGACAAGAAGAGCTTGAAGTCGGTCGATAATTGGCCGGTAAGACTATTGGCAGCTTGGAAGGCATAGCTCTTGTTCCTCGTCAGTCTGGTGAACACATACTGCCATGGAATCGCTGACCATTTGGGTAGCTGTTGTGCCCTCGAAAGGAGTGCCGATGTTCAGCACAAACGCATCAATGCCATAGCTTTGGGCAAGCTCAATGTCCGACACCCAGTTCTCGATCGTGTAAGCAGCAGTATTGCCGACCTGCGGTCATTGTCAGCAAATGGAGTCTCCGACAGGCCCCGAGCTTTCGTACGATGACATGCGCAAATACGCTTTGTGCTGTAGCGAGCGACGGCAAGAACGCCGCTAGAGCCAGGTGCTTGGAGAACACCATTTTGATGGTCGTGATTCGATGTCGTGACCTTACATGTTTGCGCAGGCTCGAGGTGAGTATTTACGCTGTTTCCCCCATTGATGGCATTGCTATTCTCGTCTTTGGATTGATCCTTTGTATGGAGCATTCTCGTATACTTAATCATTGTTTCTAATGTCAACTCAGCCCTGCTTTTGCTGTGGGGAGGCTACTGAAGTGCTAATATACCCATGCCTGGACACGTCGCCGGCCCGAGCATTCCCTGCTCATATACCTTGTTCGTCCACTTCACCGGTATGATCCGATGGAGGACGACCACATTTCGCCTGCACGCTTCTGTCCTCGACCTTTGAAAGACACCAAGCTCCAAACATGATGCAGTGGAAGCTTGAGACAATGACAGACGCGCACTAGCTCCAACGAGCAAACCACTTGGCACATCTAAGCACCTACCAAAGACGTCAAGTCGCACAGCAGAGCATACTACCAATCAGCAGGATCTCAGACCGGGCACTACATATTAGTCAAGCACTTCTTCACATGGCGCGCCGTTTCGGCATTTATTTTCCAGCCGAACACCTGGAGCGTGTGCACTAGTCAAGGGACCTCACAGCCTTGGGCGTCCTTCACCAAAGACTCGTAAAGACACCCTGCTCGTGCCCTATTCTTGGTATGTAACAGCACTGTAGCGAGTGGCAGGATGGAGTGGAGATCTTTAGCACCATTTTCACCTTAGGTCTTCGCATATCGTTCATCACATCGCTGCTGGAGGTGTCGACCTTCAACAGCGCCACAGAATCCACTTCATGCCTTCTACCATAGCTAAGAGGACACAAGCTATAGTCTTGCCGCGACAGCGCCTCAGATTCTTGGTTGAGTACTGAACGATCAAGCGGGCAACTATGGCCTCCACAACAATGGCAACTAGCACATCGACACAAACCGGGAGCTCCGACGTAACAGCTTTGACAACGACTTTTACTCCTCCAGCAAGATGCACGGAAAGCGCATCAATGTTCGACATGCTGTCCGCACCAGGCTACTACGTCTGGGCAAATGAACCAATACCTGTAGAAGGAAGTACAGTGTCCTCCTGTTACCCCAGCGAATGGATAGCAGCATACAGCACAGCAAGCCGAACCGGATCCGATGGCACTATCACTGGCTCATCGATCGTACCTGCGATGAGTCCGCTTGTATGTCCTTTGAGTTGGGGAACAGTCATGACTGCCCCGGGGAATTATATTGCTTGTTGTCCGCCGTGAGTACAGAATCGATACCAAACATGAGTTTGGAGGGCCGGCTAATGACAATGTTCAGCAACTTCTCGGCCAATAATCCTAGCACGACAGTCGATGGTTACAGGCCTTTCTATGGTGGAACTTGTTATTCTGATGTCACAAGTGGCCAGACTTTGAGGGTGACGCAGTATAATGAGAAGAGCATTTCTGTTACGAAGGACTGGGTCGTTACTACGACGAGTGCGCAGGTTTATGCTCATCCGATTGATGGGTATGCGTTACAGCAGGCGCAGGAGACGGTTGTTGTGACTGCGAGTGATGTGAGTCGTGCTCATGCCATTGCAGCGATACATGAAAGCTGATTGATCGTGAAACAGTCAACAGCCACCAGTGTTGCGGCGAGCGTTACTACATCCCCGGTGTTAGCATCGTCAACGTCGTCATCATCGAGTTCGAGCTCAGCATTGAGCGGTGGCGCAATTGCTGGTGTTGTCATTGGTGTTCTTGCAGGAGTATCACTACTGGCAGCAATCCTCTGGTTCTTACTTCGCCGAAGACGTCAATGTAGGCCAGCCGCCGTTTCAAATGAAATACGCGGCTCAAACGATTCAGAAGCCTCTGAGGGTGTAGAAGAGATCAAGCAAGTGCACGAAGCCGCTGAGCAGCAGATCTACGAAGTCGAGAGCCCGATTCGAAACGAGCTACCTGGCGACAGGAGAGAAGCTGCAGAGTTAGAAGCGGGAGATGTGTATAGCGATCGGAAGCGATGAGGCCTGACCCGTGAAATGAATGATGATGACAAGAGAAAGACTTCTATACCCCTAAAGTATCATCATTGTTTACCACACCTTACCTCACAAAGGCTCCAAAGCCCCTCGCTTCAACATCTCGAACTCAGCAATCTCCCTAACAAGCGGCTTATACCCACCAAGATCCTTGGCACTAACCCAGTTGCCATGAACCTGTCGCAAGTCAGTCAGCGCTCCATCCCACAGTTCACCTTCTATCGTATGTACTCACCTGAGCCTTCATATGAAATGGTAACTGCACAATCGCAACCTCCTTATCAAACTCCCTCGTATCAATAACCACAACATCACATCTTCCAACCTTAACCCTATCCAACAAAGCAATAACCCACCCATCACCCTCAACCGCATCCTCACTCCTCGGAACAAAAACCGGCTCTTGAATCAAACTATCATCACCCGCATAATACCACTTCACATCCCCAGTCCTATGATCCACCTGCGCCAATCCATTCAACCCCGGGAAATTATTATACCCTCCACTAGAATTCTGCTTGATAAAAACATTCATCCAAACAACATGATACTCCCTCCCCATCAACCTCTCATCAATCCTCGGAAACTCGTTAGGACAATCCAGAAGAATCCTCGGATCAACCAATCTCCCACCATCAGGCTCATTTGCATTAATCTCCCACCTCACAAAATCCGCCTTCGTATCCTTAGCAGGCATCCTTCCATCCTCAGGCGGGAAAAATGGAAACGCATTATCATGAACTCTACTACTCTCCACAAATATCTTAGAAGGATCTGATTCATCTTCCCAAGCACCAGCCGTATGTATCGCCATACAATTCTTCCAAAACGTAATGTCGAGTTTCACCTTTGTTCCAGCCACAAGGAGGATTCTCGGCATCTCGGGGGATTACTATGATCGTATGTCCGCGGGAATAATTGTATGCCCAATGATGTCCACCTTTCTTCATTCTTTCAATCGAAGCATCGAATGGCCAAACGAAAAGTAAAAGCCAGGATTTTGTGATTGCGCAGTCGTGGATTAGACCGGGACGGTTGGGTTCGAAAGGCATTTTTGACCAGAATTCGTTTTTTATGTTTCCTTGTCGGTCTATAGTGTAGGAGACTATATCGTCTGTTGCTATGCCTTTTGCTTCGTAGCCGTGGCAGATGAGGGACTCAGTGAACGGGTCGTATTTTGGGTGTGCGGTCATTGTTTTTCCTGGAGCAGTGAAAGGGTCGTAAGATTTGGTTTCTAGGGTTTCGGGATTCACGGCGTAGGGAAGGGCACTTTCTTTCATGGCGAGGAGGTGGTTTGCCCACAACATCAAATTTGTGTTTGCAGTGCTATCGACTGCGGCGCGGACGCAGGGATGGTGGGTATAGGGGTTGCGATACAGGCCAAAGAGAGCTTTCCCAGCTCGGCGTTCGAGTTTGTAGCGTTGTGTTTCGACGTATCTGGTTTTCATGTCGACTCTGCCGTTGTGGAAGCGGAACGCTGAAATGTTGCCATCGCCGTCGATGGGCACATTGCCTTCTACTGGTGGGACGAATGGGTCGACCATAACTCGATAGAAAGTTCCATCGATCTCCTTGGGTATGGTGCCATATACGACAAGATCGGCAACTTCTCCCTCAAGGCGGCAAGGTAGGTTGGACCCGTAGAGATCGAGTGCCACTGGCCATTTGCTCTTGAGCTCTGTTTTGACGTCGCCATTTCTCGGCTGAGGGCTGGAGTAGAAAGTATTCTGGGCGTCCATTGAATCGTTTCGAGTAGCTTGATTGGGTCTGGATCTTTGTCGTTGCCCCATTTGTCCTTCATCTTATCGTGGTACATTTGAACAATGGTCGACATGTTGGCGGTGGAAGGAGCCTAGAAATCCGCTGAAAAGTTCTGGCTGATAGGTACCAAACATTCTTCTCGTGGACAGTCAAAGCTATATGTGTGGTCTGAACCTCAAGCACCGGGATGATCAACGTTGGACTGCTTGCTGACCGCCCACTGGATGGTCAATTGAGGTGTCTGGTCTTGCTTCGGATGTGCGGTTGTCTTGAGCTTACGGTCGTAGAAGTGGAGTAGCCACGGCAGTTGGTCTTACCACAAGTCTGTACGTTGGCGCATACGAAGCAGGTCGGATCTCTGTTAATAATCTTGATGTTCGAGTGTCAGCTCAACGAATAAAGAGCTAGAAGTTCGTCAGTAAGAAGTCCAATACCCTGTATCGGCAATTGTGCCTCCTCATTGCCGCCAGGCCACACCGCGCCTTTGTGCGGCTCTTCTGTGTCAAAGTCCCAGGAACATGCCTGTCTGCTCCGCGATCATCCCCAGGTCAGCTGATCACGGAGTAGGCGTGAGGTCAGAAGAAGCCGCTGACTGATGAGTCTGAAGTATGCAAGCGCTGCTGATACAGTAAATACGTACGGTACGCCAGCTCGCACGCAGGGAATCACAGGAGGCAATGAAATACACATGCAATACACAGCGCCTCGCCCAGCGCATGACCGTCCTCTATATACCCAAAGTGAACTCGACACCAACGTCGATATCACGAGCTGTGAAAGAAGAACTTTTGTTAGCATGATGCAATCTCAGAAAAAATCAATGGTAATGCTGTATTTCTTACCAATCTTCACGACTTTGGAAAATTGCACACTCTTCTCAGCGGCTGTCTGGAGGTCATCGATCGAGAAGATCTTGAGACCGCTCTCGTTGATCAGCTTCTGTGCTTGTTCCATGTTGGTACCTTGCAATCTTGCAATGACTGGTGTTCGGAGATTCATGCTCTCAACAACGGAAATGAGACCCTTGGCGATGGCATCGCAGCGGACGATACCACCGAAGATGTTGACGAAAATGGCGGTGACCTTGGGGTCAGAGGTGATGAGGTCGAAAGCCTGCTTGATGGCTTCTGGGGTAGCACCACCGCCGACGTCGAGGAAGTTGGCTGGGCTGCCTCCGTTAAGCTTGATGATGTCCATTGTTGCCATGGCAAGACCGGCACCGTTGACAAGGCATCCGATATCACCGTCCAGCTTGATGAAGTTAAGGCCAGCCTCGCCAGCCTTGACCTCATCGGCATCTTCTTGCGAGACATCTCTCCAGTTGAAGATCTCCTTCTGTCTAAACTCAGCGTTGTCGTCGAAGTTGAGCTTGGCGTCCATGCAGAGAACCTGGTGGTCGGAGGTCTCTGAAAGTGGGTTGATCTCGATTTGTGTAGCGTCCTTCTCCATGAAGATCTTGTAGAGCTTCTTGATGGTATCTGCAGCTGGCTTGATGCATTGTTCCGAGAAGCCGAGCTTGGTCGCAACGTCGTTGGCCATCTCATCGGTCACACCCTTGTGGATGTCAATCTTGGTGGTGATGATGGCTTCTGGGTTCTCCTTTGCGACAGTCTCAATGTCCATACCACCCTGGCTGGAAGCGACAATGACAGGCGCCTGGCTTCCACGGTCCATGAGGATGGCCAAGTAGAATTCTCGTCTTGCGAACTTGCGCTCGACAATGTATACGGAGTTGCAGATTCTGCCCTTCTCGCCAGTCTGTTTTGTGATGAGCTTCTGGCCGATCATCTGGTCTGCCAGGATGCTGGCCTCTCGGGGCGAGTAGACTATCCTCACGCCACCCTTGAAGCCATTGGAGAAGTGACCCTTTCCTCGACCTCCAGCTAGTACTTGGGCCTTGATGACCATGTCCTCTCCTCCGATGGTCTTGGCCACCTCTTCAGCCTCCTTCGCCGAGTGGGCGACATTGCCTTTCGGTACACCGATGCCGTAGGAGTCGAGTAGCTGGGCGGAGCGGTATTCGTGGATGGACAAGTTGCGGACCTGCTGTTGCGCAGCCTATAGTGTAGATAAACTTTTAGCACATGCGCAGCTTCTGGGTGTCAGTAAGTGAACTGTGGCCTACCCGGAAGCTCTGCAGGTTGGAGGCGATTTGCCTGCTGCTTCTCGCGAGCTTGAACATCTTGTCTGCGCTCGCCGTTGGGTGTTAAAGAGAAGTGTTTCTGGCTGTAAACCTGAATGCTTGAAGGGAAGCTCTCCGTTGCCGAGACGAAAGAAGCAAGCTTCAAGCGCGACTTCCTTTCCCGGCCTTTTCCGAAGCGTAATCAAGAACTACACAACTACACAAATCCCCAGTATGGCGACCACGCAGGCCAGTGAGGCCGATGTCTGGTTCAATAAGCTCGCTCTGAAGCAGCAACAAGTCCCGTTATTGTTTCCGCAGACCAATAGACAATTTTCACAAAACGGGGGAGATGGCGAAGAAGACTTCGATGCGCTAGACGATACAGCAGGGCTGGGAATGCCCAAGAAAGATGAGACGGACTCGCAAATAGATATTCTGCTCAAGAAGCGCAACATGTCCAACGATCGTCTACTAGAAACGCTCATTGGCAAGAAAGCTGCAGATGCAAAACGAAGATCCCAAGCTGCATCCAAGAGCAATATCGCATCAAATCATGCAGCGCCAAAACCAGCTACCTCTTCGTCGAGACGGCGAGAAGAGAGCAGCGACGAAGAAGAGGAGATGGGTCGCGCGTCGGCGTTCACATCAAAGAGAAAGACGAGAGACAGAGATCTGCCAGCCTACACAGTCGGTGGGGCTGATTCTCCTGCACATGTCGACATTGATGCACAACCTGAAGATCCGCGGGAGGATCTGCTTACTGTCAAAGCACTGTCAAATGGCGACCAGGCGCAGAAAGAGAAAGACAGTGGAGAAGAGCATAAGCTCAGTAAGAGGAAAGCGACGAGTTATCTGGATGAGCTGTTGAGTAGCAAGAAGAAGAAAAAGAAAAAGGGAAAAGGCAAGGCGTAGTTCCACGCGGCGAGCTCTGAATCTGATGGATACCAGATCTGGTCGAGTATAGAGGGCTTGCGGGCGAAGCCGTTGCGACGTAGGCATTTTTGGCATTTTCAGAGATACCCAATAGAAAGTGACCTGAAGAGAGCTGTCCAAGACGCGAGATTCGTCATGGCACGAAGGACTTTTGTTTCCCTCTATTCCCGAACAATCAAACTCGCCATCCCCATCCCCGTACCAATACACATACTAACCACACCCATCTCCTTCCCTTGCCTCTCAAGTTCCGGTAATAGAGTAGCCAACTGTCTAGCACCCGTCGCACCAAGCGGATGTCCCAGAGCAATAGCACCACCCTTAGGATTCACAAGTTCCGGATCAATACCCAATTCCCTCACACAATACACAGCCTGACTGGCAAAAGCCTCATTGATTTCCCAGATTCCGATATCTTCTCTCTTTAAATTCGTGTGCGCCAACAACTTCGGAATTGCGATTGCGGGACCGATACCCATCTCATCAGGTTTACAGCCTACGACTTGTGTGCCTGCCCACTTTCCGATAATGTTACTGGTAAGACCGAGTTCTGCGGCCATGGATCTCCTCATCATAAGAGCCGCAGCAGCACCATCAGAAACCTGACTGGAGTTTCCCGCTGTGGTGGCTCCGCCCTCTTTGAAAGCAGCCTTCATAGTCCCCAACTTCTCAACACTAGAATTCGCTCTTATCCCATCATCCTCATTAACCGTAATCCTCTCAACTTGTTCCGGATGTTCAGGATCCGGAATCCATCTCGTTTCCACAGACACAATCTCCTTATCGAAAAGGCCTTCATTCTGAGCTTTGGCAGCTTTCTGATGTGAAGACACCGCGAATTCATCCATTTCTTTACGATTCACGCCGTAACGTTCGGCGACGTTTTCTGCTGTGAGCCCCATGGACATGATACATTCTCTAGCGTCTTTTACATCAGATTTCTTTAGATCTTCCCATAATTGTGTGGGGATTGCTCGAGAACCGTAGTTTCGTGTCATGCTTTCCATTCCGCCTCCGATACCGATGTCGATTTCTCCTGTGGCGATTGCGTTGGCGACGCCTGTTATTGCTGCTAAACCGGAGGAACAGGCTCGGTTGACGGTTTGGAAGGATGTTCGGTCGTGTACGCCGACGTGGAGAGCTGCCATTCGACCTGCTTTGCTACCGCCGAGCTCTGAGAGAACTGTGCCGATGTGAATGTCGTCGATTTTGCTGGGATCGAGGTTTGGTGTTGCGGCTAGGGTTGCGCGGAGGACGTGGGCGAGGAGTTCGTGGTCGTAGGCATCTTTGAATCCGCCTTTCTTCGCTTTTGTTACGGGTGTTCGTAGAGCGGCGAGGAAGACTATGTCGTCGGCGTGTTTCTTGAGGATGTTCTTTGTGCCTTTTTGGAGGTAGCCGGCCATTTTGGATCGCTTATGCTGCTGCTGCCGGTGTTGGTTCTGGGAAATCGTCTAGAGCTATGCTCAAGCTCACTCGGCCGGTTGTGAGGAGCTTGGAGATTAGGAGTGCGATGTATGCGAGACCGCAGAGGATGGCGAGTATGTACAGCAGTAGAAGGAGAGAGAATGGAGACCTACGGTTCATGAAGGCGAGGCGAGCATGTATCGCGGTATGGATCTTACATTTGGTCAATGCTCTGGACGATGTCGGGGAGAGGAGCTCGACGTCGGGAGTTGCTTCGGATGTGGACAGGGTGCATGAGCCGA
>JAASFE010006210.1:468350-485133 GCA_013365205.1 Pseudocercospora cruenta
ATCATCGGACTCGTGCGATCAAGAGACGAGCCAGCCTCTAGGCATGAGCAGCAGCAACTGCTCCACCACCCCATGGTCGTCTGAGCTTTCGTCTCGACAGCAGGGCCACATAGTCGCCTCAGTCATTTGCGAGACTCCTTGATCGTCAATCGCCAGGTGTTCTCCTCAAGCTGACATTCAAGCCGCGTCCGAGACGGTGAGCGTCACCCAGTATCGTTTCACGGCGGCGGTATCCATGGGCTTCGAGCTGCGACCAGTCATTCTCTCAGGCATAGCGTGCCTCTCGGAGCGAGTTCAATGTGAGGTCACGCTTCGAGCATGATCTTTCACTTCCCCTACATTTGTCTCTGCGAAGGCGAGGAGATCTGTGGTGTTGAGATCTCGACCAGCATAAGTCATTCAGTTGTCCTTCTTGGAACGAATCAGGCTATGTATCGAGGTCAGATGGTCAACCTGGTCTGAATTTCTGGCTGAATCAGACTTCTGACAGGAAGGGCAATCTGACAGCTTGGTTAAACTCCCAAAGCTACCGGTCAGACGACGCTGAGGTTCGGGACAGGTCCATCTTTGCGTAGCGCACGTGAATTTTAAATTTGCCAGCTCTGAAATACAAAGTTCCCGTTTTGCGACCTTCAACATCCTGTCCGATCTCGCAACACAGCTGATGTCCACATCTTCAGGTGGCCCTACAATTGTCAGTGGCTTGTCTGTATCGTGCTCAAACTATCGTGTCTCTGGACTGAAGCCAACGCCTTGCTGTCAACATGGCAGCAGCCAACGCAGTCTTCAACATTAACGAAGTCTTCGAGATGATCTTGCTCTGCCTTCCAGCCCAAGATCTGATATTGCTTCAGACCACGTCAAGGATCTGGCGAGCGACGATACAAAGATGCAAATCCATTCGAACGAAAACCTATCGGCAGCCCTCTGGTCTTCCCACAGTGGCGTGGATACAAGAAGCAAAAAGCACGCCTCCCATCTTGAGCGGACTCTTCAGATTTCATCGCACAGTTCTGAAGCAAATCAACAGACTCGGTGCGATCACAGACGTCAAACCGAATGAAGACTTTGCAGTAACCGCTTTATTCAATGACTTGATCATTGAACCGATGCGCCCGAGAGACCTCACTGTACGGATCGCGTGCGGCGAGAGTGCGTTTGTCAGAGGGAACGTACGAGACACTATCTTCCGGCATAGGGATTCACTCAGCTGCGATGACATGTACTTGACCGATCCACCCGGCAAGGCTTTGCACATCCTGTGGGACTGCAAGCCTTGGTGTTCTGGTCCCCTCTCGGTACGGCATTTGGCTGAAGTGACGAACTTGGCGGGCATCACTGTTGGGGATCTAAGACAGGCTGTGAGAAAAGAGTGTTCAAAGAACTGTTGTCTTGGAGGCAACATGGAAATCGACTTCAAAAGCGTTCGGCAGCCTGGTGGAGAGTGGAGTGTTGCAATTTTGTTCCCCACGGAATCGGACTATGAAGAGGCGAGGCGAGTCGATCGAAGAGATACTGCGCTCGTGTCAAAACCGTCTCGAATATTTGGATCAATGAAGACCATCAACACAACGACGAGCAAGCTTTCCAGGACATGAAGAGTTTGAATGAGAGTTGTAGTGATGACCTTAGAAAAGTACAGGACTGGACGAGAATCGGGACGTCTGGAAGCTGTAATGCCACGACGCCAGAGTCGCCCATGGAATAACATACTCCGAGACGGCATCATTGAGCAACAACGATCCCTTTCTGATCTCATGCGGCCATGAGCGATCTCTTGTACCGTTTCACTCAGTAGAGCTTGCTAGGTGAACAAAGTCGAAGTTTGCTACAAATCTCCCAAGAAGACTAAAGTTTCTGTTTTTGGGACGAGCCCCTACAGAGTCATCAGCTTATCGTCAATCGAACAGACCAAAAGATGGCGATACAGGATACAATCGAAGCTTTCGTGAAGACAACTACCAACCATGCGCTATCGCACACCATACTGAAGAAAGTCATCATCGACCCCAAATACCTCCGCTACTCCGACATTCTCACCTACATCGCGACCGTGTTCGCAGCGATGTGGACTGCATTCAATTTTACTCAGCGTAGACCCTCGGTGAAGGATATCGTTGAGTTCTTGGGCTATATCGGGATGGCTGTATTGCAGTAAGTGCCCTTAATAGTTGATACAGCGGTGATCAGTGCTCCAGCTAAGTTCACATCCTGCTACGCAGAGTAGTGTACTGGGACTACGACGAGCCGATGAGTGGAGAAAGATTTGCGCTCAGTATGGGTACTCTCATCGCTGTGCTCCTCACAATCTCGTTTCTGCTTGTCGGTGCTGTGAAATTGGCCAAAGGATATGACAGTCAGGAGGGCGAGGCGAATAAAGAAGCTTGAGAGGTTTTGATGAGCTGAGGCTGGCAGGTGTTCATGGATCGGATGGCTTCACTTTGAGTTGACGAGACATAGAGATTCCCTGTCAGTTCTTTCGTGACTTGGGCTTACATCACAACTCAACAACTGACTAGAGATCCTTCAAGGAGCGACATGATTCTCAGACTATGCCTCCAGCATCTGCACTCGCCTTACTACTACTGTTCACTGTGAACACGATGACATGGAAGTCTTGATTATCGAGGTGAGTTCAGACAACTGCTTACCTGTCTCGCGCTCTGACTTTGACTTGCTTCTAGGGCTGACAGGGTGACAATCATATGCTCTAAGACCATCTGCTGACACTAGAGGGATTGCTCAGATGTTCTAAGTGAGGTTCGAGACACGCTCACCTACCGGCTTTGCGCTCTATTTTTGACCTGCTGCGGTAGCTGATAGAGATCCATCCACATTCCCCTGTGCATCTGGTACAATCCGAGCGATCGCTACCTTTGGCTCCTGTACGGAAGGCATCAAGGCTCGCACCTCGACCTCACCAGGAAAGTATACATGACTAGCCACTCACAAACAGCATTCAACTCAATCCCAGCAGGTGATTTCTCAAGATGTGAGCATCCCTATAGTAGGCCTAGATGAAATGAAAAACGGAGCGCGAGATAAAAGATGTAGACAGGCAAGTCTGACATATTCCAGAGGCGTCAGTCGTCGTCGTTTCGTCACCCGCTCCGCCTCTTCCAATACCTCTTTCATCGGAAACAATAACCACATGGTTCCAAGGCATGGAGCGTCTATGCGATGCGAAAAGCTCGACATTCTCGAAGGTGGTTTAGTCCTCTTTTCCAGAGATCTATGGTCATACGTGGTGAAAGAGATAACAATGAGCCAGTATGGCCAGCGGGATGCCGAAAGCAGGACGTTAGCAGATTCTTGGGGTTCTTGAGCGGTGTTCGAGGACCAGACCTGGGCCCTGAGGTTGAAAAGTTGAATTCTGTGAGCTTTGTAACCCTACGCTCGTGTGGCCGCTACCCTTGACGCCTCGCTTTAATGCACGCTAAACAACTCAAAGCATTCTGAATCTGCGAATTGTTCGTCATCTCAAGTCCTCGCATTGGCCTTTTCAGCATCGAGCTTCTTCCTATCAACGTCTACAACCCGCCTCCTTCGATGCATTTGTGCCATCTTCCACCTTACGTAGAGCATCAATGCATCTTTGCAAACAACAAAAAGACAGCCACCTACCAAGCTCCGTGCCCATTTAGCTTGCAAAAAGCCAGTCAATGCGGGCTTTCTGCGGAACGTGAGACCGGACACGTTCTGCGTGAAGTGCGCAGGCGGTGCGGTCCATGATCGCGGTAACACAAGCTTTAGAGCCTCTCCAGCGAGACCAGATATCGTGGGAAAGAGGAGAGCGCCAATCACTGTCTCAGCGATTCCGGTAGGCGAGAAGGAAAGTCGACGCTCGACATTAGCATTCGCTTGATTCTGCTGCTGTTGTGCGTTGGCAGCTACTGGTTGTGGTTGGGCTCGTTGAGCTTGCGGTCGGTTATCCTGGATGTCTGGCGGAGGCTCGGCTTGACCTTGTATGAGTCGATCTGGCTGGTCCTGCACCTGCTCTAATGGATTACCAGGCGGGTTCCTATCTGCTGCTTCTTGAACCAGCCGCTCTTCCTCCTCGTCCCATTGATCCCACAGCCCGCCATCTACTCGAATCTCGAACACGTTCTCTTCGTCTCGTTGCTCAGGTCCGGGCTGCTCTGCGTTACCAGCTGCAGCTTCGTCACCTTCAGTTTGTTCCTGCGAGCGCGGCTGTATTTCCCTTAGCCACTTCTTTTCCCGCTCCGCCCATACTCGCTGGTAGTATGCATTATATAATGATCGCACGTATGGCAACACTGCGAAAGCAAAGCTCGCCGAAGGAGGCCATTGGGCAAAGTCAAGAGCATCATCTGGTGAATGTGCTTGCGAAGCGAAGAAGACTATAGGCAAGACCGGTAATATGCTGTCTGCGATCGATGTGCGGGAGAGAACCAGGAGAGGAGTGATCAATGGCAGGCCAAGATATAACCTCCAGTGCACAGCATGGTCGAGGAAGACTCGCAGCAGGTGTTCTGAAGCCTCGCCAGGCCGTCCAACATACGTCTCGACAGGTGGCCGGATGGTGTTAACAAAAAGAGGTCGTAATATTCGGAAGCCGTCATCGGCGCCAAAGACAGCATATACCGAGTGTACTCCGACTGACATGCTGATGCTGTGTAATGCAGCGAACAGAGCAGAGCCACTCGCTGGGATGATGAATGTGGAGCCTATCCTCTCCAAGCCTCTGACTGCCTCCACAATGATATCGTGCGGTCTTGCGAGAGTGATCTCTGATTTGCACTGTGGGCACTCAATCTTGGGTGCAGTGATGCCCGCTCTCCGATCTCTCTTGTTCGGTGCCTCCATATCTGCTATCCAGTCCAACAAGCATTCTTCGTGCGCGACTAATGCGCATGGACACGGATCTCGCCATGGTGATGTCTCGGGAGTATCTTCGGTCTCATCTGAGAAGCATATCCAACACTTCTTTATAGACGGGTCGTCTGCTGGATTGTATGGCGAGGGCGAAGTGGCAGCCTGGACCTGCGATGATGCCTCGTCTATCTGCTGTTGATCTTCGTGTTCCTCTTGCTCATGCTGCTCATGCACAAATATCGTTTGCGAGTCTTCGGATCGAGAGCGTACAGGCGACTGATTCTGGGTTGGACTCTGAGACTGGGCTTCTGGACGCGAAGCTCTTCGCTGAGGTTGGCGAGCTGGCATAGACGCCATGGTGGGCCGGCGTAAAGGGCGGAGAATTGTCGAGCTATCGCATGAGGCGTCCTAGTGTGTCTCTCCTTCTCCCAGATTGTAATTGTCCTGTTTGCCTGCTGTGATTGCAGGTTGGCTGGCAAGCGTGGATGACTTCACATTCACTTCGCGTAACAACTCGGCATCACCTTCCTGCCGATCTTGCAGCGGGCCGAGGCGCACGGGCGCGCTCGTCAGTGAGGTCATTCTCGGTCGCGTCTTCCATTTTCAGAGACATGTCAGATCTGCAGACAAAGAGCATTGTCTCCTTCACTTCCGCCATCACCAGCACGATTCTGCATTCGTGTGATGGCGGCTTCGACTTCACCTCTGCTGTCGCTGCGACTTGGAAGATAGCCATCAGGTTCAGACGGTGATCTGTATACACTTGCATACGCCACAGTGATGCCTGGATACCGCGAAATCGCCCTCGACCGGTAGACCAACTGATCTCTTTTCCCGTTTCCGCACGTCTTTGTATACCCTTCGCGTCGCCGCGATCTCTTGACCATGGCTTCTCTGTCTGATCCAGCTCGGGATGTCGAGTCGATCAGACCGCAGCCCGACGACATGAGCAATGAGGCGACAGGAGAGATGGGCCAGGCAATGGACCAAGACCAGAACATGACAAATGGAGGAGACCAGCCTTCAGACGGAGAAGAGGCGACGGATCTGGCAGCGCTGGGCGCGATTGTCCGCGACCAAGATGATCTCGAACGAGACATCGGCCAGCAAGCCGACCAGCTTCTGACCGAGCAGGCGATTGAGCGAGAGCAGAAGCGCTTGCAGAAGACGCTGAAAGAAAAGGAGCGCATGCAGACGGCCGTCAAGATCGCCGAAACAAACTTAGCAAAGCCTGCTGGGTCTGCCACCAAGAACAAGTATCGAGCCGAGATCGAACACTACAATGCCCTGATCGCAAACCTCGACAACGACATCGAACAAATCTCGAGGCGTATCGATGATCGAAAGAAGTCGTCTGAGCAAGATGGCGAGACTTTGCTTCAGGATGGTGCGAACAAGCGCTTGCCAGGCGAAAGCCAGCGTGAGTTCCTTATCCGGACGGGCAAGATCACGCCGTTCTCGAAGATGGGTCGCCAACTTTTGAAGACTTCATCAAGCCTGGGAGAGCTGCTGCTTGATGAAGATCAGCAGGATGAAGATGAGGCAGAGGAGGAGCAGGCCGAGGCAGAAGCTGAGGCCTCAATAGACGTAGGACCGAAGTCGCATCAGTATTTGCTGGCACCTGGTTTCGATCAGGAAGACACAAGCGCGGCTCCGAGCACTGCAGGCGATACGGAAGACGACGCTGCTCTAGCACGACGTTTGCAGGATGAAGAGGATGCCCAGGAACGTCCTGCCAAGAGACGGAGACTCATGAATAGACGGCAGACGAAAGCTGCATCTGAAGAGGCAAGCACTGCTGCTGAAGAGGCAAGCACTGCTGCCGAAGAGTCCGATGCTGCCTACGTGCCGGGCCTGGATGAGAGTGGCGTGGCTGCTGTCGGCAGATCAGGCGACGCTGGTGAGTCAGAAGACGATGATGCTGAAGGCGACTTTACACTCGCGACAGCACCGCCAGTCAAGCGATCACGAAAGGGCAAGCAGAAGCAAAAAGCTACCACCGATGCAGAGGATGGTCAGGAAGATCTGGCTGGTATAGATGATGGCAACGAACAAGTATATCAAGCACGATTACAGAGCTGGATCGAGCGTCGAAGTGCGGCGAGAAGGCGCGCAAAAGAGAGGCGAGCATCGACGCAAGAGGATGCCGATGCTATTGCGGATGGCGCCAAGCCTGAGACTCAAGAAGTCACCGACTTGGAGCAAGTCGAGGAAGCGAAGCCCGAATGGCAAATGCCTCACCCAACTCGTCTAGACGCTGAGTTTGAAGGAGGTTTCCGGATACCTGGGGATATATATCCATCCTTGTTCGACTATCAGAAGACTGGTGTTCAGTGGCTGTGGGAACTCTACTCGCAACAAGTAGGTGGTATAATCGGCGACGAGATGGGTCTTGGCAAGACCATTCAGATTATTTCATTCTTGGCTGGGCTTCATTACTCAGGCAAGATCACTAAACCGGTGATCGTCGTCTGTCCGGCCACAGTGATGAAGCAGTGGGTCAGCGAGTTCCATCGATGGTGGCCACCGCTGCGAGTCTCGATTCTGCACACTTCTGGCAGCGGCATGCTTGATGTCGGGCGAGAAGAGCGTGACGAAGAACTACTTGAAGCAGAAGACTATTCCAGCAAGAAGACCCTCAGCAAGGGACAGAAGGCTGCGAAGCGAATCCTCGATAAAGTGACCAAACACGGCCATGTCCTGGTCACCACCTACTCCGGTCTGCAGACTTACGCTGAACTGCTGATACCCACGGATTGGGAGTATGCAGTGCTTGACGAAGGACACAAGATCCGCAACCCGAACACTGCAATCACCATTTATTGTAAAGAGCTATGCACTCACAACCGAGTTATTCTCTCGGGAACACCAATGCAAAACAACCTCACCGAATTGTGGTCGCTGTTCGACTTCGTGTTCCCCATGCGGCTGGGCACTCTTGTCAACTTCAAGAACCAGTTCGAGATACCGATCAAGCATGGTGGTTATGCTAACGCATCGAATCTGCAAGTTGAGACTGCAATGAAGTGCGCCGAGACACTGAAAGATGCGATCTCGCCATACTTGCTTCAGCGTTTCAAGGTCGATGTCGCTGCCGACCTGCCGAAGAAGAGCGAGCGCGTGCTATTCTGCAAATTAACGAAGCTCCAGCGAGAGGCTTATCAGTGGTTCCTCGACTCAGAGGACATGAAGTCAATCCTGAACGGCAAGCGTCAAGCATTATATGGTGTTGACATCCTGCGCAAGATCTCGAATCACCCGGATCTGGTGGAACACAGGACGCTGTCAAAGAAGTCGGACTACAACTACGGCGATGGCAGAAAGTCTGGCAAGATGCAGGTTGTGAAAGCTCTGCTTCAAGAATGGAAACGTGGCGGGCACAAGACTTTGCTGTTCGCACAGCATCGCATTATGCTGGACATCCTGGAGCGATTCATTGGGAACATGCCAGGCTTCACCTATCGACGAATGGACGGCAACACTTCGATCAAGGACCGACAGAACCTGGTCGACGAGTTCAACAATGATCCAGATCTCCACGTCTTTCTGCTTACGACCAAGGTTGGCGGACTTGGTGTCAATCTGACTGGTGCCGACCGAGTGATAATTTATGATCCTGACTGGAACCCATCGACTGACGTGCAAGCACGCGAGCGAGCTTGGCGCCTTGGTCAGAAGCGAGAAGTCCTAATATACCGCCTGATGACAGCGGGCACGATCGAAGAGAAAATTTATCACCGACAGATTTTCAAGCAGTTTCTGACCAACAAGATCTTGAAGGACCCCAAACAGCGGCAAACGTTTCAACTCAAGGATCTGCACGACCTCTTCACGCTCGGCGATTCTGCAGATGGCCAGACAGAGACCGGCAATATCTTCCAGGGCACCGAGGTAAACTTCAAGCAAGGCAATCTCCCTACTCCTCCTGAAGAGGGGCCAGCTCCTGCTGGTGACGATCTAAGCAAGGTCGCTGGTATCTCACGCCAAGAAGAATTTCAAGGCGGAGAGGAAGGGCAAGAAGACAGCTCTAAAGGTAGCAATAAGGAAGATCGCATGCTGTCATCAATCTTTGCCGGCAATGGTGTTGCATCTGTCCAAGACCACGATGCAATCATCAATGGGCGCAAGACAGTTCGCGCCGATCCCGCTATCATCCAGCGAGAAGCTAAGAGAGTCGCTGCTGAAGCTGCACGGGAGCTCGAACGGGCAGGTGAGATCGCGAGAAGCCTTCCAGCCGGTGTGCCAACCTGGACTGGACAAGTCGGCACAGCAGGTCGCTCGCCTTCACCACCTCGTCGCGGCGGAATGCGTGGAGGCATGCGCGGTGGCAGAGGTGGCCGCGGCGGTCCATCATCATCTTCAGTTCTCGCAAAACTGCAGAACCGCCACATTGGCAGCGCAGCCAACACCGCTGCCGGAACCGCTGCTTCGACGAGCTCTCGAGATGCGACACCGCTGTCGAGAGGTCGTGCTCCAGTCCGCAATGCTCCGCAGGGCAAGGACTTCCTGAAACTCATTCGCGATTTCATGATCCAGCACAACGGTGTCGTGCCTGCACAGATGCTTGTTGATCATTTTGATCGTATGTGTCGAGGGAGTCAAGAACGCACGATGCAGTTCAAGGAGATGCTAAAGACGATCGCGACCTTGGAGAAGGGCAGCACTCCGGGCAGAAGCAAGTGGAGATTGAAAGAAGAGTATCGGCCTCCGCCGCGAGCATAGGACAAGGCAGAACAGGACACTAGATTCACGAGGTCAACGAGAGATAATTATACGAGTACCCGAGCTGGCTTGCTGACATTTTTACCTTTTCACCCATTCCATGTCATTGGCATCCTTGGCCGCTTTGACTTCCTCATGCTAACAAAGCCGTTATCTCCCAGGGCATGCAAAATTTCTTCTCGTACTTTCGTGAATACTCATCAACCGCCGTTCGGACAAAGTCCAGCATGCGATAATGGGACGAACACGAGAGACGGGAAAAATCTCCGAAAGCCCGTTGATGCATAACTTTATGAACGGCTTGATCCTATCTCTGTGACAAGGCTGGTATCGAGTACATTCAGGCCAATGTTGACAGCAGGGTACATGTTGGGTGGATGAGTGATCAAGATGAAAACTAGTTGAAGATGGCTGGATTAATCGGATGTGAGTTGGCTTGGGCATGTGTCCGGAACGTCGTGCGCTTGATACACCCCAAGATGAGAGCTAAGTACCACTTTTGGCCGATTCCCGATACCTCGTCATCATCTGAGCAGACAAGTAAGGCGATCTTCTGGTTGTACTACGGCTTGCTCTCCGCCTGTCTCTGGAGCCTTCGGTTCGCCCTCTACCCACCTCTTAAGTGACTCTACTATAAGGCTGCCGGGACCAGTGTATGCGCTGTAGATATCAAGGGTGAGTATGGTGTCAAGTTGCCAAGGGACTGGGAGTCCCATATTCCTGGTGGATTGCCGCGTTGGTCTATCTGTCAAGTAACTGTTTACCTTTGGGATACATCTTTGTTGCTGAGTAGGCTCAGGTTTTCTGAAGCGGAAGCGAGCGAGGTGACATGGGATCGTAGACTCACACCTTATATAATGTCTCCGACTCCAGGACGGCACGATGACCAGCTGAGACCATAGGCTTCATGCCGATGGCGTCTGTGGTCATGAAGGCCCAGTTGTCAATCGTGAGCTGATCATACTGGTTTGGATGGCTGTATCCCAAGTAGGCTCTACCTATGAGTCGCGAGTGCGACTCTCCTCAATCCGTCCACAAGCCCGAAGTCGCCTTTTGGTGGTCCCAAGGGCTTTCTCTCGTTGCGCGTGCAGCCTCCTCCTTCGAATGTGGTTTGGGTACGAAGATCCAATGTCCTTGAGAGCATTATGAACATAAGTAGGACGTCTTCGACTCTGCTTCGTTCTGGGCAAGAGTGATCTATGCCAAGTGAGTTGCATCGCCGCTTTCTCTTGCGAGTCTATTGCTCGTGTCTTGCTAAACCATAGGCGTGATGGCGAAGCTGCCGGTAACGTGGTCGGGCTCTACCACCACCCAGCCACGACCTCTTATGAGGACTTGAATTCTTGGCTTGAGGGTGATAGGAAATAACACCGAGAGACCAAGGTATTCTTCCCATGCTCTCCTAAAATGATTTGCACTCCTTGATTTGACAGTCGCGACTCGGCACACACTGCTCACGTATTATTCCAGTGAAAAAAAGCATGTGGATATGGAGACGTCTTCAAAACATGGAGCTTCGAGTACCGGAGTTGCCATTGTTATTGGAGGATTCCGGTGACGATGCTCGTCCCCAGACGACTAGGCCTGACTGATGCTGTTGCATAGCTGCACTATCATTTGTGAGCCCTCCCAAGTCTGTGAAGAGCGGTGTGGCTCACCTGCGTGTGCTTCCGAACAAGCCCTTACATGTCTCTGCTGAGACTCGACTCTGGCAACAGCGAACTTAGTCCTCGCTACGAGTGAGACTCACAAATGTGAGATAATGTCGCAAATCCACCTTACAACACTTCCACATAAGCATTCCTCACATCGCTGCTCGAGATTCATCCTAGTGCCACGGATGTTAGTCTCGATGTGAGAAAGATCTAGACATGTAAATAAATAAAAAATACTTACCTCATAGCGCTTCCTCGGATGTGAGTCTTCTCTCCTTCACAACAAATGAATCCTGGTACTCTTGACTCTTTCCTGGTAGGGAGCTGATCTCGGTAAATGATCTTGCATCATATTCCGAGTCCTCACCTCCGCTCTACTGACGTGACCACCCTTCCGCGTAAGCATCTTCTCTCGTGATAGTCCGAAAGTGATTCGGAAACCATGAACCTGCTCCTCGATGTGAGTGAGGTGGCGATATGCGAGTAAGTGCGCAATCTCACCTTACGATGCTTCTTCGTATCGCATTCTTGACTCCTTGCCCGCAAAGTGCAACCGTAACCATAGACAACTGACTCTCGAGGATTCGGGTCTCACAGGTGAATGCGTATTATCTTCTCGTTCTTCACCTATCCTACACCCTCACGCATCCCACCTCCGAAACTCAACGCAATTTTCAGCGATCCAGCCGCTTACTCATGCCCATAGTACAATATCGCTCATCGCGTCATCTCTCATTTTCACGTGATGTTATCAAAATTCAGAATTCCTTCTTCACCGCCCTGCTCAACCGCAGATTCAGCTCTTCCAAAGCTTCCTTCGCCTTGAGCTCTTCGGAGTCGTTCTCATGACCAATGATGGGGCCAGAGTAATCGAGCGGACTGCGTCGAAACAGCGGATCTTCTTTGTTCTCGCTCCCGATCTCTTCTTCGACTTCAGCGTCAGAGAACTCCTCCACGCGGCTGTGGGGCATGTCTTGCGCGGAGCGGTCTTCATCATACACCACCTCCAATTCTGCACCAGTCTCCGGGTCCGTCATCTTCTCCCCCTCTCCATCCTCATACATCATCGGGCGAGCGGCCTTCGGTAGGTGGCGCGATCTCTGGACCTCCTGGCCTTCGCTGTAGGCGCGTTGAATGTCCTCAATGAGCGGAAAGCGGCGCTTGATTTTCTGAATGGCGGTGGTAGCCGTGTCTGAGTTGGCGACATAGCCGATACCTTGTGCCGTCTCGACTGTCGCGTATCTCAGCGCCGTCTGGGCGTAATCGAGGCTGACGCCGGCAGCCTGGCTAGCGGCGGCGATCGCGTGCTGAGTAAAGGTCAAGCCAACGTCTGATAGCTTCATGACACCAGATCTAACGAGACAGTCTTCTTGCGGGTACTATTGTCTTGATTAGCAGCAGTATACCAAAAACTGGATCGAGGGATGCGCCACATTTTTGCGTGGGCGAGCTTTGCTAATGGCAGTCCACTCCTCATCTGAACCAAAACCCTCGTCACATTCAAAATCCTCGTGGAGGTAGTTGCATGGCTCCTTGTTGAACTCCTTGTAGACATTGCGGTTGAAGTTGAAACCATTGACAGCGTTATTCGTGGCGAGCGATGCCCTTTCATAGAACGACTTCGCCGAGTCGCTGAAATTTGCGCCAAAAATCATGGTAGGCGACTAGGTCTGTTCAAACCAGTGTCAGCGAATATGCCACCGGCGGCCGCAGAAACCAGCTCAGTCCGGCGGCGGCAATGGCATATGGCGGATGGCGGATGGCAAGTAGCGGCGGCGACGGCGATGGCAGGTTGCAGACGGTGTTGTTGTCCAAGTGGCTATGGTGTCGGGTCGCGAAGCGAGTATGACTTGAGGCCGCAAGCTTTGGATTGAAGCTCAAGCTTAAAGATTAAGCTTCGAGGCACCAGGCAACCAAGGCCGCAAATGTCGCACCGTTGACAACCGCAGATTCACTGCTGCAACCTCAAGGTTAACTCTCCTGCGTCAGCCTCATTCTGCTGCGCTCGTGAAGACAGCCTGACCGATGAAAGCGTGCCGAATTACCATGCCGAGCTTCGGGCCGATGTGGAGACACACACTTGATGCCGCAGCCAAGACCAGCGCATTTAGGCTTGCTACTCGCTACCGATGATGAGCTTCCATTGAGAGAAAACTTGATGGCAAATCTTCCGTCGGAGCTCACATCGGTCACGCATGCATATACCGCCCACGGTAATGCCGGTAATGCGGGATCTTCCGGACAAACTCGAGGCGATGCTGACGTTGAATTACACAGTGGCCGATGAAGAGATCCAGCACCAAGTGAGCAATGCATCTGTGTTTTGCCAGTGGCTGATTGATGGAAGAATTTGAAAGGAAACGGCCGCGTCCATCAGGCGCCAGGTTGCTCTGCATTTGTTGTGCATCAGCGTCGGCTGGCTTACGGCAGCTCATCGTAAGCTGCAACACAGCTTTTCATTGTCGCGTCGCCCGTGAAGCTGACGGCGGAGGACTGAAAGTCTTCTGCTGAGATTCAGATCTCTTCGTATCCGCGCCGCGTGGGCACTATCCCCTCTTTAAGAAAAACTTTTGCTGCTGGCGATAGGTTTGGGTTTACAGCGCCTAGATCTCAAGGAAGGATGATGATGGATCGTCAGCGTGCAACGCGGCCGCATGTTGCCCTAAGGTGTGAGGCTCGAAATTCGAGAATCGAGGCTGCGTCACCGCCTTGCAGCACACCCTCGCAGTGCTTGCACAATCTTCACATCTCGATTAGCATAATGCACATTCGTAATGACGGTGATCCTCGGACAGAAACTGTCTTTAGAGCCAATTCTGATGCAACCTGTGGTCCCCTTTTGAAAGGAAGCGTCTCGAGCCCTTAGTGAAGAAGGCTTTTGAAAGGATAAGTCTGCATTCGCATCTGGCACTGCCTTTAGCATTAGTGCGGCGACAATATAGCATCTGGCTATCGATAATACTGTGCATGTGGCATGCTCTCCGCACCCTGCGTGAGCAAGTCTTACAATCAATTTCCATGCGCCCTCTCCGTCTTAAATGTGCTGCCGATGGATGTTGCTAGCAAATCAAGTGATTCCGAAGCCACGAACGCCTGATAATCCCGGCAAGCTGAGTCTTGCTATGAAGGCGGCTTTGCTTCGCTACTCGAGGTTGCCTGATTTGAATCTTCAGGACGCTTTTGATACTCGCTATTCCCTAGACCATACGGAGATGTATGCGGCCGTGCATCGGCTGCGGCTGCAGCCTGTTGAAGCTGGCTCATGCCGTCGTGGCGTACGTCCTCGCGTGCCACTACTGGTGCTGCTGGTGGTGCGCGTTGCTGCTCCATCTCACGACGTAACTGCTCTTCGGCGCCATACGATGGTCGCTCTGCTGCGTGGACGTGCTGCGCTTGCGATGAAGCTCCACTTGATAGATTTACATGTGAGGGTGCGGGTGGAAAGTCCGCTTGATTCTCCAGAAGTCGTGATTGCAGGCCGAGGATGTATTCTCTCAGTTGATAATTTTCGTTCTGGAGGGTCTTGTAGTTTTGCTCCATCGTCTGGAACTCCTTCACTTGTTCTTCAAGCTTCTTGATGTATCCCTCCTTGCGCTGTCGGAAAGCGCGCTGTTGAGACGTTAGTGGACGGTCAGAAAATAAAATCGAAATATAAATATCAAGGCTGAGCTCAATCATGATTATTGACGGGGGTAGTCTGCCATGCTCGCGACAATATCACAACCAATGCTTCGTTGCACTGAGGTAAGACGTTGGTGGGACGTCTCCACTGAGGCATTGCAGGATAGGTTTGATCGCTGCAGAGTTGAAGCATCGATTGAGACAACATACCTGTGCTGCTCTGTTCTGTGCGGCCCTCTTGCTTGTCGACAGTTCACGCTTGCCTTTGCGATCTGCGCCATCGGCATCCCCACTCATATCGTACTGTCCAGTCACGTTGGGGTCGAGTCGATCGTGAGGACTTTGCGAATCGGAAGGTGGGTATGGATTCTCAGCGCCTTGCTGAGGGCCAGACGGCGGAGGTGGATAGGGCGCAGGAGCAGAGCCAGAGCCAGAGCCACTGGCTGCAAGTAGATGCTCGCGTAAACCTTTTGGGAGCGGAAACAGTCAGCATGCTATGGATAGGATAGACGGGGCTAAGATGCGGCAGGTGGGGAGCAGATTACTAGCACATACTCATTTCGATCCCTTCCTGTATGAGAGACGGGTACAGTCAGCCTTCGGTCGTCTTATGCGACAAGCCAAGCCTGGATCACTACTCACCTGGGCGCGCGCGTGTTGCATGTTGGCGGTCAACACTCCAGCCCGCAGAACTATGGGACACCCTTCTCGAGTTCCTTCGTATGATCGCGCGCGGGAGATAAGCCGGACCAGGATTGCCGTTCTTGGGCAACCTCGTTGATGCCCGCGCTCAAGGGTGCGGCGTTTGTATGCGCTCGTTCAGCGTTTACTTGCGATGGTGCTAAATGTCTGCGCGACGTCTGGGTCAGCATGATTGCGCAGCGGCGAGTGGCCTCGTCCGGCTGCCAGCCAGTACCGGGCCCGTCGTGCGCCATCATGACAGGCTGTGGCAAGTGGCTGGTTATTCTGTAGAGATCGGGGAAGCATAGGGAAGTCAACTTACAGGCGAAGCTCACGAGAAGCTCGATGATTAGGTAAGGTCGCTGGCCCTCTCTGTTATATGCGAGCGAGGCAGCGAGGATGTCACCTGTGCCTCACTTTCTGGCCGTGTCAGCAAGCGCTAAGGCACAGCTCACGGACCCAAGCCCCCGCCCCGGCAGCAGACTGTTCTCACTGGCTGAGAATGGCCGGCAAATGCTAATCGGACATTGCCAAACGGCTATTTGGACATTGCTCAACTACACCAAAACTAATCAAGTTTACACTCGAATAGCGAGACCATTTGTAGCCGGATCTTGAACTTTGAACAGCCCAAGTTTGAGAGCATCTCTTGTTGAAGGTTCTGCACTTTTCAAATAAATACACCCCGGCATCGACACAAAGCATAAAAATTCAAGCTGGCCCTGCTGAAGTCGGAAGTCGGAAGTCGCACCCTGGCACGATGCGCCATCAGCCCTTGAAGGTCGTTGCCGGAAAAGCAGGAGCGCTCGCAGCACATCATAAACCCGCTATTCCGAGCGTTCCGCTCGTTCATCAATGATCAGGAACGGATGACTAATCGAGCGAGATTTTGCGAGATAAAATAAAACAATCTTCGGTGCAAGACTGGCGACTGAGGGCTCACGGTCGCGACTCAGGCGACCCTCGTTCCTGAAGCGCATAATTACCGTGCGCTGCCAGGTCCCGCGACACAGGACTTTCGTTTCTGTCAAAGTCTACGTGGAACTTCGCTGTGTCCTTCCACTCATCAAGTAATACTGCTCCTGGAGCGTACCGAGCAGTACAAGGCTGACCAGGGTTGCGCGCAGCACGTCTGCATGGTGTACTGTTGCTGTAATTCTTGGCCGCGCAATCACGCATCGCGGCCGCTCGAAAAGGACCTTCGGACGTAGCGCTACACGTCGAAAGGGCAGGTGGACGACTCCCTGCGATGCGAAGCTCCTGGCGAT
>JAASFE010006210.1:485707-568146 GCA_013365205.1 Pseudocercospora cruenta
GTGGAACGATTACAACGATAGATAACGTGCTACTGGTACGAGTGACAGCGACTGCTCCTGCGACACGACCCTCGTACAGTGTCCAACAATCTGTCAATTGAACTGACACTGAAGTGCAGGTGACCCTCGATTTAATCTAGAATTTATCTGACATGGCCTCTCCTGGAGAGACTTCAGCGACTCGTAACCTACTCGCGTTCATAGAATCACTGGAGTTACGTTTACAGGAAATGTTACTGAGCTGCTACGCTGTATGGCTGCCAAACGGACGAAGCGATGTCCTCCGCGGACTGAGTTGCCTCATTCAAGACTTTGCTGACACATTTCCAGCGATTCGGGACTAGAGATTACTTATCACACCATATGTGGGCAGATCCAACCCCAAGCCAAAGCGCGGTTGACCTCAAGTGGTCGACTTGATCAATTTGTGACTACGCACTACATTCTAGCAATTCGAAATACCTGGTGTTCGGGTCGCTTCGTCGCGTCCGCTGTACGCAAAGAGCGCCGCCACGATTCGGGCAAGCGTTCCCGTATATTCTGGCGAGGCCTGCTTGAGAAAACAACTACAGGTAGCATGTAAAGCCCGTGAAAGCTCATGCTACAGACAGAAAATAGCTTGAGGTAATGAGCACTTTATGTGTTTCGCCCTTCATCGTCGTCAACCATCTTGCTGTACGGTAGACTAGAGAGAATTGTACATGTGGTAAGAAGTAGAACTACAACGTGCCACGATCATTGTATTCACAGTACCAGAGCGAGATTGCTTCATGGATGCCAACGATCTCAAGTACCCTATGTGCATGTGACTATCAAAGTGTCTTCTCGTTACTGGTTGGTAGACCAACGTTGACGGCATCGATTTCGGGCCCGCGCCAAAATTCGACGTCTACCCTACACCTCACCTACACGACCTCTAATCTCCTCCCCTCACGAGACTATCCACCATGCCAGAGTCACGCTCTACAGAACCTTTAGTATGGATCGACTGCGAAATGACAGGTCTCGACACTTCAAAAGACACAATAATGTCCATAGCCTGCTTTATAACCGACCACGAACTAAACCTCCTCGATGAAGCCGGCTACGAAGCCACAATCTCCCACACCCAAACCCAACTCGACGCTATGGGCGAATGGTGCCAAACCCATCACGCAGCCTCAGGTCTCACAGATGCGTGTCTAAAATCCTCCACTACCGCCGAAGACGCTGCTTCCAAACTTTTGGCATACATTCAGAAATTCGCACCAGAGAGGAAGAGGGCTTTACTAGCGGGAAATACTGTGCATGCGGATCAGAGGTTTTTGAGGCAAGAGCCTTGGAGGAAGGTGGTTAGTCACTTGCATCATAGGATTTTGGATGTGAGTTCTATTAAAGAGGCGGCGAGGAGGTGGGCGAGCGAAGAGGTTATCAAGAAGAGTCCGCAGAAGATGGGCAAGCATGAGGCGAAGGCTGATATATTGGAGAGTATTGAGGAGGCGAGGTATTATAAGAGGGTGTTTTTTGATGGTGCTAATCTGGGATGAGGGCATCGAGGATATGGACAATGACATTTTGCGAAGAACCGTCGATGTTGGAATGAGCATCATGGAACGAACATCGATCAGATGATGCATTGTCTGCTGCAGCAATTGAGAGGGCAAGAAGTCGAAGTAGGAGAATGACCTGACAGAAATGGACACTAGAGGACGCGTGAACTCGCGTCAAAGGCATATGATACATCGAGTGCCTAGCCCAAGATACCTCCTCGACGCTTCTGGGGGCTGTCCATGCGCTGCTGTGACAATTTGTCCCGACTCCCGCTCGTATCTTCCTCTCAAGCATTGTCCAGGGAAGCAAGTCGCACAGCTGGTGTTACGTGGCTGCTACTATCCGCGATCAAGACAGATTGGACCCGAGACTATTCCAATCTCTCTCCGACTTTCTGACCTTTCAATGCAACACCCCACTTGCTTTTGTCCGCAAATTCCTCAAAATCAGGATCTCCAGCGAACTGAGTCTTCAACTCTGCCACAAGCTGGGATACTTTTTCCCCTCCGACCAATGATGCATACTCGATCCTGATGCAGGCCACCAGTGTTGTCATCACCCAGAGTGGCGGTTGAGTCAGATACATGCTATTGCATGAGGCGTCAGGTGCTGCAGAAATGAGCTGCGCGTGAAGGTGGATAGGGTCGCGTGTGCGGTAGCTCGACTTCACATCGTCCAGTGACACCATAAGCCGAGGGCTGTGATGCTTTCGAATGAGAAGCGGATTGAATGCAATACCTGATTGCTCGACGGCCTCTGGAAGTCGGACTTCAGAGCCATCTCCGCTCCACAATTTTCTCAGATTTGAGACAGAGTATGGATAACGGTGACTTGGGTAGCGAGCATCAGCTGCAGTGTCGGATGCCTGAAAGATGAGGATCAGCAGTGCTCTGAATAATAATCGCTCTAGGCGGGAGCGCTGAGCCGGTGCTGCCATCTCTGATAGTATCAGCTTAGCTGCACCTGCTTGATCCAAGTCATGCCTTATGCGCGTGGGTACACTTACCGCACCGGGTACAAGAAAGAGGGCTTTCTTGATACTAGTGAACTCCTCGTGCGCATTCTGGAACGTCTTGCAGACTCGCTTCGACAGCAGGAGATCTCTGGTCGGTAGTTGAAGCAGTATCTTCTGAACAAGCTCCGCGGTCGCGAACACTTGAGCGGCAGCCATGATCCTGGATGTACGCGCGGATTGCGATCGATATTCGAGCTGGTCTGGTCAAAAGAGGTTCTGAAGATCAGAATGTGTTCGGAGTTGCGACTTGTTGTTAATGTCGTCGCGGCTTAAGCGGCAGGTGAAGCTCGAGAATTGGCAAGAACGCCAAGCCCCATATGCATGAAACTTCACTTTCACTTTTGGAAACGACAGGGAACTTCTGGCCTCACTTTTGCAGAACTGAAAGATTTGAAGACAGAGATAATGGTACATTGACATATTTGCTTCACCAGCGTCGCCTCGAATTCTGTGTACGACCGATACTTTGGCAGTCCAGCTCCTCCTCCCACGTCAGGCTCTAGCCAATCGTTTCTACTTCGACCCCAGCGCCATGATAATGTTTCGGATGCGCTCTTCTCCTTACGGTATCGTGTCCAACAAGAGCTCATATCCACCTCTCACGAACTGTTGCGAACAGCCTTGACACCGATGTGCCACTTCTGCAAATGGTCCAAGCTCGCCGGATGCGACTCAAGATCATTCTCGAGATCCGAGAGTAGCTGCTCATACATTTTGACACCGTCGCGCCTGCTGGGCCCGTATGGGGGCGGTCTCGGACCGGGGCAAAAGGACACTGGTGCTGCGATGCAAACGCCAATGGTCACGATCAAGAGTGGTGGCTGAGTGAGGAACATCTTGCGGCAAGAGGCGAATTTGTCGTAATGACACTGCTTTGGCAACTGAAGAAGTGCACTACCTTCGCTGTGTGGAGCGTGACCTTCCGTCAGCGACTCGACGACTGCAAGGCGCTGACTATTGAAGGCGCGTACCAGTAGAGGGTTGAAGGACACTCCATTCTCGGCCTCTGCTGGTAATGGGACTGCATAGCCTTCGCGTGACCACCACTGCTTCAAGCGGCTGGCGGAGGCGGAAAATCGAGGCATTGGAAAGCTCGCGTCGTCGGAGGTGTCGTTGGCGACTCCAGGTACGAGGAAGAGCGCCTTCTTAATCTTGGTGTTCGATTCGTGAGCGGTGCGGCATGTGGTGTTGATGCGCTTTGACAGCAGTAGCTCTCTCGTCGGAAGGTAGAGGAGAATTTTTTGGACAAGTTCGCCGATGCCAAAAACTCGTGCTGCTGCCATTACGGACTGTAATGTGTCAGCTCACGTTGGCGAGTAGAAGAGGGAGGGCGGATGACTTACATTGTGTAGCTGATGTTTGATTTGATGGGAGATGGCGCTTTAAGTGTGGATGCAAGGTACTATGCGGCAGCCTTGCGGATTCAAGTCTGCACAGTGGAGGCTGATGATTTTGTTGCAAAGTATAAGCCTTGGGGTGAGCTTTCTTGAGAACCCACACGCCAAGATTTCACATGTGAAACATCAACTGAGACGGTTGCAACCAGAAAGTGACGTTGCAGAGTTCAGCCAAGCAAGACAGTCTGCAATTCAACAATTGAGACAAAGCGAGAACACTATTTCCTGGTCCACGAGCGTGTCAACAAACTTGCCATCGACTTCTGCTTCCATGCAGCTCGTGGTCATACAGAAGCTCCTCTTGAAGCTCCGCAGAATCCTGCATCTTTGATCGTCCAGCTTCCAACGCTCCAGAAGGCCTTAAGAATCCGACAGCTCCTCATCAACATCACTCTCGTAATAAGTCCTGCAAACAGCTCGGACACCCACAGTCCAAAACTCGATATCCTCGATATCAATGTCCTCATCTTTCAAGAAGACCTTAAGCTCCTCAAACAGTGCTCTGAACGTCTCGCCACCCTGCACCAAATGTTTCAACTCGTAGGGGACTTGCAGGCCATAAGGGGTGTCGAGGTTGGCCCTTTTCGTCATGATGCGCAATGGTGGTTGAGTGAAGAACATGCCGAAACACGACGACGCTTGATTGATGAGTTTAGTCAATGGCTTGAGGAATGCTGCATTGCGATCCCGTTGTAGTTCGTGACAGTGGCAAACAGCCAAGCGCGGTCCGTCGAATTTGTCGACCAGCAAGGGGTTAAAGGAGACGCCGTGTTTTGCGGCATTCGGTAGCTGGACCTCGAAGTCCTCATGAGTCCAGTGCCTCTTTAGGGTTGCGAGTCGGGCTGAGAAGCGTGGCATCGGGAAGCTAGCTTCATCGGAAGTGTCGAGTGCAGTGCCGGGGAGGAGGAAGAGTGCTCTCTTGATCTTCTTCGAGTCGTGCGCGTCGCGGAAAGCTTTGCAGACTTGTTTCGAGAATAGCAGCTCTTTGGTCGGAAGTCGCAGTAGTATCGCCTCGAGCAGCTCCGGAATCGCGAAGACTCTAGCGACCGCCATCGTCGCCTTCGTATCAAACAGGTGTCAGTCATGCTTGAAAGATGAACGCGAGCGACATGATACTTACCGATGCACAGCTTGACCTCTGTAACATTGAGACGGTGTTGCTGGATTGCTCGGGAATTGGAAATTGAGCTTTGGTTGAAGCTCAAGCTTTGTGGGCCTTCCAAGCCTTCACATGCACGGCCTTAATTCTCAAGCGTGGATGTGAGCTCAAAGAACGTGGAACATCGATCACTTTGAAATACGAGTGTCAGTAGCGCCACGCATCCGTGCAGTATTTGAACCTACATCTATGAGTCGACAGATACGCTCAAGCCCATGTATCTCGCGTTGTCCAGGCGCACGCAGAGATCGTTCCAGCAATCCGATTGCACCAGTGCCGAGAGTCTAATCCAGTCCAGATGCCAGTGTCCGCCATTGGACTGTCGCTTCTCAAGTCACTTGCCGCCATATTCCTCCACCCAAGCCTTGACTTCCTCCTGGCCCACCCCAACCATGATACGCAAACACTTCATGATCTTCAGTCGTTCTTCACCCTCAAGCTTCTCCTTGACAGCATCAATAAGCTCCCCTAAAGTCCGCACGTTGCGGTATCTTCTGAGCTCGCGATGTGGACGAGGATGCCGAGGCTCCATTGCCCACAGGCTGCAGAAGTCCACATCAAAGATCTGGACACTTATTGATGGTTGGGTAAGGTACATACGTCGACATGAGGCTGCCTCATGCGTAAGTAGGAGATGTGGCTTCAGGTCCCATAAAGCTATGGGGCAGCGTAGGAAGCGATCCATGTCTCTTGGGAATGGGATTGTCTGATGGATGTGTGGCGAGAGGAGGAAATTGAGCTGCACTCCACACATAGCCACTGGCTCGAACATCCGGACCAAGTCCTCTGGGCTCGCTGGGTCGTAATAGCCAACCACTTTCACATCGTGACCATAATTGATGGCGCTTTCGAGAGCAGTCTCGCCTGGAGCCGACACGCCGACATCGCCGATTTCCAGGAAAAGTGCCTTCTTGATGCTGATGGAACCTTGAACTACGACTCGCCAACGCTTACAGACACGCTGAGAGAAGAGCAAATCCCGTGGGTGCAGCATGAGGAGAGTGGCCTCAAGTAATTCAGTAGTATTGAGAACCTTGGTTGCGGCAGCGCTCATGCCTAGAAGTATCGTCAGCATGAACTAGTGCATTCGAACGAGTTAGTCCTTACTCATTGACTCACCCCCATCAGCGGCGCTGTGGTCTTCATGCTCCATGTTGTCGAAGTGTGCGATGCCTTGCCGAGCGAGTTGAGCGAGAGCTTTATAATCAACAGCCAGGTCTGGCGGAAACTCTCATGTCCGTGCATAAACGGGCCGATGCCTGGCGTAAGGGCTCGAAGTGAGTACCATATCCGCGAGCATTCAACTCCAGCTTTCTTTATTTGTCGTCAAGTCAGACCCTAAATATCATGGCGTCTTCGACCGCTGAGCCGGATGTCGGGAGTGAGTAGTATTCGAGATCGGTATCTGCATAAGGGCTGACCGCATCCAGCAGGTATTCTTGCCGAGACTGCCGTCGCCAGAGTGAACAATACCACCGAGCTTCTGGAAGGTATTCTACTTCAGTTGCCGACGCGCGATCTTTTGTTCGCTCAACGCGTCTGCAAGCAATGGCAAGCATTCATCGAAGGATCTGTGTCCATCAAGAAAGCTCTCTTCCTCGTACCAGGCGTTTCCACAGACGCCCATAAAGAGAACAAAGTTGCCGCCATCCCGAGATCTCGAGACCAGCGCCCTCAAGATTCGCGACATGAACAAGTAGCAGAGCTCTTCAACTCCGGCGCAATCGTCATTAATCGCCCCCTCACCATGAGAACGTCTGCAGACGAAGTACCTTCGAGACACAATTTCGGGACGCGTGCACAAGGCCCTCGATGTCTGGCGTTTCTCCATCCGGACATACTCCTCAGTCCGCCGTCAGCATCTTGTCTTCCGATGTACATCACCCAACCTCCGATGGACCTTGAGGTTGTCGATGTCGATTTTGGTAGTTTGTGGGCTCTGGAGCCACGACATCCGAGGCCTGCTTCGCCTAGGACTTTTCCAAGAGTGCGTACAGTCGAAGAATTGATTCAGGCTGTCCAGGAAAACATTGAGGGACAAGAGAAATTGAAGATTGTCAAATGTTTGCGCGTGGTTCTTGGGTTCAATCATGATGATGTAGTGGCGGCAGTATAGTCGGACGCTCCTGCATGATACGGAGCATGCGGATGCAAAGAATTCAAGGAGCGGTGAAGAGCGGCTGGTGCTGGAGGACGTATTTAGCGGCAACATATTATGTAGTGACCTGAGCCATCGTTCAGCTGCGCCCCCTGAAAGCGAAGGGTACGAGGGTCAGCGTGTGTCTCAGAAACAAGATAAGGCATGCGCTCCAAAAGCCAGGGCTGAGACCAGCGTGCCGCGTCTGAGACGGCAATCACAGCTGCAGTCACCCGGCGGAGTCATGCCTTGCATCCATCGATAAATCCTGAGATCAGTGTCACCGTTCGAAGTAAATGAACCTTATCATCCTAAGAAAACAACGTACTTCTTTCTGCAATAGCGTTTCCTTAGCACTCTTGCACCCTCTGGCCTGCTGCCGGCCTATGGAGTGTCAGCGACTTTACTTTCAGCAACTTTCGAAATCACACTTGCACCTTCGAGGGAAGTTTCAGCAACTTTTACCTCTTTCAGCAACATTCAGACCGCAATAGGTCTAGCAGAATGCCTGCCTGAAAGTTGCTGAAAGTTGCTTAAAAGATCGACCAAGGAAGCAGTATCGAGAGACGAAGTTCCCCCGCTTCAAATGGCGGAGACTGCGACCAGGCCATGAGCTTTCCCACCCAGGACAAACAGAAGAAGATTTCCTGCAGCTCACACTTCTCGGAGAATGAACCATCCATCGCGCTTCGAGCTCAAAGGCCAATTTTGGGCATCCTGCCATTGTGAGAGCTCCGGTCGCCTCGCTTTCATGGGCCGTCGAAAGCAATCATCACATGCAGGCAGAAAATAAGCCCTGAGCGAGTAGCTGCTTCATTAGCGAGGACTCTACATCCCTCTCTTCAACTTCTCGAATATATCCAATACAGCCGCGCCACCACCTTCCTCTCCATCATCATTGCCCTTTCCTTTCTTCTTGCTGCTGCCCAGCGCATTGAGTCTCTCCTCCCTCTTCCGCCTAGCCTCAGCGTCTTCCCTCACAGCCTCAGCTTCTACCTGCGCACGTTCATAGGCCAACTGCGCAGCCTCGTCTTCGGGCCGGATGAAATCCACCTCTGCTTGTCCTAAGTCCTCGTCTGAGATCTCGCCACCATTCTCGTCATCCGACACATTTGGTGAGTCTACAACGCCAAGCTCTGGCGATTTCAGCAGACGGCCGGGAGGTGATGATACTTCTGATGCAGCAGACTGGGCAGATGTGACGCGAGATAGAGAGCTTCCTCGTTGAGAGGTGTGCGTTCCTGGCTTCCTGTACCCAATCGCTTCTGCAACTCGTCGTGCTTCTTCGTCAGGATTACTGCCAAACTCTCCAAGAGCGCCAAGGTCTGCTCCCGCAAGTGACAGCCGGTTGTTGAAGTCCAACAAATGTCCTCCTCTCCCTCGTGGTGCATCTTCACTCTTGTCAAGGATATCCCTGTAGCCTCCTCTCGAAGGATCTGCAAGTCGTTTCCGCTTCTTCGCTTCCCGTTTGCTGCTCGGACGAACGACAATGACTGGCACAGGCGAGTACTGCAAGCAGTATTTCGAGACACTTCCAGAAGAGAGAAGTCCTTGGTAGCCTGTCAAGCTGCGACCTCGCGTTCCGACCACCAGCATGGCAGGCTCGTAAATTCGAATCATTTGTTGAATCGTGTCGTGAACTTTTCCAATGCTGAACTCGAGCACAAGAGAGATCGCACGATCTTCAGTATTTTTCTTCTCAATTTCCTCCAGGAAACGTGTTGCTTCGCGACGATACCCTCTCTGACCTTGCCCACCACTCCATTTTAGGGCTTCTTTGCTGTCCTTCTCCACAACTCGTAGACAAACGATCTCGTCACCGTCATCGACCAGTTCATCTATCAGCCACTCGAGGGCAGTGTCAGAGTATTCATTCGTGTCTGTCCCGCAGAGAAACGTTCGTGAGCGCTTCGTATACTCGTAATCTTTATGCTTCCGATTCAACGTCAAGCTAAAATCGCTCGCTTCCTTGTTGTCGAAGGTATCGAAGCTGACTCTTTCCTGGAATTGGGCGGGAGGCGGGGGACTACTAAGCCTCCTACCTGCCGGGCCTTTCCCATTGCTAGCATTGCCATATGCTACACTGCGTCGAGCCGAGGGTGGCTTGGCGGACGATGAGCGGGATGCGGTGCCAGAATCTTTGGTAGCGCTGGGCACAAACTGCACGCTTGGTCTCCGTGCTGCATCGCTCAGGCCGTCTATCGTTATCGTCGGTCGTCGCCAAGCTGGAGTGTAGGTGGAGGTGTTGCTTGCAGCATTGTTTCCCAGAGTCGTGCTGCTGGCATTGGGTGAGGTGGTTGAATTGGCGAGCTGGACTGGCGGTATCTTCTGCTCTGGCAGGGTTGTTGTGCTATTTGTGGCAGGCAGAGAGCGTGGACTGGGCGCTTCCGAGTTGTTCTGCAGCGTCGGTGTGCCAGATCTAGGCGATGGCTGCGCCGACATGGTGTTGACGAGGCGCACAAGTAGCGACTTTATTGACACAACCTCCTATCGGAAGCAGAAGTTGAGTGACTGTGATCGCATGCGTCGGCTTGGCGGGTAGAACTATTCGTAGGCAGAGTGCTGGGCGTCTTGTCCGGCGTTTGACAGCGGTGCTCCTTGCAATAGTCGTAAAGAATGCCAATTGTGCTTCGTGTGATGTATGTGTGATTCACGTTTGTGAATAGAGTAGCAAAAGCGGGCCGAGGTCTATTCGATCGATATCACAAGCATTCCCGAATATCTTCAGCGAGTGGTCAGCCAGCAGAAGCAGAAGTAGTCGAGGCCTGTGACGATTGGCGGAAGTGGGACCTCTCCATGGTGCGGGTGAGCGAGACACAGATGCAGATTGCGGGCAGGCGAAGTGGAGAGGAGTGCGGTCTCGGCAGGTGAATTGTGGCTTCGACAACGAATTTTCACTGCAGGCAGAAACACGAAGTTCTGAGAAGACTGGTAGCAATGACATGGAGAGCACGTGTAGGTGAAGAACACGATTACCAAAGTCTATACAACCTTCTTCCCGGCATGGTCCTTCATGACCCGGAGATATACTTCACTGCCACGTGGGTGAGATGAGAATGCAGGGCCGAGCGCCAATTTGCCCGTCAAATTGCATTTCTGTCAGACGTCTGATGGTTCAGTAAAGGTCTGCTGGTATTGCATAAAACACTAATACTGTTTCCGTCCTCGTGTCATCTATGGAACTCCTCCGTATGCCCGTTCTATCCATTCGCATCGAAACAAATCTAAGCAATGCTCTTCAACTCGCCATCCTTCACCTTGCCGGCACCCACCAGTCTCTGCACCTCCTCAGCGAAGACAGCCTTGACTGCAGCCTTGTCAGTCTTTCCTTGAAGCTTAGCAGTGAAGTCAGCAAGCTCCTCGTTGTCAAGCTTCAAGATCAGCGCATCAACATCGTTTGTGACACTGTTAATGGTCGAAGCATCTGCTGTGCCATCTGCGAAGTAATTGGCATCTTTTGGTGCACCACGCACGACACGCTTGTTCTTCTTGGCAGCATTCTTCGCCGCCTCCTTGCCCTTCTTTGCATCCTCACGAGCAGCCTTCTCCTCGGCAGCCTTTGCCGCCGCAGCCTTCTCTTCATCTTCCTTCTTCTTGGCAGCGTCTTCCTTGGCCTTGCGCTCGGCCTCCTCCTTCTGCTGCTGTTTCTGAAGCTTGCCCTTGTTCTTCTCTTGTCTGAACTTGGCTGGTCGTGGATCCTGCTTCAAAGCCTGATCAACGACCTGGCGCAGACGCTGCACATCTTCATTCTTTCTCTTCTTGCGAGCGTTGTTGTTCTTGCGCTCGACGTGACGCTTCTGGTCGCGAGACTCGTTGTCATCCGGTACATCCTCATCGAGGTACTCGAATGATCGCCACGAGTCGAAGTTGTACCAGAAGTTGTAGAACTCGTCAACCTCCTCCTTTGTGCTGTTGTCGTTTCCGATCTTTGGCACAGGCTGCTTCTTACTGAAGCGACCCTCGGCCTCGAAGACTGGTGCCCACAGCTTGTAGAAGTTGCCGGGCTTCTTCTCCACATCCTTCTTGCTCGGTGGCTCCTTGTCGGCGGCCTCATCGACGGAATCGTATTGGCGGCGCTTTACGGGATCGAGCAGAATATCGGTGGCACGCTGAATGCACTTGAAGAATTGATCGTTTTCCTCCTGTCCAGATGCGGCCTTCTTATCCGGGTGGTGCTTCAGGACCTTCTTTCTGTGTGCTCGCTTGATCTGGTCCTCAGTTGCTTTATATCGCCATCTTGTCAGACCAAGAACAGCGTAGTGGTCTTGCGTCTTCCAGTCCTTGGCCTCACGCTGCAAGAGCATGGGGTCCTCATCGCTGTCGATGTCATCGTCCTGGTCCTGCTCGACCTTCTTGACGTTCTTCTCGGCTTGCAGCTTCTCGTCCTGCCCGCTATTTAGTACCTTCGCGCATAATGATTAAAGTGACGTCCGACACCGTACCTCAGAAAAGGTGCGTTTATGCCTCTTTCTGCGGGCGTGAGCGAGAAAGTGAGGACCAACGGGCTCGATGGCACGCTGGGTGGGCTCAGAGAGGTGGCCAACAGGCTTGAAGTCCTTCTCGGCAGTCCAGCCCTCTGGCAGCGTCGGCAGTGCGACGGAGAGCTGAATCGCAGCCATCTTGTCTATTGGGATCGAGTGTTGCTGGAGGCTGAGACTAGATCTGAAATTCCAGGGCCATACATAGAACTACACTTTTTTGGTGCCATCGGGCCGTCTCACACGCCGATCCGACGATCCGAGCAGCATTTTGAGCTTCAGTTCAGATTTCATGTGAAGCTTGACTGCCACTCTTTTCTGATGCTGCAGACTCCCATCCGAGTCGTCCACTCTCTCAAACTCTTCCATAGTGCGCCAGGTAGGAGTCTGCGGCCAGTTCTTTGGATACCGCACCAGTCTTTCTCTCCTATCGTCCGCAGTATGGCCTCACAGACAGCAGTACCCATCACCACCAAGCCTGCAGCAGGCCAGATTGTTGAGCATGACGGCAAGACATACGAGACTATACGTGAAGGACAGGCATATATTCTCATCCCACCAAACACCCAAAAGCATGTCAACCCTCAAGCTAAAGCCAAGAACGACGAATCCGTTCAGGCGCAAAGCGTTTTCTACAATCCCATCCAACAGTTCAACCGCGATCTGAGTGTGCTTGCAATCAAAGCATTCGGTGAGGACTGGATTCAGCGGCGGAAGGCGCAATCGGCCAAGACGCGTCAAAGGAATCAGGACAAGAAAGCCAGGAAAGAGCAGAAAGACGGCAACTCGAAAAAGCGCAAAGCAGAAGTCGCTGAGGCGACGGAGACCAATGGCGATGATGCTGTGAAGAGACGAAAGTCAGAAGATGGCACAGCAGTATCTGCAGCAGAGGACGGACAGCCAGCCCCGCAGATCAAAGTAGCAAGTGCTGCGAATGGCCCCGACGCTCAAGAAGATGGTATCGAGCTTCCTCAAGAGCCCGCGTCTGGTGTGGATGACGAGTCTCGCTCACGCGAAAATGCAGGCAATGGACAACCAAACGGCCATGTTCCCACCAACGGTCAGGCTCCAAAGCCGACAGGACCACGATTCCGCATTTTGGATGCTCTGTCTGCGACTGGTCTTCGTGCACTGCGATACGCAAAGGAGATCCCATTCGTGACTTCAGTCGTGGGTAACGACATGAATCCGAATGCCATTACCAGCATGAAGATGAATATCGAGCACAACGAACTCGCAGAACAGATTCTTCCTAACCTGGGAGACGCCATTGGCCACATGTACACTGTTGCCTACCCTCCGACGCACACTCATGGTCCCAAGCATATCAGTCAAAAGTACGATGTGATTGATCTGGACCCATACGGCACTGCCGCTCCTTTCATCGATGCAGCCTTGCAAGCGATCAACGATGGTGGCTTGCTGTGCGTGACCTGCACCGACTCTGGAGTGTTCGCTAGTCTTGGCTACTGCGAGAAGACCTTCGCGCTGTATGGAGGCATGCCTATCAAAGGCTCACACATGCATGAAGGCGGTCTGCGGCTTATCATCAATTCAGTGGCAAGCGCTGCAGCGAGACACGGAATGGCCATTGAGCCACTCCTTTCGCTCAGCATCGACTTTTATGCTCGCGTTTTCATTCGCGTGCGCAAGAGTCCTGCAGATGTCAAGTTCCTCGCTGGTAAGACCATGCTTGTGTACGGCTGCGACAATGGCTGTGGGGCCTGGTCTACGAATATGATTGGCCGAAACACCAAGCAGGCGGCGAAGAATGGCACAGTATGGTACAAGCACACCATAGCACAAGGTCCAGGTGTCGATCGACTTTGCGAGCACTGTGGTAGCAAGTCACACATCGCTGGGCCAATGTGGGGTGGACCAATTCACAACGCAGCTTTCATCCACAAAGTGTTGGAGGACCTCGAAAACGCAGACTCCAAGGTCTATGAGACTAGAGCACGAGTTGAGGGCATGCTCACTACTGCCTTAGATGAACTTTCTGTTAACGAGGAAGTCACGACCTACGTTCCTGCCCACAAGCGCAAGGAAGGCGACGAAATGATTCCAAAAGTGCCGCCCGAAGCTATCGACTCGCATCCATTCTTCTTCAACCCATCTGCACTGTCGAAGGTCATACATTGCGTCGCACCCAAGGACGCAGCAGTGCGCGGCGCGCTTCGAGGCCTGGGCTATGTCGCTACACGAAGCCATTGCCAGCCTGGCAGTATCAAGACTGATGCACCTTGGAGTGCCATCTGGAGAGTCATGCGCGAGTGGGTACGACAAAAGCAGCCGATCAAGGAAGGTGCGCTCAAAGAGACTCAAGCTGGCTGGAAGATCATCAATTCTGCTCAAGCTAAGGACGAGATAACCTCGAAGGAGGAGCCGCGCAGCGATGATGCTTCACCGGACATCGTGACAGAGAGCCAACGGCAGAATGATACTGAGCCATCGAAGAAAAAGGTTATCTTCGATGAAGTGTTGGGCAAAGACACATCGACCAAGAAGATCGTGCGATACCAGCAGAACCCTAGGGAGAATTGGGGTCCAATGACCAAGGCTAAAGGCAGTGGATGAACGCCGGTCATCCACCGTTCACACATTCTCCAAACGGCTTCGCTATTCATGCGAGATCGCTTGTTCCGTGAGTCTCTCATGCATAGAAAAACTCAGTGTACGAAATGAGTCTGGTTCGCTGCGGCCCGCAACTACGCAGGACCTGCGATCTGCACTTTTCGTCCTGGAGGTCGATACGGCAACGAGACCTCCTCACGTCTAACCAACGAAATAATTGAAAGATCGACTGACTGCTGGAGCGCATTCTCAAGGCGTGTTTGTCAAGTTGTCATCATTAGACTGGCTTGCACCAAGTATCATCTTCCATGGCTGCGGTCTGGCCCTCCGCGCCAAGAGTACTTCAAGCCCGTGGATCAAGCCACCTTATATGGAAGCATTGGCATGCATATACGATCTCAAAAAGTGTAGACTCAAACAGATGAAGCTACCAATCTCTGGATCACTGTCATCTAGCCTTTCGTGGACTGTGTAGCGAAAGGCCGCCCGAAGAGCTGCTATTTATACGACTAAAACACTTTGCCGCGTTCAATTTCGCGTTGTCTCTTGTGGAGCGTAGAGCTTTTGCTACAGCTTCTGCGCCTTTGCAGTCACGATTGGAACTCTCAACTGTGCTGGGATTCTCGATTGAGCACAGGGTAAGCTCTTGACTCTTGCCCAGGCTGGGTGCTCCTGGCCTCTCGTGCATCAATCCACCAAGGCGAAGCCACAGCAGCCAGCGCAGCTTCTATCCTTCACGAAATAGGGTTGGGACTAGCCCTCGCACCCCTAACTGCCACGTGGATTTGACATGCAGCCACCGAAGCTGACTTGTCACTACTATACATCTTCTCATACACTTGCTTCTTATGGCACTGGAGTCTCACCTTGGAGGCTGCTGCCAGACACCACAGTAGACGCCCTCCGTCTAGCGGCCGCACCGCGCGCCTTCAGCTCTTAGCCTGGTCGCGTGGCAGCCATGTGTTTTCAAGCCAGGTATGGTTCTGGAGCCTCACCGTCTGCGTGGAAAGTGTCCACAAGGCTGGGACATGCTTTTCACAGAGTACATGCGTGGTGGCCGCTCCGGGACTATCGGAGTGTCCGATCTGCCAAACATGGCCACATCAACCTCTAGGCCTTGCCGATAGTGAGATCCAAGCATATATATAAGTGTCTTGTGCCTCGACCTGGTGCATGATTCAACTTTTGATATCTGCTGCATAATCCAGATAATATCTACTACCTGCTACAGCTCTCAGACTCTTCACTATGGCCGATCCAAGCGACATCACGAGCAAGCTCACTAAGCTGCAACCTGTCGGCAGCAACCTATTCAAGCTGCCTCCTCCGGAGCTCAGTAGCGGCACTGTAGCATTTTTTCAGCATCCTGACTGGAATAGCCCAAGGTTCGATGTGAGCATCAATGAGTACCGCGAGAGATATCGACATATGCTTAACCGGAGTGCGGTGGACAACACCACTTGGATCGCATGGAACCTTCCGGTCGGAACTGTTGTCACTCTGAGTGATCATTACAGAGAATATGACTCCAATAAAAGTGTCGGTAATCTCGATGGCCTCGGTGCAACTGTCGACTTGGTTGGAACTGGTGGCACAGAGTCAACTGATCTACGAAATTGCGGCATGAATGACATTGTTGCGGCTTTTTTCTGGCGCACAGTTGATTGGAAATATGGTGCATTCGAGATGTTCGCAGATCCAGACTTCACCGGCATACGAACCACAATTTTCCTTGCCGAATGGGCTGCCGATACACGTCATCATCTCCCAGGCTGGCACATGAACGATAACATGACATCCGTGCGCTGGCGAGGCCTGACTGACCGACAAGCCGTAACATTATATGAGCACCCTGAAGGAGGTCGCACCTACGATCGCCTCCTCGGCTACGGCAACACAAAAGAAGAACGTTACCTGCCAGATGTAGACTTCGATGACAAAGTCAGCGCCTTCTCCTGGACTCCCGTCATCCCCATCAAAGAAGTCCTTGAGCCTATCGAATTCAAGATCAACAATTCTAGCGCCCAAACGATCTCTAGCAAAGCACAATACAGGAATACATCCGGCACCGAACAGAAGTTCACCCCGACCCTCGAACATACCATGGGCCAATCCTTCGGCGTGACATCTATGGATCAACATGTCGCCAAAGTCACAACTACCCTCTCCCAGAGCGCCTCCGTTGGCGTCCCGGGAGTCGCAGACTTCGAAACTACCTTCTCCCTCGAGCTCGGATACGAATATACGAAGTCTACGACCAAGGAGGAGACTCAATCGACTGAGACGAAAATTACATATTCGCAAGAAGTTACCGCGAAACCTGGTGGTATTACTACTGCTACGATGTTGGTAACGATCTCCAATGTCCCGGCAACACAGGCGCAGACGTGGGCCACAAGATGGTATAAAGAGCCTATTACGGGGGCGGAGAGGGATGACTCGAATAATGGGTGGTATAGGAGGGTTGAACCGGCGTTTATCGTTATGAAGGGTGGGCTGGCTAGTACTGTTGGTATCACGGTTGATTTTCAGCCTTTCTAAGGGGCCTTTTTGTCACTTGAACGCACGGAGGAGGTTGTGTGGCTCTTCATAATTCAGCTTGATCATAGCTCAAGTACATCGTCGCACTGTATGGCTAAGACCTCAATTCCGCAGTCAAGACATTCATGCAGTCGACTTAGCTGGAGGCAGAATACAAGACATAAATGCAATTCGGAATTCAAGTTGTCCGACAATAATTCTTAGCTCAATGGTTAAGGCTTGTGAGTCGTTTCATAATGGCACGCATAGCTCAATTGGGTTGATCTTGGATGCTACTGATCATAATCGAAGTGATCAGCATGTCAACAAGATCCCGATCTGCTGTTGAGCCAAGGGCGATTGTTTTGCTTTTTGCTGTACTACATCGATGGAGTAGAACAGTGCGGCAGATTTTCTCTCAATGATCGTTCAAGTCAGCTACTATCCACTTAAGAACGTATTGTTCCATCGCCGTTCGCTCTCAATAGCCCAGCTCTTGATGTTCTGCTGCAAATCGTCCTTCGAATTTGATCATCTCGAGGCGGTACGCAAGATATAAATATGCTCTGGCAATTGCAAAACATCAACAATCATTCTTAGCTCAATGGTTAAGGCCTGTAAGTCGTTCCTCATTGGTACGCGTGGCTCAACGGGGTTGGTTCGAGAAGACTTTCTTCACAATCGGAGTGATGTACTTCTGTAGATGTGTCACCTGTACCATTGAGCTAACGGCGATTGTTTTTGCTGTTTTGCAGTGCTCAGTCTCAATGATTGCACACACCCGTCGCAAGATCGCTGCCTTTGGAACAACATTCATGGATGTGTCCTGAAAGCGCGAGTTGCTCGGGCATTGACCGTCTGGCTAGATTGATATATTCAGGCGGTGTTCAAGGTCAAGACATCCTGGGGATGTTCGACAGAACTGCTGATATGCCCTGCCTTGGTACTCCGACACTTGATCATTAAGTGCAGTGGATCGTTTCGAAATCAAAAAGAGCGAGAAATGTATGATAATCACACCATTTATCGGCCAGCATATATACATTAACAGATCTATGATATACACCAACCAGGTCACAATTCAAAGGACAGACAGCCAGGTCTCATGCCGCTATTCAAACAACAAGAAATCTACATGCTATCCCATCCCGATGAGATCATCTCTTTAAACAATAATGAACATAGCCATACCGCAGATAGCAAGAGCAAGAGCAGAGAACGAGTTCATGCTGGCAGCACCAGTGTAAGCCTCTGGGCCAGATGGCTTGTTCCACGAACCAGTACCAGATGGGGCAGCAGCGCCGGAGCCAGTGCCGTTACCGTAGCCGTATGGCATGCTTGCAGATGGCATTGGCTTGACCCAGTAGGTGGAAGCGCTGGCGCTTGGCACTGGCTGGACGTAGGCGGTGCTGGCGGAGACAGTGGCGGAGGATGATCCCCAGCCCTTCTCACCACCGTATGAGGCTGGTGCGGACTCAGATGGCATGGCTGGGCTGACTGGGGATGAGCCAGCTGGGGCGCTGTATGATGCTGGGCCTGAAGGAGCAGCTCCCCATGTAGCGGTCTTGGTCTCGACGCACTGCGAGCATGGGATGGTCTGGTAGACGGTGCTGTAGATGGTCTTCACGCTCTTGGAAGCTGGCTGCTCAGGGCTGTATGGCGAGCTGGCTGGGGCAGTAGCAGACTCGACAGGAGCGCTGTAGGATGGGGCCCAGACAGGAGTAGAGGCAGAGGCAGATGCGGACCAGCTTGGGTACTGTTCGTTTGTTAGTAAGCGGCCATTTTCCATAACAGTTGATTCGATGCTTACCTCAGGTGCCTTTGGAGTCTCTGGGGACTTTGGTGCCTCCCATGAAGAGCTCTGAGCTGGGGCGGAGTACTGTTGCAAGTCAGACAATTGCGCTTAACGATATTCGGGGGCTTGTGCTTACCTCTGGGGCCTTTGGAGTCTCAGAAACTGGAGACTTTGGTGCCTCGGATGGCTTGTACCAGCTAGCAGACCAGCTGGCGGAAGACTCCTTGGCTGGGTAGGTCTCCTTTGCTGGGTAGGTCTCCTTGGCTGGGTAAGTCTCGCTTGCTGGGTAGGTCTCGCTCGCTGGGTAGGTCTCCTTTGCTGGGTAAGTCTCGCTCGCTGGGTAAGTCTCCTTCGCTGGGTAAGTCTCCTTCGCGGGCCAAGTCTCGCTTGGCTTGCCGTAGCCAGCTGGGTAAGTCTCCTCAGCTGGCTTGGTGTAGAATGGAGGGCGGCCGGTCGAAATGCTCACAGAGTGACCGTTGGGGTAAGTCTTGAAGCTTGGGGTTGGCACAGAGTGTTCGCCCTCAGTGTGGCTGTAGTGTGGTCCGAAACCGAAGCTGGATGGAATGCTGGTCCATGTCGTGGTCTCATTGGCAAGGAGAGCACCGAAGGAGATCGTGGTGCTGGTGATGTGGCTGTATGAGCCGCTTGGGATTGGCTTGTTCTCCTCCTCAGTGCAGGTGGTCTCCTTTGGTGCCTCAGCGCTCTCGGACTTGGAGCCGTACTCTGGTGCGCCGTATTGTGGTGCATAGGCTCCGGCTGTTGGCTTATGAGCAGCCTCAGTGGTAGCCTTGCTGGTGGTGTATGCTGCTGGGGCAGGTGCCTCATGACCTGCTGGAGCAGCACCGTATGCCGCAGGCTCAGCCGCGTAGGCTCCGATCGCCGCAGCGAGGACTGCAATGTTGCGGAAAGAAGGCATGATTATTGATTAAAGAATACAAATATTTGCGAGAGAATGGACGGTCTAGTTCGACCTGTAATGAATGTGATGGCACGTAGGCCGAAAGAGTGAATGCAAACAGATGTTGCGAAAGAAGAGTCAGTTGCTGTTGATGCTAGGAAGGAAGAGAAGAAGTCCAGAAGCAGAAGATATCAAAAGACTACATCCCTTTACTTACTTAGCGCTCTGCCGTCCTATTGCGCGGCTCCAGGTGAATCTCAACGCGCGATGTCTAGCTTGCGGTCGTTGTGGATGCTCACAATCTCAATCACTCGCTTGAGTTGGAGCAGCGTCCGAATCTCACGTGGCAGGAACCAGGTATAGGCGGCGGCAGGGGATTCCAGAGACCAGGATTGGTGAATGAAGAGCGTGTGGCGTCTTTACCATGGTCGACCTAGCCAGAGATAGTACTTCAAAGTAGCTGGTTCTCAGCCTCCTATGTCAAATTAGCAGGAGTAGGGAAGCACAGACACACTTCCAACGGTCGACCACGATGCCGTAGTTACCGGCAGAAAGAGGCTTCATCTCAGCATGATTCTTTTCTCCTGTCTTGCAGAATGAACAATCTCCTCCAAGACGTGGCCGTCTGGTGTCTAGATTTCCTTGGCTGTAGGCATGGTGGACAATAGTCGCAGAGCTCTGATCGTGAAGTGGTGTTGTTCAGGAGCCAAAGAAACAGCGGTGCCGAAGATCTTCATTCGGCTGCGGTGCGGCGCGTGGGAGGCGGTTTAGAGTTGAGATTGGCACAAAAGCTTGACCAAGACGCTCCACCACGAATTCCATTTCTCCAAACAGCTTCTCACTGCATTTCTGGTCCATCAGGATATTACTCTCTCTCTTAGCAGGCCAATCTTTGTTGTGATGTAGGGAACAGAAAACATTGTTCACCTCTCGAAGGTCGCGATGATCTTGCCGTCGCTATGTAACGTTGTAGCAGGATTCAGATTCAAGCACGCCATGCACGGCTATGCCCGATTCGAGAAAAGATGACCTTACAAAACTCCTCATGTGGTACCATTTGCCTTCCGCGAAAAATGTAGAAGACGGTCTCTTATGAGAAGCATCCCTTATGAGAGGCATCCAAGAAATCGCGACTTAATTTTCATCGCAATCAGGGACAATAAGAATCTGAAGTCTCCACACTGGGCCCAGATTTGCCCTCTCACCGCACAGACGAATCGCAGAAAAAGCACAAATGAAGACCAGTACGTGACAGTAATCTGGAAACTACAAGATATTCAAGATGGGTCGGGCAGACGTCGAGAAAGCGAGTGCAGGCGAAGTCGACGACCAGCAGAGTCCTTCTTACCATGGCAAGATCTTCGCCGACACCACAGTGCGAGATGACTTACCTCCAGAGACTCCAGCAGCTCCAACGCTGGCTCGGAAGCTCTCTGCACGTCAGGTCCAGATGATTGCGATTGGTAGGTATACTGTAAGAAACGCCCAAGACCGCGCTGACCAAAGCCAGGTGGTACAATCGGCACAGGTCTATTCCTCGGAACAGGAACATCGCTCGCGAAAGGAGGACCAGCATCGATGCTAATAGCATATGCCATCGTGGGTGCCATAGTCTACATGACCATGTTGGCTCTCGGAGAAATGGCAGCATTCATCCCAGTGGCGGGCTCCTTTTGTACTTTTGCCGGACGATTCGTGGATGATGCCTTTGGATTTGCTCTCACCTGGAACTATTGGTTCAATGATGCTGTCTCTACAGCTTCAGATGTCATCGCAGCTCAGCTGCTGCTGCAATATTGGACTGACAACTTTCCTGGTTGGGCCATCAGTTTGATACTTCTGGTTGTCATCATTGGCCTTAACATTGTCACAGTCCGTCTCTATGGCGAGATTGAATACTGGCTTTCATTCCTGAAGGTGGTGACAATTGTCATTTTCATCATACTTGGTATTGCGGTCAACTGCGGTGGCAATACACAGCATGAGTATATTGGCACGCGATACTGGTACCAGGGCGACGCTCCTTTCGTCAATGGCATCGGAGGATTTGCATCCGTCTTCGTGACTGCAGCCTTTGCGTATGGTGGTACAGAGAGCATCGCAATCACTGCCGGAGAGACCAAAAATCCTGCGAAGAACCTACCTCGTGTGGTGCGCAATGTCTTCTGGAGGATCTTGATCTTTTATATCCTGGCCATCCTCATGATTGGGCTCAACGTGCCATATGACTATCCAGATCTGGCCAGCAGGGACAGTCATGTCTCACCATTTACCATCGTATTCCAGATGGCAGGAAGCACTATTGCCGGCTCATTCATCAATGCTGTGGTCATGACGAGTGTAATATCTGCTGGCAACCATGCGTTGTACGCCGGCTCTCGGCTCATGTACACGCTTGCTGTCAATCGACACGCACCTCAATTCCTTGGAAAGCTCAATCGGAATCAGGTTCCGTGGATTGCAGTCTTGACCACATCGGTCATCAGCGCCCTGTGCTTCGGTGCATCGTACATCGGCGCAGGTCAGCTCTGGACTTGGTTGCAGAATATTGTTGGTGTTTCGAATCAGCTCTCGTGGATAGCTATCAACTTTGCATCTCTCCGCTTTCGGTCTGGTCTTCGCAAACAAGGGTTGGAGCATCTTCTACCATTCAAAAATTGGACATATCCTTACGGACCACTAGCGGCAGTATTCCTGAACAGCTTCCTTGTTCTGGTCCAGGGCTGGAGTTGTTTCTCTCCGCACTTCCAGGCGGTTGACTTCGTGAGCTATTACATCGAGTTGCCAGTCATGCTGGTCATGTTCGTGGGCTGGAAACTGTGGCATAGAACAAAATTTGTCAGGTCAGCAGAGATGGATTTGATCACAGACCGGTTCGACACCGGCCTACTGCCAGAGGAGCGTTCGAAGGTCTTGCAAGATGCAAAATTCGTACCTTGGCGCAAAGGGGAGGACTGGAAAGCCAGGATCAGACGCATAGGGCAGTGGCTGTTCTTCTGATGGTATATATCATTGACGAAAGTAAAGCTTTGGCGGGCGTTAAGTGCTGTCAAGTAGTCAATTTGGCTCATCACTCACCTGCACGTCTCGTCTGCTTTTGCAGTAATTGCATTTCCCTTCACTAGTAGCATTCGCGAGGTGTAGCATTGAATGATAGATGCAGAGTGTCGCGGCTCTGCGTGGCTGCTGTGCGATCGTACAGACAGCCAATGGCAACCAGCTGAACACGAACACCGCAGCCTGCAACGCAGCTGGCAGTCCCCAATGTCAGGCCCACCAATGTTCAAGCACGCATGCCGCGGATCGCGCAAGTTCTTCTTATTTCAACCTCACCTTCCTCTCAAGTAAGTAGTAACTGCACCGCTCTCCGTTCACTTCTGGATAATGCTGTGCGGAGCTCTTCATCATGTCGTTTCATTGCAAAAGGCCGTTGCTGCGGAGTTCGCATCAGCCCTGACTAGGCGCTGTGCCGGCCGCAGCAGGCAGCAATTGGAAGGCTGAGCATCGTGGGAGTATAAACCTACTCCCCGCCTGAAAACCTGGCAATCTCTCCTCGTCTTTCCTCATCTTTCGAACCTCACTGTCTCGAACACTACAACGTGTTGATGAGACAGGAGAAGAGAAACAGTCGGCCAAGATCAAAACCAGACCAATACCACGACCATCGGAGCTTTAGGGCGTCAGCCGCCGACACACGTGAGCACCGTACAGCGTACTCGTTTACTCGCGTTCCTCGCATCCTTGTCGCAGTACTGCCACTCTTCGGGCAAGCTCCCTCCTCCTTGTGTTCCTGCTTTCGAGAGCTCGGCCGACATGTCGCTTTCGACAGTCATCATCCTTTCGCCTCCCAGAAATCGTCCACATGGTGATTTCGCCGCGTCGACAGCCGCGTCTGCATATGTGGCGCCCTCGCTTCGGAACCACGGCTTGGAATACGTAGTTTTGAGACTTGGCGACCGCAAGGTGTAACCGATGCAGTGCTTTTGCTCAGGAAGGCCCAAAGGTGCCCGGGCAGCAATGTCAACTGGAAACACGGAGGCTTGCGACAGCCTGGCAGTGTGATGCTTACTCCTGTCGTGGATGACCGGATCCTGATGCAGCATTGAGACGGCTCATGATCGGATCTTGGCTGTGCCAAATAGCCATGACTTCTTTTGCTCGGAATGCGGATGGACTCTGTTTGCGACCGCCGTCCACAATCGTAGCACAGCTGCAATCTCCGATTGCAACCTGCATGGGTTCACTTGGCATCTACGCAATCTTTGAAGGATCTGCGACCACATGCACGGCGCAACATGCTCTCAAAACCACTGGAAAGTGGGTTGCCAACGAAGCGAGATACGACTGCCACACCTGCCGTGCTTTCAAGCAGAAATTCGTGCACTGCGCCTCGTTGATATCGGTGTAGACAGGGCCTCCCCGCCGGTCCAAACATTGTCAGGCGCGGCTCTTTGAAAGGTAGGGGCTCTGGGCGCTCTTGGTGCTTGGCGTGGCAGAGCAAGACCTTCTACTGGTCGATCAGTTTAGTCCACGGCGTTGCATGACATTCTCGCGTGGCCCGGCTATCTACCTCGTCTACGTGGGACTTAGCATCGACTTTGCCTGCATCCTCTTTTGCGTTCAACATGCTTTTCTCCTAACCAGCAGGACTCCCCTCTCGAGAAATGAGGACGACCAGTATCTACCTCCTTTGCTAACATGGTCTGGGCCAATTGGCTCAAGTATCTGCGAGCGGCCATAAAACCAGCTTTGGTCGTCTTCGCGGTACTTTTGGGACTGGTTCTGGCCCATCAATGTATCTTGCCCATACTTGCCTTCGTTTTCCCCAGCTTGGATCCGGTCATCTTTGATCTGGGAGTTTTCGGCGCATACCCACTGGCTCAGTATGCTTCTTTCGACCTCGGTGGCCCGCAGGCCAGGCAAATCCTATGGAACGACAAATGCGACACGGGCAGCATTCTTCTTACGCCCAATGGGCCGGCTGTGACTCGCCCAGGACCTATGATACTAGATTCTAAAGGCGAATTGATCTGGACGTCGGATGACTTTGGTGCTACCGCAAACCTAAAAGTACAGCAATATCAAGGCGAGGACTTTCTAACGCTATGGTCTGGAGAGAAGGCCGCGACTTCTGGAAAGGGCGTGTACTTCATGCTAGACTCCACATATCAGGTTGTTCGCATGATATCGGCTGTCGGCGATGGGCTTTTTGGCGACCTGCATGAATTCAAAATTACACCGGAAGGAACGGCTTTGCTTACGGTGTACAATACCACGAATGCCGATCTTCGTGAGATGGGAATGGGTCGACCAGAGAAAGGATGGGTTGTCGACAACTTGTTTCAGGAAATCGACATTGAAACTGGAGAGCTTCTCTTCGAATGGAGCGCTCTCGATCACTTCGACCCTGTGGAAACGCACATGACCAATCCATTCGGTGGTTACTGGGAGAGCATTCCGTTCGATTTCTATCATCTCAACAGCGTGGACAAAGACTCAAAAGGCAACTATATCATTTCATCACGGCACTTCCATCACATCGTCTCCGTCAGTCCTACTGGTGAGATATTGTGGATCTTGGGCGGCGTTGACAACCAGTTCAAGGATCTGTCTGAGGGCCAAGCCACGAATTTCAAATGGCAGCACGACGTTCGCTGGATCAATGAGGAGGAAGGTGTCTTGACCCTTTTCGACAACAGCAAAGCTGGTCCTTTGCATAGCGATGCGAAGGAGAGTCGTGCTTTGGTGATTCAAATCGATGTTGAGAACAAGACGGCAAAACTCATTCAGTCTATGACTTCTGCTCAAGGAATCTTATCCAGTTCGCAAGGCTCAGTCCAGTATCTGGGTGACTTTGAGCAGTTCTTCGTGGGCTGGGGTTCTGCTGCTGCATATTCCGAGTACGCTCACAATGGAGATATGTTGTGTGAAACTCATCTGGGCGCTTCCTGGTACTTTTGGTTGGAGAAGATGAAGTCTTATCGCACGACTAAAGTCCTGAACTGGCACGGCATGCCTAGAGAGGCCCCGAAGACGAAAATCGAGGACGAGATTCTACATGTCAGCTGGAATGGCGCAACCGAGGTCACTTTCTGGGTACTGGAGGCCACATTTGACAAACAAGAAGTCAAATCGGAGGACCTCCGGAGCAAAGACGAGAGCTCTTCAATCGTGGAAACGAAAACACCAGAAACAGATTTTGAGAGCATCGATGTGATCCCGAAAACTGGGTTTGAAGGATCGTTCGACCTTTCTCAGCTATCTTCAGACAAGCCCTTCACGAAATTGAGGGTCGCAGCTCTGGACTCGAACCACGAAGTCTTGCGCTATTCTGAGCCGTGCGATCCTCAAGAGCGCACCCCGAGCTCATCATACTTGATGATCGTGTTCAAACTCTTCGTGGTTGTTGGCTTCCTGGTTGGGGCTCGCCTAGCGTTCAAGCACTTCCGATCTTCTGGACAAATGCGAAACTGGAATCTGAACAGCTCCGTGTCCGCACCATCGCAATCTTGGCTTGATTGGAGAGGCCCTGCATCTTACGGATACAGACGTGCGGAAAGAACGACATCGGGAATGTACGAATGGATACACATGAAATTGAGCAGTGCCAATAGCAGGCCGACTTGAGGGAAACATGAGAAGCACCAGTATCAGCAAATTCTTGAACATTGGTACTTGCAAAAAAGTCTCGACTATGCCTGCATAGGGTTACGGTATCCCATGCCATCGGTACAGCACGGTGAAGGAACACCACCGGGCGGCAAACGCCGGCTCGCGCGTGTGCCAAGACTGGAGATGAAAGTCTACCAGGTCCTGCCACATGGCTTGACTGGTTGGCCCTGAGTCGCTCGATAAGGAGCATTTGCTCCTTACGAGAGGTGGGTGATGACCATGCAGAGCAAGAGATCGGTCAGCTCATGTCAAAGGCTTGGCAATGCAGCAGAAGAAGATCTGCCGACATAGACCCTCGAGAAACTGTAGATGGTGGTTGTATAGAGGCCACACAGCACGACATCAGATGACAGTGGACATATGTACAGCGAAAGGACCTACGGACACACTCATAGATTCCGAATGAAGAATGAAAGAGGAAATTATTGTCAGCAGCCTTTATTGATCTCAAGGACCAAGTACCGAGCGTGCATGACTTCGCCGAGCAGCAAGGCTGTTAGCATCAATCAGGTCTCTGTACAGATCGCTCGAGCATTCATGGGTCATAAGTTCAACTATCATGTCTACAGCATACATTATGGCGAATCTGTATTCAACGCTCCATGTGGCGGATACTCATCTTCGCTATAGTGGCGAAAGATCTGATGCACACAGGTCAGTACTATTATAGGCGATGAAGATTACTGACGGGCTTGACTTCACTTACCTCATGCCTCATCAAAGTTCGAGGAGCTCGTCGACCTGTAAACAGCTCGAATTGAGCGAAAGCCTGTTCCGGCAACATGTCGAGACCATCCTGATACGTTATCAGTAACTATAGTCTAGTCGGAAACCTCATTGCTGCTTACCATAAGGATCCAGCCCTTAGATGCATAGCTCTGGACTTGTCTCACAAGCGGCGTAACAATCGGCATATAAGCCAACTCCACCACCACTCCGCCCGTCCTACTACTCAACCAATCCTTTGGCAATGTAAAGTTCGTCGGATTGCCATCAATCGTTTGTGTCGGGACACCACTCACGATCATAGTCGGATGGCGCATACCTCTGGGCCATTCGCTATTGAAAGACTCGAGAGCTTTGACACTTGTCGTTGCAGCGGTCGTCTGGCTCAACTCTGCTATGCCTCCGGATCTTATCATCTGGTTGTAGTGGGATGCAAGTTCTTCGGCATTGCCTTTGGTGCGGTTGACCACGAAGACAGTCTGGACACCGAGTGATATCATGGCGTAGATTGCGGCTCGTGCCATGCCTCCTACACCGCATACTAGGCCTGTGGTATGAGGTCGCACCGTGTTTGCGGGAGACAGTCCTCGTCGTATGCAGGCTCGGATTCCAATCCAGTCGGTGTTGTCGCCGTACAGTGCTTTAACAGGTCCTGTTCGATTTCTCTCTCGGAAGATGCCGACTTCGCTATCGCCAGCGTTGATAGCTCTGATTACTGCCTCATCTCGCAGCGGTATGACTGTGTTAAGTGCTCCGATGGCCTTCGCATGTGGACTGAGGATATCCATCATCGGGATGGTTCTGGTCTTGAATGGCTGAACTACTGCAGCTCCTCCGAAATCGTGCTCCTGGACTAGAGCAACGAAGTTGTCCAAGGTCGAAGCCGAATGCGTGCGATACGAATGGAGCATTCCACAGGCATCATAAGCCGCGTTGTGCATTGCTGGAGAAAGCGAGAAGCTCACATTCGCACCATAGATGAAGAACTGCATGGGCTCGTGTATGAAGCATGAGAAAAGTGCCTGATTGCGCTCTCTCGCTGTCACAAGTCGGCACTCATCACGTGTGTTCGTGTTTCCGGCGGTGTGAGGTCTCGCCGGCGAGCTCGCCAGAGCGACTGGCGTCAGAATGTTGTTGAAGCACATTGATGTCCTTCCATGCCGACCAGTGCAATAGGCTATGAGTCGTGGTCCGCAGCCCTTGTGAAGAGTTTGTACACGTTGCTGGAATGCCTGTATAGCGAAGTTGTCGGCGAGCGTGCCATTTGGCATGGTGATTTTGACAAGATCGCATCCAAGCTCATGTGCTCGGTTGTAGATATCGAGACATTGTTGTCCTGACCAGCCATCTGGAATTCGTTCCGTTGCTGCATATTCGCCGATTACTTTAGTCCGTCCTCGACTTGTCAAGAGAGACCTGAGCTGTGCTTGGTCCAGAGTCAAATCCAACGTGCAGTACTCTGGGCCAAGCCTAAGGCAGTATTCTAGTAGCTCTTCGCGACTGAACTGCTTCTGACGGTCTCCTCGATCATCTTTTGCAACGCAGATGATGATTGGTAGAATGGTGGATCGCCGTAAGATTGCAAATGCTTCGTTCACTAGGTTGAAGCAACTATGCTTTCCGAGCTTCCACATGCCTCCTTGCATTGGACTAGTACTGACATCCAGCTGAATACCATCGACGCCGATTTGTGCCTCATCGAGGTCAACGGAGTGCGACACTACATCTTCTGCTGCAAGCCTCACGGCTGAAGTGAATTCAAGTTTGTCGACACTCATTTTTGACAGGGGATAAGCCGACTGATGAGACCTTCCACGATCATGATCCCCAACGATATTGCGGAGCAACTTGAGGAAGTCGTGCTCGGTACGCTTCAAGGTCAAAAACGGGCCGTTCGCAGTTCTCGCAGATACCAATCTGGAGGCATCGTCTGCTAAAGGTGCTTTATCGATGCTTTCTGAGACATTGAAGAATTCGTAGTTAGAACAATCTCGCAGAAGTGGCTCAGAAGCTCGAATAAGATCCTGTATTCGGTCCTCCGCCCAGACTTTGATATAATGCTGGATCCCGGGGACATCACGAGTCACGTAGATGACAGGGTGTGTTTGCCCATACTCCGCGATGATTCTGGCACCATCGCTCTCCAGGTCCGCAAAGCTGCAGACGATTACGCATCCTGTGCTGTTCGATTCCAGTAGCCTGTGAAGTACTTCGCTTTGCTTTTGATGATATTCTGCTGCACCTTGAAGTTTTCGGTAGGCTGTCCTCGTTGAGCCAGTCGCTTCCGCAAATGCTCTATCGGATTCAATCATTCGTCGACTATATGCACTTGCTGCAAGGAATCCGAGAGAGCTTTTGCCAGTGCCTCGAATGCCTATCAATACAATCGAGGCATCGGAGCTAAATGCGACCTTCCTGGGCTTAGACTCCCAAACTCCGATCCTGGAGAAGCCATTTGGCGGCGTCGGCGTTGCACTTGATTCTCGCGACCTGGCAACACGCTGAAGAACTTCTTTCGAGTTAGGACGTGGTATTGCGATGCTCTCAACGCCATGCATGTCATGGAATGAGCGCTTGACGCCAGCATGTACTGCAGCCATGATTGAAGTCGCGATCGATGTTTCCCGTACAGTGTGGCAACACCAAGAACACTTCCAAGCCCGTCCAGGCTGTATGCTTTTGTTGGATCGAATTGCTGTCCTTCAATTCTGCAAATGCATGAGAAGTCAGGTGAGATCTATGGATCGAAGAACTGCTTGGATGCCATGCCATGTCAAGTGAGCGGAGGTGCAAGCCCGGATGGAAAAACGCTTTGCCCAGGGCTGTGACTTCATCCACACCAATCACACGCGTCAGAATTGGCTTTCACGTTGCCATCGCCAACTGCTTCGGCTAGCAACTCACCGCGCTGCAGCAACTTCGGCCCTGATGGCGCTCCAGCATTACAAGATCCTGGACTGTCCGTCTTCTGCTTCGTGTCCTCGTGGAAATGCTCCCTATGGAAGATTACTGAGTCGAGGATGCTGCGAAGACTGCGTCAAGTCTAGAAACCTTCTTCTCCGCTTCTGAACTGCCGTCACGTGGAGCCGACTGACCACCAGGAGGCACAGCACCAAGATTGGCCTCGCATCCTGGAAGTTGAGAGACCTCACAGCTTGGAAGATGTGCTGATACCGAGTCTGACTTGCTATGCCCGAAGGAACAGCGACGAATGCAGAAAGCCTGGACGATGTCGAGAATGCAAATACTGGCGACAAGCGTCCATCTTCCTCTGCCAAGAAGACGGACGCGGCGCAGCGCGCAAAACGAGTGAGAGTGTCAAGGGCCTGCGATCAATGCCGTGCCGGTCGAGAGAAGTGCGATGGAGGTCAACCATCTTGTCAGACTTGTGAAGTTCAAGGGCGATCTTGCACATATCATGAACAGCCAAAGAAGCGCGGAATTCAGCCAAATTATATTCGAACTTTGGAGTTGACCTTAGCATGGCTTTTCGAAAAGTACCCCGAATGTGAGGCGCAGCTCTCGCGACTATTACCGAGACCTGATGACTCTGCCCACCAGTTGATTGCCTGGAAGGACCCCACAGCGTCTGAAAACTTGCACACAAATTGGAGAAACAGCATCGTCTGCAAACAGATCGATCAGTTGCTATCTGGTGCCGAGATCGATGTGCCAAAGACACCTTCGCCGAATATTCAACAGAGCGTTGGTGCACAAGCTGCTGGCGTATACCAGTCACCTCCACTATCAGCTCCATCTGATTTGACACCATCGCACATCGACCGAGTGAATGAAGAATCAAATCTGGGACTTGCCGGTCATCTCGCACCGAGAAATGACGCTGGCCGTGACATCTTGAAGCTTCCAGACAACTCTTGGGCACTTTTGGAACACTACTTTGCATTTACCCAAACCTGGCTACCCATCATTGAGAGACATGATGTTCTCAAACTCATGTACACGTATCCTGCAAGCGGTCTGGCAAAGCAAGATGCTATGGGATCGGGTCATGCCGAGCTATGGAGTATCATGGCTTTTGCTTCGTTACAATCAGGCGGATCGAGCTATCTTGTCACTTTCGAGTCTTGTCGAGATGTTGCCAAGTCGCTCATTCCGCACGAACAGGGCTTCCAGCTTGGGCATGTCAAAGCCCTACTTATTCTTGGACTTTCCGAGCTTGTCAGAAGCGCCTGGCTTGCTGCGTGGTTGGTCATCGGTTCGGCAGTGCGGCTGTTGACACACTTCAATCTTGGAAGAGGTACGAATACAACTCTTTTCGAAGGCCGAACAAAGCATACGATTCTGGCTGCCTTCCTCCTTGAGAGCGCCGCCGCTTCTCGCACTTCCGCGATCTGTCACATTCGACCAGAAGACATTAGGAGTGTCGGCCTACTGATCGAGGATGGCCTTGAGGAATGGTCGCCTTGGCAGGACCCAGCCATAGGTCCTAGCTCGGCTGCAACGAAGTCTCCTGCGAGATCGATCAGCACATTCAACAGTCTCATACGGATGGCTCTGCAACGTCGGGTGAACATGCAGATGGCCAGTCCTGCCTCGCAAGATTCCACCTTGCAGGTTAATACCGTCTTCTCGCTACTACACAATGCTTCGCTCAAGAATTCCCGACAGCATCCTGCCATTGTGATTGCAATGTCGGCTCAAAGCCCAAGTGCAGGCCGCACCAACGACTTTGCAACCCCAGGCAGAATGCAAGCGCAAGATCAGGCGAACCAATTCGACTTCATCAATCCTTTCCAAGATAATCAGTATGGATACATGAGTATTCCCAACGAGAGGACGGAATCGGTTGTTGGCAGTACCCCCGCAGATCATATGTCAACAGATGTTGCGGCAGGATTGTGGAATGGCGAGGGCTCCATAGAGCTTTCAAATCCGACTGGCGAAATTTCGACGAACGATGCTGTACCTGGCGGCGACATTTTTGAAGAGCTTGCGATGCTGGATCGATCCGACTCTACGCAGAACCCGAAATTCATGCAGAATCTGGGCTTTGGGCCCGATCTGGACCTGGCAGAGTTCTTTGGTGCTGACTATCAATTCACCGATCCTTCGGCATTTGCGCATCAAGAACCAGGCTGAGAGTTCTCAATCTGACACCCATCACTTACCAAGGAGACTGGACCTCTGTTTCCAGCGCCATCGAACAAGCGACACAGTCACGTCAACGAAAGCGATGCACTTCACATCACGGACAGAAGCACGGGTTCGAGTCGTCTACTTGCAGTTCCTCCTGCCAGCAACGTTACCGGACAAATATCCGTGAGTGTGCTCGCTGGAATGATCAGCCTTCGCAAGCTCTGTCAGCTGTCGAGGTTGCTACCTGCTTATGACTCGGTCGACTCTCTAATTTGAGAGCCTGATCACTCTACATCTGAATAGTGCAAGGTGCTCCTCCAGTCATGATTAGACTAAGCACGAGATGCGTATCTACCGAGGACGCAATAGGCACACCGACCGCGCCACGAGATCAGCCGCGTGGCTCTTCTTTTCGGAACGATAGACATGTTCATGAAGGTATTGATGTAAAAGCCACGCTATTCGACCACGAGAAAGTGCATATCAATATGAAATGTCATGCCTTGCATTTGAGGCGATGGCCTCGGGTATCTTTCTATCTCTATCCCAATAATTATTTGCACACTTCTCAAAAATGTCTTGTGTGCTTTTCAAACGCCACGCCATGCTGAATGCGATTAAAGGTCTTGTCGTGGCTTAGGCTACAGCTGAGCCCGTGGAGCGCCTTCAGCCGCTGGCCGACCAGAGCTCATTGCTTTTCCTTTTTGTGGAACGTCGAAGTCAGCGACAATCTTCTGCCATGATTCCGCAGCTCTCTGTGCATGTTCTTCTGGCACATTGATGTCGGCCGAGGTCAAGCTGCGGTTGAATAGTTCCGCGCTCAAATATCCTGTGTAGCCGAGATCGACAATGATGGTTTTCAGAATGTCTTTGACAGGCAGATATGCGCCTCGATCTTCTTCACCATAGAATAGTCGACAGTTCCGAGACCAGCTCATTCGTGCACACTGCTCCGGATTGTAGAACTCATGGCCTTCGAGCAGCGGCTCAGCGAGTCGCTCAGCATCCACAACCTGCACGAAAGCGATCTTGTTGACATCGACAGTCTGGACTAGGCGTCTCAAGCTCGCAGCCATGTCAGCTTCTGCATTTGGATTCTTGCCTGAAGGCGAAGTCGGATCTGCGTAGACGCGGCCAGCCATATTGTATGTGTCTAAGCAGATGCCAAAGTTCGGCCTGTCCACTCTTTTCACGACATCCCATACATCCTCCCAAGTGTCGATATGGGTGCCCCAGCACAGCGCCTCGTAAGCAAATCGAATACCCTCTGGAGCGCCGAGGTCTGCAACCTCCTGCATGTCTCTGGTGATCAATTCGCGATCACCGCTGACTTGGTCAGCAGGCAAACAAGTCGACGGGATAGCGATGAGATCCGTTCCAAGTACATGAGCAAGTTCGATCCAAAGCTTCATTTCTTCCATTCGCTCGGCATGTCTTTCTCGATCTATCAAGCCGTCGTAATGCATGAAGGGCTGCAGACAGATGATTGCGATTCCTCTCTCGTCGCATAAATGTCTCACATATCTCGCTGCTTCAATGTGATTCTCGGGGGTCGCGCCGCCAGGCAAATCTTTCGCGACATAGTAGAGGTCTTCGTAGAAAAGCTCGATGTCGAATCCATATCGAGCCGCTTGATCGAGCTTAGACGGCAGATCGTGTACCCAAGCGCGTCCCAGAGAGTGTGAACAGACAGCAGGTCGGCAGAGCATATTTTCGGTCTTGTATTGAGGGGCTTTTGAGCGAATGGTAGGAGAGAGCGAATGTGTGATGGCTTATGATGTTTGTTACCATCAAAGAGCTTAGATACTTACAAGTCTATAAGACAATGCCAGAACGTATGTAGGTAGCACAAGCTCGCGTATCATCGGGAGACCTCATTGCATCCGCGAGCATCAGGACCCACCTGAGACGACTTTATCATCATGTCGCCTGGATCAATGTAGCATCGACCAGATATCACGCTCAAACAACGTGATGTGGAAGAAGCAAAGTGCGATAGGGAAGAAGGCAAGGCCGCTCCGGAATCCTGTTCTTCCGGCAGGGGTCCCGCCAGGGTGAAGGACAGAAATGCTGGGACATTTTCTAAACTTAGACTTCGTCCAGCACTCTCCTATCATCACGAGCACTCTATGCAAGGCATGTCTTCGGCGCCAAGCAGTGTTCAGTCTGGTTGAGGAGCATGGTGCACGAATTCGGAGGATGAATTTCCTCATCTTGATTGCAAATCCGATATCTGGCCAAATGCGAATATCGCTGGATCCTGGAGCGACTTCAGCTCCGGCAGAGACTTCTCGTCTCAAGGTTCATCCATTCAATATGTCTCCACTAACACGATCCTCAGGTTCGCGGCCTCCGAGTCGAGATGCGACAGGCTTGCATCTTGGACTCGATACCACGTTGTGATCAGGGATACAATGGAGAACAGCATACCGGTAAAAATCGCCATCATTGGAACTGGTCTCATCGGGCCAAGGCACGCGAAAAGTGTTTCAGCAAACCCTAATGCGGCCCTTCACTGCTTCGTAGATCCAAGAGCGGAGGCTGCTGCTATCGCTGAGTCTTTCAGGGTTCCCTGGTACGAATCTGTCCAGGCTATGCTCCAGGCTGAAAACCATCCAGAGGCTGCCATCGTCTGTACCCCAAACCATACGCACGTGGCAGTCGCTACTGTATTACTTCGAGCTGGAATACACGTCTTGGTTGAAAAGCCTTTAGCCACGAGCATTGAAGATGGCAGAAATCTGATAGAAATTGCGAAAGGTAGCAACCGACACCTAGTTGCCGGTCATCATCGACGCTTCAACCCATACGTGACAGCAGCCAAGCAAGTCTTGGAGCAAGGGACAATCGGTAGACCAATTGCCGTCTCTGGTATCTGGGCAACATACAAGCCTGATAGCTACTTCGCACCTCCAACTGAGTGGCGCGCCGGAGCAACTGGAGGACCAATCCTCATCAATCTCGTGCACGATCTCGATATCTTACAATACTTACTCGGACCCATCACCAGACTGCACGCAGAGAAATCTTTATCCACGCGAGGCAATCAGGCTGAAGAAGGAGCCGCCGTTTTGCTTCGCTTCGCATCCGGGGTCGTAGGAACATTTATCCTGTCAGATGCTTCCCCTTCGGCACACAACTTCGAAAGTGGGACTGGAGAGAATCCAGCGATTCCGCGTATGAGCAAGGACTTTTACCGCATCTTCGGCTCGGAGGGCACACTGAGCGTCGGAGATATGAAGGTCAGTAGCTATGATGGTGGAGTGGAAAAGAGCTGGACCAGTCTGCTCGATGAGAAGGTTTTGGATGTGGGTCAACAAGTGCCATTCGATGAGCAGGTGGCAAATTTGATAGCCGTAGTGAGAGGTCTGGAGCAGCCTCGATGTACTGGAGCGGATGGCTTGAGCGCTTTGGTTGTCTGTGATGCTGTGCGGCAGGCCATGGAAAGCGGCATGCCTGTAGATGTCAGTGAAATTATGTAGGACACATGCGAATGTACTACTCCGTCCTGAATAGGCTCATTTGTAGTGGCGATGTACTCTGACATGATGCCGATTTCTGGCTTGCAAAACTTCATCCATGCGTCAAAGTGCGCATACAATACGTGATCATTGTGAAAGGAACAAAGTGTGTTCGTTATACATCATTGTTCATTTGCTTTCAGAAATCTCAGAGAGAGCTGTGGCTCGATCTCTAGATCTCGCTTTGCTATACACATCATAAGCGTTCCACGTGCAATATTCTATGCAAACATGTCCTTTGAAACCAGCCCACATCCAAGCAGGACTCGTCTATGCATCGCTGTTTCGCTCACTAGTCCTCTCAACATGATCAAGCTTCTCTTTGGCAACGCTGAGGCCAGCGCCTTCTGCATCATGTCGGAACTCGTCGTCTCTTTCGCGGTCTTGCTGAATGATGATCTTGTTTGCCTTGCGGACTGGCTTGATCTCGAACAAACGATCCATGCTTTCGAGTGGGATGGATTTGGTTTCTGGTACCAGGCTATAGAAATTGTCAGCGATTCTGTTCATGACCTAGAACTTGAGTTCGAAAAGACTTACAACCACACGAAGACAATGCTTGCGATCATCATAGACGCGAAGAAGAAGAAGACACCAGATCCGCCAGGACCCATGTTAAAAAACATCTGGGGCGTGAAACGGCTGATGATAAAGTTCTGAGGACATGTTAGCCATGCATTTGTTTTGAAGATGTCTCTTTCACTTACCCAGAACCAGTTGTTTGCGGCAGCGCTAGCCTGACCCAGACCACGAGTATTCATGTCAAACATCTCAGAGTTGAGAACCCATGGCGTACCGTTCCATGAAGGAGTGTAGAACGCAGTCCACAGATAGAAGAAGAACATGGCAGCAATACCACCGCTGCTCAGACCTTCGGTGGAAGTAGCGAGCTTCGAGCCATTGGCGCGTGTGTAGATGTATGCTCCGATGATCCACATGCAGACAGAACCACCGCCAGCACCGATCATGAGCAGGTTGCGGCGACCCAGGTTGTCGATGAGGAAGAACATCCACACGAAGGTCAGCACCGTCTTGACCACGCCAAAGATACCTGTGGTAAGGAAGCCAGCATTTGTACCAGCAACACCGATGGCCTTAAACACTGTGGGCGAGTAGTAATTGATCGCGTTGATACCAGATCCGTTCTGCCACATAAAGAGGAGGCCACCGAGCAAGAATCGCCATTGGACTCTGCGGCTCTCCTTGACGGCCTTGAAAGGCTTCCAGAAACCCTCGCCAATTGATGCGGCCTGTTCTTCGAGAGCAGCGTCGAGCATAGCGACTTCTTCTACCATGTAGAGGTCGTCTGTTGGTAGGTTGCGGATCCAGCAGAGGTTCTGAAGTGCTTGTTGTCTCTTGTGCTTGCTAAGCAGCCATCTTGGGCTTTCCTTGAGCCAAAATGCGCCGATGAGGAGAAGACCACCGGGAATGAGCTGGACGGCAAATGGAATGAGCCATTGCTTGTGGCTGGGTGCCATTGTCTCGGAAAGACCATAGTTGATCCAGAATCCCACAAAGCCTCCAATCTGCCATCCAAGCTCATATGTTCCGACAATGCGTCCTCGGATCGCTGGTGGCGAGATTTCGGAAATGTAGATAGGTGTGATCATCGAGCAAGCTCCAACGCCGATGCCAGCAAGAACTCTTCCAGCGTAGATCAAGTCAAGTCCTCGGTCGCCAGTTGCGCCCAACATGAGACCTGCACCGAGCATAAAGACGCATGCGAAGATGATCAAGGATATCTTTCGGCCCAGGAAGAATGCTGATGGGTATGCGAAGAATGATCCAAAGAATGCTCCAGCTTGGTAGACAGATACGATGTTGGCCTTTACAAGAGCCAGATGATCTGCGGTCATATCCTCGAATCTGAACTCATCGACGAAAGCAGGCAGAGCCAGAGTCGTGCCGATGAAGGCACTGTCGTATCCGATCATGCATGATGCGAAGGATGCTACAGCAGCTGATACGTAGACTCTCCAATTGTACACCGCTTTGGGGGTCGGTCGGTCCTCGACCAGCGTGAGGAAGCCGCCCATATCGCAAGTCTGTGTTATAGGTCTGGTTCCTGATCCCTGTTTCGAATGTCTTCTGTCGACGAATGAGTGTTGTTTCAATGGTCAAATAGAAGTAGACTTCGACCAACACACGTGGAAGTAAAAAGTTTCCAATGTCGTGATGCTGAAACACGCAGTGGCAATGTATTCGCGGGGAAGATCTGTTACTGTTATACAGCCTTCTGGGGTATCCACGGGGTAAAGGTCGAGAGAGGATGAATGAAGGACGAGGTCATGGTAATCGCATTTCCCACCAGTGACTACTTGGAAGAGAACTCTCACGCTATTCCAAGAGCCCCAGTGGAGTCCAGGCGAGGCTTTACCGTGGACGGCAAGGTTCCAGAAGGACCACATGGCCGTGTGGGGATGAGTGGAGTTGATGTGCAGAAAAGGAAGTGAACCGCTGTGGAGCCGTCAGACGCCGAGATGTGATGTGCATCTCCAGGGAAGAGACTTGAGCCGGAACGCTCCACGACTTTTTCGCCCAACTGTCACCATTGTTGTGACGAAGAGACGAAAAGAGCATTCGGAATTCGGGTGAAGGCAGCGTAATGGGTGTGTAGTGGTGCTGAGAGAAGAACATTGAACCATTGCCTTCGAGAGTCATCCTCTGAATTGATTCTTTGCAGGTTTCTCCATACCATTTCCAAGGCTTCAAGGAGCATTGTGCGCCTAGTCAAAGCAGTCATCTTTCAATTCATTCGCACCATCAGGTCCACCTTTGAGATCATACGAGCAGACGACAGAATCATGGAAGTTCAAGAGAACAGCGTCATCACGTGTCCCGCACCAGCGGTCGATCACTTAGAACGCCACGGATATCTTTTTGGCTATCCCATCGCACATTCATACTCGCCCTACCTTCACACTACCGTCTTCGAACGATTGGGCTTACCATGGGGCTTTCGACTACTGGAATCCACGGACATGAGCCAGTTTCTGACTCTGCTCAAGGATCCCAGACTCTATGGTACGTTTCTTTTCATCATGATTCCGTCGGCTATCTTTGCTGACGTACGCTCCTAGGCTCCGCGGTGACCATGCCCCATAAAGTGGCGATCATCCCGCATCTAGACGACTTGACGGAGGAAGGTCGAGCAGTGGGTGCCGTGAATACGATCTTCCGCAGAGGAGACCAATTTGTCGGCACTAATACGGACACTATCGGCGTGAGGGAAAGCTTTTACCAGAACATATCTCGACCCGATGAAGTCTTTCACGGAAGGCCTGGAATGGTCGTCGGCGGTGGTGGCGCGGCTCGGTCGGCTGTTTATGCCCTTGTCAAGTTCATGCGGTGCGAAAAGGTGTACGTCGTGAATCGCGATCCGTCTGAGGTGGAGGCCGTCATTAGCTGGTGCAAGTCCCAAGGCTACGGAGATGGACTTATCCATGTCAAGTCAGCTACTGAGGCGGAAACATTAGAAGGTCCAGGTGCTATTGTGGCTTGCGTACCCAACTTCCCTCCGGTGACCGACGCCGAGAAGGAGGCTCGAAAGATAACAGAAATCTTTCTGAACAAGTCGCATAGAGGCGCAATGCTCGAAATGTGCTATCATCCATCGCCATGGACTGAACTTGGATCGATAGCGGAGAAGGCTGGCTGGCAGGTCATCCTTGGTACAGAAGCGATGATATATCAGGGCTTAGAGCAACACACGTTGTGGCACGGCCGGACAATCGAGGAGCTGCCTGTCGCTGCGGTGAAGGAGGTCATTGCGCAAGAGCTGGCAAAGGCCAGGCTGTAGCGTTCTTTCGCCGGCGAGCAGCTAGATCGTTGACACTATCCGCGCGTCGATCAGACCACTCGTGTCGCCGCTCCATTAGACTAGTAAGGGCCTCTTTTTGAGCCGAATCCTTGACGTTTGTCAGAACCGGCCTCACAGCATGGAACTTATAGACAAAGTCCTCAGCAGGCTTATTCAGATGGTTGGCAGAAGTATCGTCTTTATGTAACCAACCCTTCCAGTCGTATCAAGGCCCGGCATTGCTCGAAACGGGTAATGCTAGATCATATGCCTGGCCGTGAATAGTCCAAAGTCTGCACGCGGCGCCATACTTCACGCACGGTGCGTTCCTGACTTTGGCGTCCAGTCTCCGCATCGGTGTCTCCAGCCGGCCGAATCGCAAGGTACAGTCGGCTACCGAGATGTGCATCCGGGATAGAGGTCGGATCTGAAGGAGGGTTTGCAGTCGTAATGAGCCCGCCAGCTTCCTTTACCAGACAGAATCCTGCGGCAACATCCCACTCCCTGTGTCGTGCGTTAGCAATTCAGCTGATTGTCATTGTTTAGGCGATGAAGCGACACAGACCAACAGCCGCCTTCCCACCAGATATCGAACCCTCCAGTGGCTATGTAACAAAGATCGAGCGTTGCAGAGCCCAGACTTCGTACACCGTGCACCATGCCTCCGAGTCCATCACGCCCACCGAGCTCAGCAGCTAGATTCATGAAGCTATTCACTTTCCTATGCATGTTACCATCTTTGATATCTCGTCGATCTTTACCCCATTCACCTGCGTGGCAGTAGTAGTCAGCATCATTGAGCGCTTGTATCCGTGTGGTCCTCACCCACAAGAGAAGACACAGCCTTTTGGTGCAGCAGCCGGCATCGGAGGTATCGGATTGCGATCAAGAGGTAGCTGAGTTGACTCGTTCAGCCATGCTCCTTTGCCTTGGCACGCGGTAAACCTGGCTACATCAGCCTCAATGGATTTCGGCCAACAGACGAAAGCTGGCTCACAATTGCCGAAGGAACGGCGCATTGACAGCGCCCACTACCGGGTTACCATTCCAGAGAAATGCTATTGAGACGCAGTAGAAGGGCGCGAGATGCGTGAAGTTGACCGTACCTGCGCAGGTGTTAAGCGGACATAGTCATGATGCTACAAAGCTGAATGTACGTACCATCGAGAGGATCAACACACCAGCTAGGACCTTTGTCGGGGATTAGGTAGTCTCTTGATGCTCCTTTGCTATAGGTCTCCTCGCCGATAAACCTGCATATACCATCAGCTTTCGGCACTGGACAGACACATATGATCTGCCGAGAGGGAGTTGATTCTCTTTCACGTACGTATGTGTTGGGAAGCGATCTGATACTCTGGCATGTATGAAAGCCTCAACATCTTCAAATTACCATCAATCAGTACATGCAAAGGAAATGATGTGAGTGTGGATTGGGGGCCAATGGACCATGTGCGAACGCACTCCGTTTCATGCCCCATTTACCAGCAGGAATCCACGCGATCCATCCATGGCCAAGCATTCAGAAAGGATTTGAAGGATCAATAGACTGTAGGAGGGTAGCAAAAACTAGGCTGAAGGACTTGTAAAAGCCAAAGAATACCGCTAGAAGCTTGGTGCTTTGATGCTTGTGACATCGATGGACACTCACCTTCATCAGTCTGCGTCACGATGTCGACGGCAGATTCCTTCTCTGTGGATTCTGCTCGGCTGCTCTTCCCAGATCGTGCATCCACGGCAGCTAGAAGCATCTGGCCGGCCTCTTTGGCCAGCTGAATTGTGAAAGCGTAGATTTCGTCCAAGTCGACGCCATCAACGGCAGTGCTAGCGGCCATATTGGAGGAGCAATAGGGTCTTGATTGGCTTGGAGAAGCTTGTTCCGTATCGGCGGTGTAGACCAAGCGGAAAAGAAAGTATTTGTGACAGCAATAGAGGTGAGGTCAAACCACGCGATTGCAACGCGAGTCACCAGGATCTAGCGTAGAAGGTGAAGTCTAGGGCAGGGCAAGATTTGAAGACAGGATAGGCATCTCAGTCATCTCAGTTCGGCGTAATCTGTCCGCAGACACAGGGGCAGAGAAGCAGACCACCGTGGAACATAGAAGTTCGATCCTGCTGGGCGTGCTCGCTGATGTGGCTCAAACAAGGCCGAGCGTGGCTTCCAGCCGAAATACACGCTGCCGGCAACCGACGCCAGATTGAATCTGACACCTTGTACCGAAAAGTCGGATCTGTAAGTACTGCCTTGCGACCTTACTCATCTTCCCACCACACAAGTCACCTAACCAGCCGATCTCCAGAGGCTGTAAAGGAGCTACTGGGAACGCAATACAAGGCAACACCCGTCAAGCCGGCCGTTATGGCTGCTACGCCCTCATTACATTGGCTGCGGACATCTCCTCCTGCAGGCTGAAGGCTACATTGCCAGTCTAAGCTGTTTATGGCGAACGCTGTCTACCAATGAGCTCAGGACAGAAAGCTGAAAGTAGAGGCCACTGATCAGTTCTGGATCTGGCAACCCGTTCAGCCAAAGGACTTCAAACAGAGCGGACTCTACGGCCGGCTGCTCAATAATGACACTGCGCCATGATCAATCGCCGTGCTCTAGGCACGGCAGACTGATGGGGCGAAAACAAAGCCGTCCCAGGAACACCTGAATATAACTGAGCCATGTAAAATCACAAGATCCTACCGAATGAGCGAAGGTTCGTGCTCGGACTGGTACCATTCATATTTCTTCAACGCCTAGTCAGCAATTTACATCTTGGGACAACCAAGTCTTCGTTTCGACTATGTTGCAATTTGTGCATGTGGATGGTGCGAATGGTGGCAAAGATCTTCAAACTCGGAGGAAGTCCGCAGCCAAGCGATGAGGGATTTCAGACGACGACAGCGTGCAGAGAAAGAAGCTGGTCAGTGTTGTAACGAAAGAAAGTGCAGAGCAGGACTGAGCTGACCATGAGATAGCCAAGGGCTCGCACAGGAGTCTTTCTGTACCAGGCAAACGAAGCAGCCCGACACCAGCAGGACGAGATCGAGCCGCCTCTGCTGATTCTGGTCTCTCTGACCTATCTTTGCGACAATCCACGCGAGCAGCTTCGCAGCGAGCATCAACAAGGCAAGCCCAGAAGGATTGAGAAAGCACTTTCAAACTTCTGCAACCCAACCTCGCATCCGACCTTACCCGTGACATGGCAACCATCGACTTAATCGATGACTGGCAGAATGCGATCAATGCTACCTCTGCGCCGCTGCCTGAGACTTCTTTCTGGACAACGTCCAATACGCACGAATATGATGCAGCAAGATCACTCGAGCCTCTAGCAAAGTTCACCGGCGATATCGAAGATCCCATGGAGAACCTCGCGCATATTCCTCATGTGTTAGAGCCATGTCCTGGTTGCGGGTAGGGTCTACCAATTTTGCTGCCCTAGAATGTGTACTAATGCATTCAGCAGTCATACTCCAGCAGTATCATGGTGTCGAGACGGAATTTGCGACCACTGCGCCTGGATCAGACTCGACGCGGAATCGATGCCATATATGGATCATCTTCCGCCTTCACTCGACTGGAGCCCTTGAAGCGGAAGGTCTTACGATCTTCTGGTGAACCTTCTCACGGCAGCCAATGCGCCGGTTTAGAAATCGTCGATCACCCACGAACACGGATCTCGCTGATCTCGTCCAGTACTTCAAAGCATCGCGAGCAGTGCCATTGCAATCGCCACGGAGCTCCCACACTTCGGTGCCGAAATCGAAAAGCATGGCTTGCCGAGGCGAGCGGAAGTCTTAGTATGCATACCGAACGAGGATGCCGTCGATCACACAATCCTACAAGATTACGGTATCGAGATCTTGCGCATGGCCAGTGCCACAGCAAGCAGAAGTGCGAATGTCCTACACAGCATCATCAGCAGGCTGTAGACCGAAGTATGACTGCATGCGAGCGGTACCTAGAGCCTTGAATGAACGAAGGATAAGGAATATCATGAGCATTCGAGCATAGGAGAAATGCAGCCGGAAATTTACAGAGCAATAGATGAGATCAGGATGGACATTTGCTGAACCGCACGGCTCAGAGAGATGTCGACCTGGAAAACGATTATTGATCGAAGATCCTGATAGAGCATAGGCGATGTCCATCCGTCTCGCCACAATGCTGAAGCCGCTAAGCATACTACTATCGCTTCGTATTCACATGTAGATCCTCCAACGCAGCATTAAACCCCGCCATAGCTCTCAAATACAATTCCGGTCCAACACTAATCCTCGCGACACCCCACTCCGCAAGTTCCGCAGCATTCAAAAACCCAGGTCTCAAATTCATCTTCACATTAAGCATACCTCCCAAACCCTCCACAAGCCGTCTAATCTCCTCATCCCTCAGTCCTCTCCCACTCGGTCCACCCCAAACAAAGACCGTCAGCGCCCCAGCCTTCAAGAACGCCTTGCCTCTCTCAATCGCCTCCCCAATCGTCCCACCTTTCGCCACAATATCAGTCCTAGCATTAACACAAAAGTCAGGAACACCACACTCCCTCGCAGCTGCAACAGCCAGCTCAATCCTCTTCACAGCTTCGTCAAAAGGTCTCAACTCTTCAGTCTCGTGATTTTCATCTTCGATATTACAGCCTACAGCTCCAGCCTCTATCACCTTCTTGATGTTCGCGGCGATGTCTTCGTACCCATCTTGCATATCTGCTGTGAGAGGAAGACCGGCATTGTCGACTACGGCGCCAACTCTTCGAATCCCGGCTAGATTGCCTTCGAGGGTCAGTCCTGCATCTGTGTAGCCTGAAGTCGCTGCTATGGCGTATGAGGCTGTTGCTACCGCTTTTGTTGAAGGGTGAGAGCATACTGCTGAGGCTGTGGCTGCATCGTAGCAGTTTGTTAGGATGACTGGGTTTCCTGGCACATGAAGGGAGCAGAGGGTTTTGGCTAGGTTGTTGCGGTAAGCGAAAGCCATGAGAGAATTCCAAGACGGGAAGTGGATGGTGTTTATGTGGTCTGGACAGTAGTGTAGGTATTCGAGCGCATGTCGCTTGACTTCTATATCGCCCTACCTCGGCGTCCCGGCGATAGGGGTTGACTCAATGTGACAGTTTCAAACTTTGCTGACATAACATGCATAGGGCGTGGACTGGTGCCTGAAGGGTCGACAAAGGATCTTGCCGCGTGTGGTGATACTGACGAGTATAGTAGGCTGAGGTTGCTTGAGATGTGCCCAGTGATGGAGCTTGGAGCTCAGCTTGAGCTCGAATCTGGTAGTTGCTGCCGAGACATTGACTGTTTTGGGTAGCCAAGGCTGAAAACAATCTGTGTACCAGATGCCTGTAGCTATGAGGTGTCGTGATACTTGCGTAGTCAGCACACGATTTCTGAGCCTTAGAGTCTCGCGTGCATGTCGTGTTATGTCGAGGTTCCTTTCGTACTGCAAGTTCCTGCTTAGCATCAACCTCGACTCTATTATATATACCTGCACTTAGTGATCATAACCTTTGAGATATGTCCGCTTCCCTTTTGTCGAATCACCACACATGTCAATGCTCCGTGTAGCCGCAACCATCCACGCTTTGAAAAAGGTCCAGAACGCCATCCTCCCATGCTGTTGTGTATACGAGCACGCCCACCGAACGCCGCCACCCGATGCGTTACGTTACAGCCCATGTCCGTTGACATCACCGCTTGTAATACCGTGATTGTGAAGATGTTGCTCGAGCTGAGCGTCAATCTGAGAATCGAATTGCTGAGGCAGACCCATCTGTCCTGACATATTACTCAAGTCAGCGGCTCCTAAACTAGCCTGCAATGCCATCTGTGCCTCTGGCACTGTCTGCTGATGGAATGATTGGCCGGACATAACAAATGAGTTCTGAGGCTGCATCGAGAAGTCCTGAGCAGAGTAGTCATCTTGCGGCTGACCCGGACCTTGATGGTCGCTGAAAGACTCCGTGACCGCGTTGTCTTGAGCTTGTTGCTGCCGTTGTGCTTCCGCAGCAGCAGACGACTGGGCCAGAACAGGTAGGTCGGGATGAGTCTCGAGAAGTTGCTGTCGCGTCAAATCATCGATGAGCGTGCCATTTTCTTCGAACTCGATCACGCGAAGCCACTTTCGTTTCATCTTCGACATGGTCGTTGTACTGCAGACGATGCCGAAACGGTCATGAATAAGCCAGACTAGATCATCCAGATAGCGCGTCCGATTTTTTGGATCTCGTAGCCATTCGCGAACCTCCTATTTGAACAACAGAGATTAATGTCGATGCTTTGATATAGAGAACAGATTCGGGCTCGACAATGCATTTGCCACTCAGCCGCGGAACACCAATAGCGACTTACCAATTCTTGCTCAGGCGTGAGAACCTTGGGTCGGCCATTCTTCTTGTTCAGCTCAGGCGGCATATAGTTCGTGCCATGTTGCTGCAAGCATCGCTTCATGCGATATATGCTGCTCCTGCCAACTTTGAGTTTGCGATGTATGGTGGTTGGGTCGAAGCCAGCTTCGAGCAACTCCTTGATCTGCTCCTGCACTTCAGGCGACTGTTTGCCTGAGCCTGGCATCGTGCAAGACCTCCTCGAGACTTATATGGGAGCAGGCTTCGAAAGTGCTGGGTGTGCCAGAACTTGTTACGGCGAGGTTGTGTGCAGAACAGGTGGGAAAAACAAAAGATGGGATGGGAATTTGAGGCGAAGAAAGGAGGCGGAAGATCCGGCTGCACCCGCAACTAGTCAACTCTATTTCGATACATACTTCACCGTTTAACTTACACCGCATCTCTTCTCTCGACTTAACTACGGAACGACCAGAGCGTGCATTAGCACCTGCGATGAGATTGCGGTAGTAGATTTACTCATGCATAGCCTTGTAAATCCTCTGCGTTCACAACTTTCGCACGTTCTTCCCTGCTATCGACTCCAGACCAGCCACCGCGATGGGTAAATACCAGCTCGCTCAACAGGTGCTCACCGAGCACGAGAAGAATCGAATACTCTCAATCTATCTGAACACCACAGACGGAGTGACTGACTGGGATGCTGCCGCCGCGGACATCGGCATCGCCTCCGCTGCCACCATGAAGGAGTCCCTCCGCAATGCTATGGAGAAGCTCGAAAGGAGCGCAATCGACAACAGGTTAGAGAGTAATGACGCACCAGCAGAGGCCATCCCCATCCCCATTCTCATTCCCAATGGCAAGAGGCGCAAGGGCCCTCCGCTGAGGGAGAGGCAGACTGAGCCAAACTAACGTAATCCAGCTGAATCAGCTAGCCTTGATCGTCTGAATGATGGTATGAAGACCATTGCGGCCGAAGAAGAAAGGCCAAGGCCGTTCTGTGAGGCTTTATGGAGGCCGTATATTATAACTCCACTGGTCGAGTCGAACCAAGAAAGGAGTCAACTAATCTCAAACGGTCTGCCCGTGGGATAGTGTGGCAGCCAGCGAGGACCACGACTTATTGTCTCGCAGCCCAAGCTCATCAACGACTACTCTTTCGATTGGCTCTTCCGGCCTGAAGATGTTCCAGATACCTATCTTCCCTCTCGCTGATGCAACTCTCACTTTCTGCCTCTTCGCGAACTCTTTCCAAATCCTCCAGGCCATCCGCCACAGCGATGCAAGCCTGAAGCAATTTGGATGCGTGCTTCCTTGGCTCGACTCTGAGCTTCGCAGGGAGACTACACTGCCAATGTGGGAAGTCCAGCGCTGTCTTGGTATGCTCTGGAGTCAGCGCATCGACGCTCGTGTGCATTCTGCGAGCCAAAGCGCGGACTTGCGCATCGAATGTCAGCCTCTTCAGTTCGAACTTTGAATATAGAATGTCGATCAGTAAAAATATCTCTTCCAAGGGAACCTCCTCGAGTGGACTATCGTATCTGGCTTTGATAGCGGCATTTGCGACATCCTCTAGGATATTTCCGGACGTGAACCTTCGTGGAGGATAGAGATCTGGATGGATGTCAAGTCCGCTGTCCTTCGAAGGGCGATTCATGATGACTGCTTGGATCCGAAGACGCTGTGGTTGGGGAATGCTCAAGTTGCAAGTCAGTAAATATGACATCCACTAGAGCAGATATCTAGAAACGAACCGAGGCTTACCTCGGAAACGACCAACAAATAAAACCAGTCTTATGAACGATAACTTGTTATGACGAGCAGCTCTCACATAAATGCTTCGATGCTGCTATTCTTGGCGTATTTTGCCTTTTGCAAGCCATCCCGGCGTCCCGAACGACAACCGTCGTCAGGGCAATCCGTTCTCCTGCACTTCACCTGGTCACATCCGACATCTCTTGACCATCAGAATGCTCTACAATATCTTGCACGTCCGAACAATCCAAGTCTCTCCCGGAGCGCCAGTTCCGCAGCAGCGACAGGCATCTTATAACAGTGCTTCGAGCCAAAGCAATGGCTGTTCACTTACAGCCAGAGTCCATTGTCCAACATGCCATGCCCTTCCGACCACTATCGCAAGCGAAATTCTAGCCGAAAGATGCGAACGCCTCGACGTTCAAGCTGACTCTTGAAAAGCACAGCAGACGCGACGACCAGAGCAAATTTCGGAGCTGTCATCCAGCAGCACCATCAAGCAATCTGACGTCCGACCCATCCCCAGCCACGGCCAGCCCTCGCATAATAGCTTGTGTATCGCAAGCTCAATTGGCATGTGGTTGCAAGAGCGCAAATTCGATGCTTATCATGCCCGGCTTGGCTCGCATCGCTGGCGGGGCTTCGCCATCCTTGGGTCCTTGGCATCTCGCAAACAAGAAGGTGGTAATTGCTATGAGGAACAAATACCCATGTTGGCCAGCACGCGATCATGTCGCACATCTTGAGCCGGTCTAGGTCCGAGAAGGAGCAGTGGCCGATGTAACTGCACGGTCGTGCTTGTGCGACTATGTCTTTCAGCTACTATAAGGTCCAAGGTAGGTCTCCGCGTGGCTTCCTCGTGGTTTTCTAGATGCCATTGTTTTGATGTACAGATTGTTCAAGATGATGGGAGCTAGGAGTTTGGCTGCAGTGGTAGCGGCACTTGTGCCTATGGCACTAGCCATAACACCAGAGTAGGCAATTGCCCAAGTCGTGATGGAAGAAATGGCTCACAGAAGTTCAGGCAGATGATCTCTGCTCCAAGGTACAGCAGTGCGAGTCCAAATCCGAGTGGCGAGTGGGCTGTGTACACTTCTACGAACTATTCATGGGAAGACCACGAATCCTCGACCACATGGAAGCTCTTGCACATCCCAACCGGAGATATCACTGATTTGCCCTGGGGCAGCGATGTGTCTGAAGCTGCATGGATTGGCGCTACCAATACCAGCGTGCTCTACGTCAATGGCACAAACGACGATGTTCCCGGAGGAGTGACTCTGTACACAGCAGACCTCGCAGACTCGCCAATTCAGCCAACTTTGGTCGCATCGCTTCCTGCACCTTATTCCGGTCCCAAGGCAGTGAGGACCTCAGCTGGTGACATCAATTTCCTTCTCTACGCCTATGCCTACGCAAACAATGGATCTGCATATAACGAGGAGTTGGCCACTAAGCCCTACCATACCGGGATGCTGTACGATTCAATTTATGTTCGCCATTGGGATACATGGCTTACACAGGAACGTCAAGCTGTATTCTCTGGCACGCTCAAAAGCAATGCATCTTCTTACAGCTTTGATGGAACGATGACCAATCTGCTCAGCAAATTGAACTACACCGAGACTCGGCCTGAATCGCCAGTTCAGCCATTTGGAGGTGCTGATGACTACGATCTCAGCCCTGATGGTTCCACTGTCGTCTTCTTGACCAAGGCGCCGGAGCTGCCAAAAGTCAACACCACAGCTAGTTACTTATATCTTGTGCCTCATGATGGTTCCACTGCCCCAGAGAAGCTCAATGGCCCTGGAAGCAAGGCCCCTGAAGCAGCACAGGGAGCGTCAGGTGCACCACTGTTCTCGCCAGATGGCAAGAAAATATCGTACTTCCAGCAAGATGGTGTTTCGTATGAGTCCGACCGAAGCAAGATTTACTGGGCAGATGTTGAATCCAAAGAGATCACACTGGTAGCTGGCGACTGGGATTATTCGGCCACCAGTTTCAAGTGGAGTCCAAGCTGCGAGGATTTCTACGTCGGCGCTGACTACATTGGAAGCACGAGACTTTTCGTCATTCCAGCTGATGCTGCCGCCGACTACGAGCCTCAGAACATCACGGACATCACATCCGTATCTGCCTTCTATGTGCTCCCTGATGGCAATGCTCTTGTCTCTGCCAACTCCGTGTGGGCCTCATTCCTGCTCTACACAGTCAGCCCGACTGCTGAGACGAAGTACTTCTACAAGTCAAATGAACAAGATGCTGAGCTCGCAGGCCTGGGGCCTGAGGACGTAGGATACCTCTGGTACAATGGCACTCTAGGAGACTCTCAGCAGGCCATTATCGTGTACCCAGAGGACTTTGATCCTAGCAAAGTCTACGACCTAATTTTCTACGTCCATGGTGGACCTCAAGGATACACTGGAAATGTCTGGTCCACGAGATGGAACCTTAAGACTTGGGCAGATCAAGGTTATGTCCTTGTCGGGCCCAACCCTACAGGCTCAACCTCCTACGGTCAGCTTTTGACCGACCGCATCCAAGGTAAATGGGGAGGCTGGCCATATGAAGATCTCGTCAATGCCCACAAAACTGCTTGCGACACTCTCCCATACATCAACTGCAGCAATGCCGTAGAAGCAGGAGCCTCGTACGGAGGTTACATGACCAACTGGATCCAAGGCCACGATCTCGGCCGCGAATTCAAAGCGCTCGTTTGCCACGATGGTGTCGCAACCACATATGCAGACTGGAGTACTGAAGAACTCTGGTTCACTTTGCACGAATTCAACGGCACGCTGTGGGACGAGCCAAGCCGTTCGATTTACGAGGCTTGGGATCCATTGAAGCATGCGAAGAATTGCTCGACACCCCAGTTCATCGTGCATAACGAACTTGACTACCGATTGCCTGTTAGTGAGGGTCTGGCTATGTTTAATGTTCTGCAGACACTTGGTGTGCCATCTAGGTTCTTGAGCTTTCCAGATGAAAATCATTGGGTCTTGAACCGAGAGAACAGTTTGTTCTGGCATAAGGAGATTTATAATTGGATCAATTATTGCACTGGAAAGATTGATAGCCTGGATGATAATGCTATTACGCAGTGACCTGATACGGCTCTAGGCGATGTGGAACGGCAACGCAATTCGATCAGCTTTCAGGACGCTTTGCCGCTGCAAAGGCCTTGGTAGTCACGAAGTAATGTACTTTCATGCATATGTGCCGTATATGACACTACGAATCATTCTCAGAACCTACTACCTAAGAAATGGGTATCAAAATCTTCAAACCCCCCAAACACCACCACAACTTCCGCTACTTCCCTCTTTCAACTCAACCCCGTCACAGCAGAAATCACAAACCTCCCAGCACTCCCCATCAAATTCCGCCCCTGCGTCTCCGGAAAATTTATATCCCAGACCTCATCCTTTCCCGGCGCACCACCCACCACACACCTCGTCTTCTCCTTCACTTCAGGAGTCATCATATGCGTTTTATGCTTACTGACCACATGTCCCAACAGACTTTTCAAGTCTTTATAAACCGTTGTCTCGGTACCTTGCGCTGCACAGAAAATACAACAATATGAGTAAGCATCGTTAGATTCTTCCGGCTTCGTGGCGGCGCAGTGGGACTTGACGAGGAAGACCCAGCGGTAGCGGACACCACGTTGATCGAAGTAGATTGAGTCCGGGAGGGTCGAGGTGTTTGTGGAAGAGGCTTTGGAGCGGAAGGCGCAGTGTTTGCATTTCCAGTAGGGGATCGTGGTGCCTTTGGAATTTGGGAGCATGGTTATGCTTAGGCCTTCTTCGAGTTTTTGACGGACTTTCCAGGCGCCTTTGCAAAAATTGTGGTAGTCTGGCAGGATGTTAGATGCGTTGCTGGAGGATTGTAGATATGTAGACTTACTGTTGTGCTTGGCAGGTCGTGTCAGTGGTGACCAGGGGTAGTCAGGTTCTTCGAAGATTGTCATTGGAGCTTCCATGTAGTGATCGCGATATGCCGGATGTACGTTCTGCAGAGTTGTCATAGGTGGTCCTCTCAGAGAGGCAGATCTAAGCGCCTGCTGGCTAAGCATCGATTCGTATTCCCTCGTCACTACTTCTGGCGCGGAGTTGGCTCGGTAAACATCTTGTTCGGTCTCGTAAACCTCAGGTCCAGCAGGCAGCGATCCTTCGCACGTGGAGCCCGATTCAGCAGAACGAATAGATCCAGATACACTCAACTGACTCCCAGCAGTAGTCCTCGACCACACTGATGTTCCTCGATCTGCATTCGTATCGCTTTCCGAAGATAGTGTGGTTTCTGGGCTGGTCTGTGCCGAGCTTGAGCCTTGACCATCTGAAGCGGTCGTAGAGGCTATACTGGTCGATGGGTGATGGTAGCCTGCTCGATCTGGATTTCTTGGAGGAGGATCTTGAAGTGACAATGCGCCGAAATTGAGTGACATTCTTTGAGGAAGACCAGGCGAGGGAACTGGCGACACGAAGTCGTTCCTGCTGTACTGACTCTGTCTCGCATAGGAGACACCGATGCGATAGCAAAGATGTTCCAGGGTGCGAATGGCGGTGGTCTTGTAAGTGATCACTGCCTCATGCAGAGGTGCAGTTTCCAAGGCTGTGTCTTCATTCGCTCGAGCAAGCTGCAAAGGCTGTATGACTTCCATTTGTACACCGATCATGATATCTTTCAGCTCTGTTGTTGCGAAGCTGTCGCCCTGGACGAATGCTTGTCCAAAGCGATGCCGTCTCTCCACGCATTCCGTTTGTGTCTTTTCTGCCGCATCCACCAAAGCTCTGTGCAGCATTCTTTCCGCGTAGACCTGCTCCATTTCGGAGTCTCTTCGCCGCCTCCTTCTCTGCCTGCGCTCCTGTAGCGATTGCGCCAAATCGGCTCCGCCCTGAAAGACTGAAGTAATAGCGGACATGCATCCCAGTACCGTGATGTCGGCCATGGCTTCGTTGGTCGTCAGATTGTCAGGCTACATTCGCTCCAGAGGAGATGTCAGTCCGCATGGACCCATCCAGAGTCGCGCATAGCAAGCGAACATTTAGATAGTAGGAGCGTTAGGGAACAAGGAATCGAGCCTCTCTCAGCCTGGTGGTACATCAAGTGACTGGCGTGACCTACCTGCACAGTACCTCTAAAGTTCAGATCCTCGCTGTAACGATGTATGGGGCGGAGTGAGAGCTATTCCATTTGCTCGCTTTCGTAGTGCAGGCCTGAGGAAGGAGCCCGAGGCTGCATGCAGGGCGACTCCGCTTCCAGCAGAAGGCGTTCTGGTCTGGGGTGCAAGGTACGTAATGGACAGCGCGCATGAGATCGCCGGGGCAGAGTTCATTGTTTGTGCTGCTGTACGCCCGTGTGAGCGCATTAGTTCTGGAGTTGTGATCGAGGCGCTGGGTGAGCACGGCATGTCAGCGGCGCCTGCGATCGCGGTACAGTCTTCCTTTGGCATCAGTGGATGTCAGCAGGGATGGAGTTCACAGTCGCTCTCGTTGCTGCGCATTGTCTTCTCGAAGATGGCTTCTCATGTTTGGTATGGACTGTACTGTAGGATGAAGAGTGCCAGGAGAGTGAATGGAGAGACAACCTTGCATTGTCTTGGCACCAGCAATGACCCGCTTCTGCCTTGCGAGCTGAACTTCAACCCAATGCCACCGCTCACTGCCTGCAACTCCAATCCGTACCTTGAATGTGGCGATGCTTTCTTTGCTCGTATAACAGGTAGGTCTCAGCTTTCTATTCATCTCATCTCTTCGTCAGCCTTTACGCGATGAGCAATTCGCCACTGCTTCTCCTGCCGGAGGAGCTGATCGCAAGTATCTCTGAATTCGTCGCGATCGAGGATCTGCTCAACTTCGCTCTCACTTGCAAGGAATTGCGGCGGGTTGCAGAGGGCCGTCTTCGTCGACATCAAGGTTATCCTCGGGAGTATAACATTCAGCACGACCGGCTGCCTCTCAATGTGCCAACCCTCCTCAATCTGGCATTGGAAAATCCCGAGCCATTGTGGCACCTTCGCGCCTTTGAATCTTGGGGACTCAGGCCTGGCTGGGCGAAGTATCGATCTTGGTTTCATCGAGAGTGGGCAGGAGATGGGTGGGCTGAAAATGCAGACTGGCTGGATGAGGACTTGAGCTACCCAGGCATCTCCGAAGACTTCTTCTCGCCCGAGCAGTATGACGCTTTCCGGAATACATTGTGCAAGACTCTAAAACTGGACAATGAGCGTACGAACTTCTGGATGGAGAAAATCAGAGAGGGCTGGGACGAGCCACTCAAAGGCATGCTATTTGCGCTGCTGCCGCGAGTAGATCGTCTCAATTTTATGGCGTAAGTATTGTCAGTCTCTGTTCGACGATGATATTTGCTGACCTACGATAGATATGACTCCTGGCAAGGAGATGATTTCCACGATGAACACCCACTGAAATTTCTTTGCGAGACAATTGATGCAGTCCACAAGGTCAGCTCGGACCTCGCTTGGCCACCAGGGCTTCAATCTCTGCGGATGGTATCCATGTGTACATCCACAACACTGAGGCATCCTCACGACGCATACTATGCTCCTCCGTCTGAGATAGCGCCGCTTTTCAGATTGCCGAATATCAAGATCCTCAATTTGACTCTACTCGGCTACATGGACGATCCCAATGATGATTTCCACCTGCCACCAAGAAGCTCTACCGTGGAAGAATTGGCCTTTTATTGTTGCGACATCACACTTCAAGCCATGGTAAAGTTCTTGATGGCACCGATGAGGCTCAGAAAGTTCATGTCCGCGAACTCAAGTCTCGGCGGTGATAATGATGCGGAAGTCTTTCGCGTTCTTCAGAAACGACAAGGCGACTCCCTGGAAGAGTTGTCGGTGTCCATGCACAACAACAGCTACCCTCCTCAGAGCATCGGAAAGTTCTCAGAGCTGTTCCCTCGGTTGAAAGTGCTTGAGCAAGTCAAGGTCTCGGAACTGATACCGCCCACAATGACGTCCGAAAGAGACCGTCGGCTCGCTCAGATACTGCCTTCCTCATTGGAGAGACTGGAATTGCTGTACACGTCAGCCATGGGCGTGGACGTGCCAGATTACAAAGGCGGAATTCTCCGAGCCATTGCTGAGCTCGTAGAAGACGATCGATTCCACAAACTGAAGGAAGTCTGTCTGTATCATCTGGCACAACAATGGGATCATGACCGCAAAGAGGCTGAGAGCCTGGACGACCTAGATAAGTATGACTGGGATAGTGAAGCCATGAACCGAATTTTGGCCCAAGGCGTGGAAACGCACCTGCTAGACGAAAACGGCAATCTCGTCAGTCTCACGTCTAGCAGTGCACATCTTGGTATGCATCGAGATGGAAACTCGGGATTGGCAGAGGCCGAAACCGATCCACGTCCTCGAGACGAAAGACACTAGACCGATCGTAACATTTTGGAAGAGCTTCTGCCATCGCAATCTAGCTAGACTCCTAGGTCAGCAAGCCGAAAGACAGTGTGAAGAACATTCGGTCATGCTTATTTCCATTCCTCGTGTACACTTGCTCCATGGAGATGTTGTCGTCGTTGAGTGCTTCGCCACGTGATCTCTTGGCAGCGACTAGGGTCCTTCCGCAAGCCGCGCCGCGCAGGATAATCTCTACGTGAAACACTCTCGACACGCTCTCCATTCGCTAGCACTCCACGCCGTAATCAAGCGCAATCATCTACCATCCGCCAACCCATCAAGCCCGTAGCTGTCACAGCCTGCACATGGCAATCTCGCTATGCAGCCGGTCCATTGGAGGCGCTCGAGAGCTGCAGATCGGATGACACAGCGTGGGCGTTTCCGCTCGTGTTTGCGCGCGCTGCCGCGACACTGCGACAGCCCTATGGGTCTTGCCCCAACATGGATACGATTTCAATCTCAAACCAGGATTTGGCACCTGCGAACCGCGGGGCCTGACGGGCCTTGACCTGCGGTGCGGCGATGAGCAAGTCCTTTCATTCATTTCCAATGCACACCCAGCCAGCTTGGCCGAGCGCGTCCGGGGTCTCTGTTTCGAAGCCCACACCTCGTTGTCGCCCACTCGCGAGCCTGGTCTCTTTGCTTCGTAGCCAACCTCTCAAGCGCTTTTCGTCTCACCTCGTGCCACGGCCTTTCTTTGCAGTCATACAACCCGTTCCCTTCTCTTTCATTGCCTTTTACCATTTCACAGTCACTCCTTGAGCAGAAAGATTACATCGCGACCGCCTCGCTCTCTGGAAGAGTGTTTTCGATTTTGTTTGTCGACCATCATATGTTTACCTTCCAAACGACTATTGCCGCGACGACGAGACGACACAGACCCTGAAGGCACCCATCCAACCACTGCGACAGGCCTATGCCAACTCTACTGGAACCCTGAATCGTGTGGCTACCCTGCAGGCTAGAGGTCGCGAACGATAATTGTTTCATGATATTGTCGGAGATCTGCCGCCAAAATGCCCTTTCTTCAGCGTTCCAACTCCAATCGCTTGAGGAAGAATGCTACCGTGAAAGGTCGCTTGCAGCAGGATCGAAGCGCCATCACGACTGCAACAACGACCGGCGTGACGAAGCGTGATATTTTCGACAACATCGACGAAGCAGTTGAACAACACCGAAAAAGCATGGTGGGCCGACCAAAGTCAGCCGGTGTTGACAAACGTAAACGCAGCGCGTCGAGAAAAAGGGCGGATATGGTAGCGGAGGAAGTGAAGGAAGTTACCCAGGATCCGAAATGTGGAGAAGACCTCCAAAAGGTTGGTCAGACGATAGAATACACGGCGGGCCTCGACACATTTAGATTTCCAACACCGTCGCCGCGTATGCCGCCTCGAAGTGCGACACTCCAAAATGGCGCACGATTCCCAGGCATGCCTCCACGGAGCGCTACATACCAACAAACGTCTTCGCCTCTAATATATCAAGAGTCGCCACATATTGGCCGTGCCATCGGTTCACCGTCAAATGCGCCTCCAAGTTGGGGACGATCGTACACTTCGGATCACATCTCAAACAGAATGCCCAACCAAGAGGCCCCCAGCCGAGCGCCGCCAGCGGTGCCGGCTGCTGCTGAGATGAAGCAAGAGAGCCCTGAAACCCGAAAGAAGAAGTCGAGCTGGAAAGCATTCAGCAGCATGTTCCGCAAATCATCGAAGCGCAACACGGAGGAGTCCTTCTACAAGGTCAAGACCGCAGCTCAGCCGAAGACAGTTGGACTGCCATATGAGTCGCCCGAATTGGATAGACCTGGAACGCCTGCAACTCCACTGTCGTGCTTGAGGGCACCCAGTCCTGGTCCTGGCATGTTCACTCATTCACGCACACCTTCCTATCAGCGCAGTCATTCTCGGCTTGACGAACGTAACGAGAATAGAACGTCGTTCATGCCGGCTGTGAAGTCGAAACTGTTACGATCTCCTGGCAAGCGCGATGGCTCAAAGTCTCCCAATCCTTGGCGAGCCTCAGAGGACGTCTTTAGAGGGCGTGATGGGCGGCATGACTCGCCCATGTCAAATCGCGAAAATGAAGATATGGCGGTACCAAGGACGCCCAGATTAGACTTGGATTTGCCAGCACCTGAATTCCCTAGGTATTCCGTCATGTTCGAAAAGCTGCTGAATGGCGACTCGAAGCCATCATTACTGGAGCGAAGGCAGAGCAAGATACATAGGACGAAGTCCCAAAAGCGGAGAAATGGCGACATTGATGTCAACGATAGTCTGCAGGTTAACACGAATGGAGGTGGTGTCAAGCGTGCTCTTACCTCGCCTCACCTGACAAGGTCGCTGAGCATTAGGGTTGATGGCAAAAAGATTACAGAAGAGCCTGAGACCGCTGTTCACCGACCTCGACCAATCCAAAGAAGCAAGACTGCACCACCGGGAGCCGTGTCTCCCATCGCAGCAGCATTCATGCGACAGAAGGAAGCACAGGTCGATAGTTCTCCAGATTCTCCTCGCTCGTTGATGTTCAGCGAGCCCTCACTGCCGCCCACTCCTACCACGATCACGACATGTACGGATACATCTTCCATCAAACGTGTCATAGAAGACAGCGAACCTTCTTGGGATATGATGACGTCCAAGACAACCGCCGTTGCTTCAGACGACCTATCATCTCACCGCTCTGCCCGGACAGAGCCTTACCCCCGAGTCAAGTCTCCCGAAGACCTTGAACGACAAATCGTGCAAGTGTCTGTAGCGAGACAAGTGAGTGTCTCCCGAGCTCGGACGAGGGTGCAACGTGCCGCGAGCAGCAAGACCGCTGCACAGCCTCTCCGACCGAGGGTGGTGGAGTTGACGAAGAACCGTAAGAGTACAGTCGGTGTTGTGGAAGACGCCAGTGCAGAGCCGATGCCAGATGATGCTGCGAGCATGATTGCGCATTCCCGAGCGGCAAGCATGGCCAGTCAAATGTCCTTCGAGAAGAGCAGAAAGACGTCAGTGTCATCGGCAGCACCCATGCCTGAGGATGCTGTCAAGGTTGTAGCACATTCGAGAGCCGCCAGTGGAGCAAGTCAAATACTCTTGGAGAAGACCAGAAAAGCAGAGGCTGATGCGGCGCCTATGCCTGAGGACGCGTCCAAACTGGCGAACCGCGAGAGTACCTCTTCTGAGTCGAAAGTAGCTGAAGCTGCACAGGCCGAGCCTCCTGTCGATGACAACCCTGCATCAGAGATCAAGTCGACTACACAAGAGGTCCACACACCAGGAGAAAAAGACCTCGATGCTGGATCCATCGCCTGAACAATATCCAGCAGGCTGTCGATGTTACCATTCTATTTGCTGCCGTGCAGCAACCGTTTATTGGAGGAGTATTTGAATTTCGTTTCACGTGTTGATCATAGGTTGTACTTATTTATACCCAGATAGAGCAAATTGCCGGAGTCTGGAACAGGACAGGAAACGCGAAACACGACTATGTGATGATGAGCAGAGACTTTGAGCATCCATAGTGAATAGTAGATTTAAGAAGGCAGTTGAGAGGATACCAGAATGAATGATTGTCACGTATCAGTACGGTCACCTAGCCTTGCTTCCCCAGCTATTTTCACGACTATCGGAACAGAATCTCGTCCAACCATATGCTCGTGACGCTGTGGGACACATTCTGGCGACCCGTCCATCAGTAACTTCCTGAGAGAGGCAATGCCCAGATCTACTAGACAATCTCATCGGGATCGTGCCTTTGTAACTAGGAGCTGTTCACGATATCCCGTCAAGAGCTAGGCACACTACATGACAGCTCATAGGAGAATCTTCAGCCTTATGTGCCAACAGATAGCATGGCTTAATGGTTTTCTTTCAGCGTTGGTAGAGCTTTCTTCCGGTGTGACGAAGGAGGCTAATATATAACAGCCAACGAGTTCCGTTGAGCAGGCAAAGACGAAATCCATCTTGACAAGCACCCGATCGACCATGAAACTCTCAACCTTGATCCTCCTCTTCACAAGTTCCGCTACTAGTAGAACCGTCTGAGCCGGCAAAGCCTTGTCCATATTCACCCCCTGTAAGCCAGTGTAAGATACCTGCGGCAATGTAACCACATGGAGTTGACCGAAGGCTGGAGAGCCTAACTAGGATGAGCTCGATCACAAGAGGTATGATCATTACTGGCATAACGATCGCCCCGAAAGCGAACCGTCCTGCCCTACTTCTCAGTCTCAGCGATCGCAGGATGCGTTTTGCATTTTGCATTCTGGATCTACTGATTGACCAGCGGGTCTCCGACACGATTTCGAGCCTCATGTACGTACCGAGGACTGCTCCGACTGAGGTTGGATCGAACTCAATGTACAGCTTCTTCGTGCTGGACAGTCGCACGCTGTCATGGTAAGGCGCTCCACTAGACAACCCGACATGGCGCCTGCTTCTAAGTTTCTTCCACTTCCCATTGATATAATTGGTATCCATGTCCCTAGCGTTTTGCTCCGCTATCTCATCGATGTCGGACGACCCTCTATCCCATGCTAGTATAGACTGATCATCTGATGACTTGATAATCTCTTCTTGTAGACGTGCGAATGCTTTCGCGCCCTCTCCATAGAGCAAAGGCATAATCACATCAAAAATTCCTAGCATGCAATAGGCTTCATCTTCGATTCTGGTAGTTCGACGCTTGGAAGCCCAAGACATTCTCATTGCTATGCTGCATTCACTGACGCGTTGCGTATGCTTTGGCACGGCGATTGGAATTCCTGTGACCTTCTCAATGGAATGGATGACATCGCCCTGAAATCTCAAGTCAATCCCATGCGCATCGTAGAAGCGCAGTCTATATGGCGCAATGAGTTCCTGTAAGGTCCAGCCGCGGGTGAACCATCGACTCTCCATGATTTGCTTGAGTGGTGTCGCGACTCTCGAAATCTCCGCTGGCACAACATTGTCAGTGGAATTTGTGGACTGAGCATGGATCTGTTTATGGGCAGCGAGCCTTCCTTCTGAATCGGAAGAATGGCATTCGTCAGCTTCGCCAGTTCTACTACCTGCGCTGAAGTGTCGGAAAAGAGCTGGATGCTGCAGAGTCGTGACTTTGTTGGTGTGATTGATGTAATGAACTGAGTCTCCAACCAGGCGTTTCATCTCCCAATTGTCTGGGAAGTTGGTAACGTCAGACATGTACACATAGCAGACGGCCGATTCTTGGTACCATCGGAACATAGAGTTGATGGCCTCACTCAGCTCCGCGCTGCTCTCCTTGTTGATGCAGCACGTATCGATCCATGCGTACTCAAGGCAATCACGAATAGCCTGCTTGCAAAGGAACCTAATCTTGTAGAAGTCCAATTCCTTGTCTCCGAGATATTCATCGAGATCCAGCATGTGGTGATACTGAACTTCCTTATCGCCCCAGGTGTGTGAGAGAATGGCATATCTCGGCAGGCGTCGTTCGTCAACGAAATCCTCGAAACGCCAGTTGTGAACATTGAGCAGACGCATCTTGGGCGAAGTCTTTCTGCACCTCGGGCGACGCCTCTGTTTTGGGATGTCTCTCGCAATCCGTCGCAAGATTCACGTCGCATAGCCAGCGTTCCGCGAGGCAGGTCTCGAGCAAATTCGTGAATGCCCCAAAGAGACAGACCATAGATCAAGCAGTCGAGATGAAATCGACGAAAGGCTGTGTTCCGATGGACATGTTTCTAGGTCCCCAGAAGGCGGCTGAGCATCGATCTGCATTTCATCCCGCGTGGTGGCGCTGGCGGGACTCTTCGACAGGCGGCCTCCCAACCTTGCAGGCCTCGTCCGCAGATTGTTCAGTCAATGCCATTGTCACGGTACAGTCTTCATCAAATGTCGTGATAAATCAGGTTCTGCAGTGGCTCTATCGATCCTGAGGCCATCGGCCTGGTGGAGACAGGAAGGATGACAGAAGCTGAACTGAGGTTGCGAGAAAAATCTGCGAGCCTCAGGCACAAAGTCTTGGCTTCACCTGCTGTCGACAATAGTCTCATTTGTTTCAAGCGCCATCGCGTCTGAACCTTTCAGGCAACCGATACGCCTGCGCTTATCCCTCTAAGAATGTCTCGACCATGCTGTTCGCGGTCTGGGTATCTTACACTTCATCTTTCGCCTATGAGAATACATTTCCCAAATTGTGCTCTCGGATATAGTCTCCTCCTTTCTCTTGCCACTCTTCCCTCGACACGAATGAGCTCCTGCTCTCTGCGCTTGACGCCCACTTCGCAGCGCCCTTCCAGGCGTCCAAGATTGGGTCGTTCGCACGTCTCACGCCGAGCTGAACATCGGCCGGTAAGACTGCTCGGAGCTCATTTTGCAATCGCTCTTCGTAGCCTTTGAAGAGTGTGTACCCTCCAGTCAAGAACACGTCTTTGAGAATGTCATCTCGTGCTGCATGGCCGGACAATCGCTGCATGAGAATATCTTCAGCGATCTCGACAATGCCAGCTTGGTCGACACCTGCAATGGAGGGCTGGAAGACGACTTCGGGAACTCGTATTCGCTCAACGTTGAGGTGGAATCGATTTGACTCTCGCGCTGATTCGGGATCAAATGGATAGGGTCCGCGCGCAAAAGCATGTACCAAGCTCTTTGTCCAGTCTTTCTGCGCTTCTTGCGTGCTATGCTCAGTAAAGCCCGGGTCGTATTTGAGAAGTTGTGCTTCAATGTTCTTAAGCTGGCCATCGAGATCTTCTTCCTCGTCATCCTCATCGTCATCATTGCGACCTGCTTGGATGTCTCGGTACACCATCCAGTCTGCATCATCTGCGCCAAAGCCGTCGTCGTCGCCTTGCCCACGTCTCCGCTTGCGGCCTGTTGGGTTGTCAGATGCAAGGTTTGCAATCTGCTTCATGCGCATTTGTGAGGCTTGCGACTTCCTATTGCCAAGATCTGCTTTTAATCGCTCACGCTCCTTAATCTTCTGTATTGTGGCTTGTCTGGCAGCTCGACGCTCCTCCACCCATGCGTCCAAATCTGCTTCTCTTCGCTCATCGTCAAGTCGCTGTATCTCAGCCTGCCGTGCTTTCTCAGCCTCTTTCTCGGCCTTCGCTCTTGCACGAGCTTCGTGGTTGCTCTTCAGCAGCCTTTGCTGTCGCTTGGCCTTGATGCCATCTTCGTCCAACTCCTCATCCGGGAGTTCCAGTAGCGGATATGTCGGGGGCTCAACAGGCTCCTCCTCCAGGTCACCCACGTCCTTGTTCCTCTGCTTTCGTATGCTCTTTTCCATCTCCTTGATCTTGCGATCGAGATGTGCTTCGTCCTTGAACTCATCCTCCTCGAGCAGCGCTCTGATCTCCTTCTTAGTTGTCGCCTCCTGCAGCTGTTCCTGCAGCTGCTTGAAGTACTCCAATTCTTGCTCCTTCCGAATCAGCTTCTCTAGTCGCATCTTCGCCGCTTGCTCCTGTAATCTCCTTCCTCCCTCGCGTCGCTTCTCCTCTGCTCTCTTGATCTCTTCTTCGGTCTTCTGCACGACTTCTTTCTCCTGGAATGGTAGCTGCACAATGCAGTCTCGGTCTTCCAAGCCGGTCCACTCCAGCATCTTGGCCGCCTCTCTATCGTAGTCTTGACTAATATAGCAGTGGTTGCGCACCAAGTCTTCGATCTGCGTCTCGTTCACTTTGCCAGTCGTGAGCAGTCCAGGGTACTTGATCTTCAGCAGTCTTGTGAGATATTCTGCACACTGCGCCCTTCCCCAGTCCAGCCTTGTCGCATGTGATATCAAAGGCTGCTTGTCCACGACAGGTATCAGATGAGTGCTCATATGAGCACTGCTGACCACCAGGCCTGTATTACCGCCGTTGTAGTTGTAGCTGAACAAGCTGTCCACTCCGTATGCAACGCTCGGCACGTTATACAACTCAAACAATATCTCGTTCATCACGCGCCTGGTATATCCCAGATTTGCTAGGGGTTCCGTCATTAGGATCGGCCTATCTATCACGCCTGAATTTGCATGATCCAGGCCAAATTTGAGGAAGATGTAGTCCAGCACGCCTTCCACGCAATCCCAATTGTTGATGATGTTGCTGCCCGGCTCGTATATATTCTTCGCTTGACCACGCGCCGTGCCATCGAAGTAGATCTCTGAGCCGATGAAAGTCAGCTTCCGGTTCAGTTTGCGATCCATATAACGCGCCATAAGCGGTGGGAATTGTAGGCGAGGTGTGGCATCGGTCTGCCAGCCTGCGCGGACTGAGGAGCTGCCATTGTCGATTACGATCGCGGTATCTGGTGAGGTCCGACGATAGTATGCGGCATCAGCTTCAAGCTGACCGTGGTATGGCGGATCGCTGATGTTGTAGATGGTCGATGGTGGTGGTTTGGGAGAGTTGCGGCCGCTTTGGGTCTCGATCGGCACTGTGAAGTGAGGCATCGTGATCGCCCGAGATTGATGGTGTTTCTATGTCATTCTGAGAGTTCTGATGAGTTCTATCTAGCAAGTGGTCTATCACATGCGCGACACGGCGTTGTGAACATCGCGCTTTCGCAGATGTTGCAGTGCACGGACCAATGATCGCCAGCAGGGATGCCCGGCCATCTTTCGAGCTGCTCATATCACAACTTCTTCCGAGCTATCCTTCTTGATATCTGCATTGGAATCACCAACAAAGTGCATTCTGTACTTCACATCCTATCACCGTTGCCGGCTCACTTATGACGGTCTTCGTGCGAGGAAAAGTTATATGCTTGGCAAGGGGATGCACAGATTGAACTCTATCATGGTCCACCTCATTACATTGTTCAACACAGCAGTCGTGCTTGGTCTACGGGATCTGGTCATTCGATCGAGCTAGGTTCTGGCACAGCAGCCTTAATTGTGCTAGTTGTTTCTCAGGGGAGCACCATGCACTTTGAGGGCACCTAAGCAGATACTGGGAGCTTGAGGTCGTGGTACCTAAAAGCACATACTACAAGAAGGACTCAGGTACCGCGGAGGTTTTCAATACCAGATCAACACACTGCAGCCATGGGGACGACGTGTGCCATACTTCACTTTGGATAAGAGCTGGCACTTTCCGCCAAGAATTCACTTTCTACCCTCAGGCTGAGGTTCCGAGCTCGCTTACCAACTCAGAACTCCTAAGTCACCATACGCCAGCACAGCCCGATTGACATCCATATACTTTCGAATCCTAAGCATTCTCAACAATACGACCCAAAGCCCGGAGGGGTGGTCTAGTGGTAGGGCACAGGCGCCTCAACTCGTTAGAGGTGGGTGATTCATTAGCCCATGCTTCATTCCTTGATAACAAGCATGTCCTGGATGTACGTTCGAATCGTACCTTCTCCAATTCTTTTTTTGCATTTTGGACTTCGCATTTCACATTCTGAGTGGCTGGGAAACTGTTGAAATCCTTGTTTGGATACTTTTTGCACATCACTTAACCTGTCGCGGCGTTCGAGTTCATCCATTGGTTTGACACCAAACATACACGCATCGTCTGCGTGGACCCTCACGTAGGCTACATGGGTCAAGAGATTGCATTGACGCTGCTTTTCTGCTCGCATTCAGAGACTGATTTCTGAACCCGACCGGACGATGCACACGGCGAGGCTACGGCTACGTGCAGTGCTCCACAGTATCGTTTGCATTTCAATGCACATCTACGTCGGTCTTGGCGAATGCGCAGATACTGATTGTACCTTTCTCCTCTTGCTTTCCTCCAGCCATTCTCTAATCTTCACTCCACTGCATCTCCGGCTCTCACTACAAGTTCTTGCAAAAGTCCACTCACGCTACCGTACACTTCGCTATGGCATCAGGAATTGAGGAAATCGACCCATCGGGCGACGTCATTCTGGTAGTCGGCACGAACGATGGACAGAAGAATCTGCGAGTGTCATCTGAGCGGCTCTCCAACAGTTCCTCGGTCTTCAGAGCACTTCTCGGACCGGAATATAACGAAGGCAGCAAGAGACGCAGCTCTGAAAAGCCAGTCGAGGTGGCCCTACCAGACGATGGTGCTGAAGCAATGCGTTTGATCTGTGTTCTCACTCACCTCACCGACATCCCTGACGAAGACACCAATCTTTCTGTCCAACGACTGCTCGCATTTGCAGTCGTGGTTGACCAATATGACATCTCCGCTGCTCTCAAATTCCAGTCGCAAGCACTTTTGCTAAGCTGGTTCTTTCAAAACTCCGGACCAGTGTACATCAGTTCTGAAACCTCCGGCATGCTTGTTGCTGCGGCTTACCTTCTGAAGGAGCCGAATGGCTTCAAGCTAGCCACGGAGAAGTTCGTCAACATAGGCGGAATGTTGTCAAACCTCTTAGAAGAGTCCTTCTGGAGCCACATGCCTATTAATTTGATCGGTATGTATCTTAAGATCTAGAAGCGAAGTGTCCCTGCTGACATCGGAAAGTGGTGTTGGCTGAGCGGGCATCTCAGAAGACCTGGCAGCATGAAGTCAGCCTCCCTGGACTGTCGCTGCTGACTTTTCTGCCAAAAACTCAGACGTAACTGCAGAGACTTCTCCGACTCACAGCACTCCCTGTAATGTCTGATACAAGAAGAAGACATCAATGTTGGTACGCATCGCTGCAGCCTTTGATCGCCTCCATAGCCAGTCGACTACACAAGGTACAATCAAGGGTGTGAAGTTGCTTGCGTCGGAGGTTAGGGAATGAACAGCAGTCACAAATACTACGGATTGGCACAAGTCGTGTTAAAGAGAGTGCGGATGGAGTGTCTTGCAGAAATGACTTCATCTGTCAAACAGGGATAACGGTCCTGGGTACACGTATTCGCTATAGCTTCCTGCATCGAACAACCCATCATGCATGTGTTGCTGAAACAAACGGCTTTACGTAGTTGTTGATCACTGTCGAATTCCTGAATCCAGACCAATTGTGGTTCAACAGACCTGAATATATTGTCAGCAACTGTATCATCGACACACCTTGCTAGTTTTGCACTTACCCCAAGTCTCCTCATAATCTTGAGTGCCTTCTCGAATGTAATAGCTACCGCTCAGTACCCACTGCATCCAGCCACCTGGCCCGCCTGGCTGGTTGAGGACTGTGCTCTTGATACACTGAGCATAGACGCCGCCACTACTGCCATCTGTCTGATCAAAGCCAAAATCAGTCATGACTACAGGCCCATGGTTTGGACAGCTATTATCGCTGAGATTCATGGCGCAGTAAGCATTGTTGTAGAGACCGGGTTGAATCTGGTTGCAGTTCGTGGCACCATTCTGGTAGTTGTGAATTTCGTAAACAATCTTTTTGTTGAAAGCATACGAGGACGGTGTAAACGTCTCGCTGTTGTAAGTCTGGCGTTGAATGAAGTATGTGTCATCGGTATCGTAGTTCTCTCCCGAGAAGAAAATGAGGGGACTCGTGTTGTTCTTGTAGATGGCATTCGCAGCTGGAATGACATTCTCAATCCAGGTGTTCCAAGTGTAAGGCAGAGTATTGTTGTTGCTTGGTTGTCTCAGCTCATTGCGAAGAGCCATCGATGCCAGGCCAGTCCACGATTTGGCGTGGTTCGCCATGAAGCCTAGTCCGCGCTGCCAGTTGGCGACGTTGAAGTATGTGTCTCCGAACCAGGCATTGCCATCTCCAGCACCGCAGCACCACTGAGCCTTGGAGACGTGGTTGTCAAGATGGACCCAGATCTGCTGTTTCGCCAACTCTGCTGCTACTGCATCGAAGACCTGTAGCCGAGTCGTTGAGGCAGAGAACTGTGGGTTGTTTTTCAAGATCTGCTGCAGCACTTTGCTACCATTGGTAGATCCTAGCGCATGTGTGAGCGTATTCTGAAGACTCTGATTGGGACTGTTCGCATAGTAGTCATCCACCATTTCGATGGCATAAGTCAACCGAACCACATTCATGCCGAGACTCTTGACGAAGCCCACAATGTTGGCAATGGAGTTGTATTGCAGCCCTTCCGGAAGCATCGTGTCGGCTGCACCTGGCCAGTTCACACCGGCGTATACGACTTTGGCTCCAGATGCAGAGATGATGTCGCGACCTGATACAGTGAATGGAGTGTCTGGCCATGTTGCTCGTTTCGATGGTGCTCCTAGAACGTATGGTACAGCCAATGCTGCCGATAGGACTGGGTAGAACTTCATGGCTGGACAATCGTCTGGTTGTGATGGCACCTATAATTACGCAGTGAGCATGGGTACTTTATAATCACCTTGGTCTCAGCGTGGCGACCATGTGGTTCGCGGGAAGTGGACGATCCATGCTAGACAGTATTGCCTGCCGCGGTGGACTAGGATCATGCCATTAGACGTATTAGATTCTTCACACACAAAAAGATCGTCGTGATGTCGAAGCAATATGGAGAATATGCAGCCACCTCCACATCCCCGCAGAGTTGCTAGATCGTACCTGCACGCGAGCAAGACAAGCATTGTAGGTCCGTCTAAACTGATTCGCGGATTAATGCTCTCAGACCCTCGGCACTCTCATAAAAGGTCTGAGTTTGAGCGTGATTTCTCGCGGCACGAAGGCTTCGTCTGGTCTTGGTCGTGGCATCCGCTTTCTAGTGTCTGTTCGAGCGCGTCGGACTGAAAATATGTGTCGCTTCGCGAGCAAGGTCATCGCCTGTTCGAGCTGCGGGAACAGCGGCGCGGGCCATGTGTGGACACTGAAGACACAGTCGATGGTATATCAGGGCAGGAGAAAGGGAAGGAGATTGAACGGGTTATAAGGTACCCGTAGCTCGGATATCTCGGATACAACCAGGAGACTCGGCCTTGGCATCCGCCTTCCCAGCACAACTGCCCTCATGCCCTGTGCTCTTCTTCAAAAGTATCTACAAGGCATGCACCTGACCTTCAAGGCTACCTTGAGTGTTGCATGAGCTCTATCACGACTTGGTTCATTGCGGGAAACAAGTGCAAGGACATATTGATCCATTCTGATTCAGGCCTTCGACCATTCTGCTTATGACAATCGCTGTGAACGGTTCCTTGGTCCAGACTCGGTTTGCACGTATAGCTACGCATCTCCTAGACTCCATCAACGTGCTTACTCCCCGCTCGGCGCTGCCATCTCCGTTTCAAATGCAGGTGGCTGGCCAAAGTTCGGAGTTCCATCTTCATTCCAATTTAGCTTGAGAGCATTGACGCTTCTCGTCTGCCCACAGTCGTCCTTTGTCGTTTCGTTCTTTGAATGATATGCGAACCACTGTTCTTTGCCATCGGGTGATTTGAAGAAGCTATGACTTTGCGTCAGCATCGCGTTACTCCAAACCTTCTCACCTTCATACCTATTGTGCCCGGGCCCGTAGTTCCCGTTTGCAGTCCCAAAGACAGGCCCATCACTCTTCTTCCAGCTTGACATTTGCATAGGGTCACCACCAGTCCAAGTCAACAGCCCGATGGCGTATCCGGCTTTGAAGCATGAGGAGACGGAATACGCCAGCCAGGTCTTCCCTCCATTGTACAGAGCGTAAGGTCCTTCGTTGTTGGGAAAATTGTCTTTTTCCCAACTCTGCTCAGGTCGAGATATTACAGCACGATCCCCCGTGGTGGCAACTCCAGTCATGGGTGAGATACAGATGCTTTGGTCTGGCACTTTCTCATTGTCAGGCCGGCAGGCGTAGACGAAGTAGTCTGTCGAGAGTCAGTACGATATTTGCACTGTCTTGGCAAAGAGCAAGTACTTTTTCCATTTGCTACCAGAATTGTGCCGTCGATTGAGAAGTCCTGTCGAACTTGGCCGACGTACTTGTATGGCATATCCCAAGGAGATCCGCCACCTAAGACACAGTCAGATCTGATACGACGTGCCACTCCGATTCGGCTTGCCTTTGACCACATGCATTCGCTGCTTAGGACAGAACTCGCCACCACAGCCGGACTCGCTTGATGCATAATATATGTGCCACCTGCGAAGTCAGCGTAAGTCGCTCTTTTCTGGAGATTGCACTCACGCATTATCTAGGAAGTGCATCTCTGGTGCCCAAACGCTGCAGCATCTGCTGGGATCGCTATCTTTGTACACTTGCTTCGTCTCCCCATTTCTGAGGCCGTCGAGGGTCTTCGACCGTGTGATCGTAAGGTCGACTTGGTTCGTAGCAATCAGATAGTAGTACCCATCATGGTAGGTAATATCAGGATCCGGGCCTGAAGGTCGTAAAGGATTCGAGTATGTTGCTGCTTGGCAGAGATTCTGGATAAGTAGGACGACGAGCAGCGCCTTAGACTTGAGGATTTTGTAGAGCATAATCGTGGAGGGTCTAGTTCTAGACGCAAGCCGAGGATGCACGAAGAAGGTCGGATCGACTGACGTCTGTAGCCCTGATGTCTAGGTGTTGCAACTATAATTTCAAAGCGCGGCCAATGCAATGCCGATGCAGGCCACAACTGGAATGAACAGATTGATCAGACTCTTTCGTGAAGAATACCTGCACGCAAAGGTGAAGACTTCTTGTACCAGTGAATAATTTGGGTTGATGACAGGGACATATGAAGGATCGCTGACGGCGATTGCAATCTGGATCCTCAGGTTTTATACAGCGTTCTCTGTTACGTACTCACCGCAGCCGAGCGGGCCCGCCAACATCTTGTATAGATGGAATGGCTGGTCGAACAAGACTAAGCAGTGCATACCGGATGGCATCCTAACGTGAATAGGCTGCCATGCTGCTTGTCGGACGATGCGCCAAGTATATAGTCCAGGATGGGCTGGTGGAGAGCAGAAGGGATCATCCCGAGATATATAGCCAAGAGGCGATGTAGCAACCTAAACAAGACGCAAAGAATGACGGCAGGGCCCAAATACTGCTCAGCTGGGGGTCCTGCGAGGTAGTCCGCATAGTGTCCCGAGACATCTCCATCAGAAAGTGGAAGGGATTCAATTTTGTTAGGCACGTGGCTGGTTTGGGTCGAAGAACTCATGTAGAGTGCTGCCGCGTGACACATAAGACGTGCCTTCTTCCGATTGCTTCGCGGTGAGGTAGTGCTTTTTTACGCTCGATCTTGGACAAGGGATCCCGAGGGTGCGTCATGAGAAAATTAGCAAGCGAAACAGCTGAGTGGAAGGTTGATCCCATGACAATCTTGGAGTATGTGGACAGCCCGAGCCATCGGTGTAGGCAGGGAGGATGGAGAAGAAGTTTGAGGATGCGAGGTTGGAAGAAGAACTTGGACGGGAGCCAAAATGTGGAGAAGCCGGTGGCCGATTGTAGCCGAGTTCCGGCGGGAAGATCGAGAACCACATCCCCTGTCGCTTGTCATCTTGCTTCGCTCTCTTCAAGTCATCAGCGACTTAGGACTCTCACAATGCACAGAGGGCTCAAGATCAATGGCCGGCAAGGCTCACTTGAGTATCGTGGTCTGGAAAGGAGATCCGGTCGACTTCCCACAGTATAGGCACACGGCGTTATGCTTCCGCTTTCCAGACAGTCTCACTCCGATTATGATTCATGTCATCGGCCCTCCTGGCGACTATGTCTACGAGCTACAAGACTCTGATGATCCCGCTCTCGACCATGGAATTGCCGGAGTCGTCAATGTTGGCGTGCTGAGCAAGTTCACAACAGACTCGCAGCTTGACAGTATCCTTCGCGCCGTTCCCGTGGAGAATTCGAACCCCGAGTTCAACTGCCAGATCTGGGTCGAGAAGGCCTTGAAGTCGCTGGAAGAATGCCATATCTTGACCAGCGAGGCATACTCGAAAGGTGTAGATGGTATGGTTGACATAATTGCCGAAGCAGACGAAGAGGAGTGACCCGGACAACATATTGGGCAAGAAGGATCCAAACGGTAGTCTTCACCGGCCGCGATCGTAGCCTCGTCTTGGGAGCCCGTGCTGGATCTGAGACTACCTTCACTCGGCTAGATCTCATTGGATTTTTGCCGGGAGCGCGGAGAGAACTGGCTCAGCCCAGCTGTGCTCGCATTATTTGACTCATTGGAAAAGACTGCAAACGCAATGCTGCCTCAGGCTGCGAGCCTTGCGCAGATCACAGCCACCTTTTGTGCCGCCTCGAGGCCCACACAAGCTATCCTCGGCCGATCCAGATCTCAGAAGCTGAAGCGGTGATTGGCGCTGTATTGAAAGACTCCGAATACCTGGAATTTGAGCTCTTGGCCTTCGATCCAGAACACGCACTGCTGCACATCACCGTGCAGTGCCTCCATAGATGGCATTCCTGTAGGGCACTTCACACATGCGGACCACTAGGATGCTTCGACATCTCCGCCCGCTCTCAGAATGCGGCCACAAGCATTTTATGGGAACCCAACGCTCGCCTCCCTGTTGCGTGCCCTGGACCTTCCCGCACGAGCAATAAGTTGGGACTGGCTACGGTCTGCTCCCCGTACGAGTCCGAATGAGGCTATTAGCGAGCTACACCTAGGCTCATGCAAGCTAGTCCTCGGCAGATTCTTTCGCCACAAGCCCGAACCTCCTGCGTCTGGATTCCAATGCCTGCAGCCTTTAAGCGTCCGCATCTGGCAACTCTCGAATACTATTGCATGTCCTGGACCACCACTGCAGCCACGCCCCATTGCATGTAACTTGAGCTACTAACAGTCTCAGATCTTCCCATGCATTATCGAATCAGCAGGCGCCGCGCATCACCGTGGTCCTCTGCCAGCGGGTATAAAGCTGCAGTGTCGGGATGTTGACTTGTTTGCCTCAAGCGGATCAACTACAAACCCCAATATCGAGTCCCAACACAGTCCACTCAACAGTATATCGACAACCATCTGACTTTGAGTCCAGTCAATCAGTTGAGGTACACTCACTGTCACCTATAACGAGCGCAACCCACAGCTGACCATGAGAACAGACATTATGCCTTTGATCAGCAAAGTTCTGGCTCTCACTGTTCTGGCGCTTGCCACTTCCACCAATGCCACGCCCATCGACCAATCAACGCACAGCCTGGTGAAACGCGATGATTGGGTTTTCGGACAGTCCAAGTGCCCCGACGATGATGGAGATATATACAGAGCCAAGTACTCGTGGAAGATCCGCTGCGGATACAATATCAATGATACGCCAATGGGAGGATCGAATGGAAATGTCAACTTCAAGACATGTATCGCAAATTGTGGCAGTACTTCAGGCTGCGTTCGAGTGACCTTCAATGGCAAGGTTGACGATGCCTCGAGCGGCTCATGCTATTACTTCAGCTCTACAAAAGCCACGCCGTTCAAGGATTCCACTACGGACAACAAGAAGGTGGCTACGAAAGTCTGGTTCTGATGGCCATTGGTACCAAAGAATCATTCACGCAAGTAGACTTTGACATACACTTTTGAGGTGCAAATTGCAGAACAGGTTGCTGTAGCAGCCATCGTGGAGGCGAGTTAGACAAAAAGTAAAAACGCATTTCCAAGCGCAGGCGAGCAAAGTGAAGGCATATGATGAGAACTGAGCATCACAAAAACCCTGCCTTCGGAGTCACGCACAATTCCTTTTCTTTTTTAACCTCTTCCATAACTGCTGTCTCCACACGAACCGGCCTCGCCAATGTCAGAAAACAGCGTCTGAATGGAGACAGCATGGCTGTAAGAAACGATAGGCCATCATCAGTGCGTCGTGATCGGCTACCAGATAGCCGAGCTCCGGATATCTCGGGTACGAGACCCGGCCTTCCTTGGCTACATTCTTCTCCAGCACACCTGCCTTGCACCCTCGTACACAATCAATCCAAAGACACAGACTCGGCCACACCGCGCGATCACTCGACAGTGGCATACGACTTGGCAGAGAGGCTGAAATTGCGGCGATAGTCATCATTCACTGATCTTATCAGGACTCGACATTCTGAGGTACAGTTTGCCACTCCTCTTCACAAGGCACAACCATTCCATTCAAGATGAACCAGCTTCGCTCAATGTCCAGTTCCGCCTTACAGCGAAACTTCTTCTCGACTTTGCCAATTATCTGAGATGGGATTACATCCGATTTCCTAAAGTACCGTCCATCATCCCACCACTCCATACCGTCGGCCGAACTCAACGGCGATCTGAGCATTTCGCCAACCTGGATGCCAGCATCGTTCTTGACGTTCGCAGTAACCCGAAACTGAGCGTACTCCTTTCCGTGGTGTCGTACTGTGAGTCGGACACTGGCAGCAATGCTGAAACATGCCGGGCTCGTCACGAGACAGTCCTCCCAAGCAGCAATTGAAGACAGGTCTGGTCTCACTTTGAGCCTCACTTGTTCATCGGCCCAGTACTGCAAGCGCCAGGCGGAATTGGTACGATAGGACACATTATCTGGTCGCATCATCTGGTCCTCGCGCAATTTCAGCATCGGCGCTAGCTGAGCAGGCGTTCGCCTCTTCTCTGGCCATCCGGGTATCCACGCCGACTGCTCCGCATGGCTTGAAACCACTGTCTCGTACGTGCTGGTGTTCTGGTTCAAGCGAGCCTTCCAGCAAGGCCGTGGCAAACCCGGATCTGGAGTTAGAAGCATGGCTGATTTTACTCTTGGAGATGTCCGAGTCAAGTCCAGAATCTGTTTACAGACGCCTTGAAGTCGCCATAGGTCGACCACTGGAAGGTACAAAAAGATTTCTTCCAGCAATTCCGCGGTTTGCAAGACAGCTTGACGAGCATTGTTGAGATGCATATTACGTGTCATTCGGACGCTCTGGGGTATTTGCCGTGCCGCCAAAGTCCTGTATGGTCTCTCTATCTGTATCTCGACATTAGACTCATGGACTGGTCGGTCAGGGAGCAGCCCACCTGTTTGCGAGCATTCCACTTGGCCACATCTTGCGTTGTGCTTGACGGCAAGGCTCGACTTCGAATCTTTGCAACCATTCTCACACTCAAGAAGGACTGAGAAAATGCAGTATGCAAACCAAAGCGCGTTGTGGCACAGAAATAGTCGATGGCATGGTCCGTGCTTCCAGCTGCTGCCTTGTGACTCCAGGCACGGAATCCTTCGAGCCCCATTGGGGACAGCTCTCACGTTGCCACTACACTCCAGGAAAACACTGGACAACTATACAATATACCATTACAATCACGAGTTACAATATAAGGCTCCATGCTGTCGCTTATTGCGCCAAGACTGCAACACATGATATATGGCTCACCAGTATACCAAGCTCAGCTGGATCCGATGCATAAGATGGTCACTACACAGATTGCCGACTCATACAAGGCCATGAGCTCTGCAGTCCAGTGCTTTTATTCGTCAACAATAACAGCTGTTCTACGCTGCCGGCCGCAACAAGCACGCCTGATCAACAACAATGCCCTACTGACACAAGTGAAATGTACGGCATCGTATGACAAAGCATTGCGCCAAAGTCCAAATGCAGGGCACTCTAGGAGTGTTTCCGATAAGATCAAGAGGACCTTTGCGACGAGACGATCCCGCTTCTAGCAAGATAGACTCTGGACCTGTATGTCACTCCTGAATAGCCTCGATCCACATCTCCATCCAACGCTATGACCAAGTCTGGTGCTGGTCTCCCGAGGATCTGCTTGTATTCTGAAAATGACTGCAGAGGCACAATGGTATTCTTCAGCTCGTCTTTGTCTGTGAAACAAAAGCTTGTTCGAAGACAAAGGCTCCGTGAAAGTGAACGAGGATCTAGTGAAGATCTGCAGATCTGTCACTTCGCGATGTTTTTAGACTCGACTGTCATCCATCCCGATCCTCCACACACAACCTCAGCAACGAACACCACTTTTGCGAACACCCCACCAAGGCGCTACGCACTGTGCTCTTGTCCACCAAACTAGAACACTCTCGAATACACGGCTGCTCACTCAGCACACCCGGAAATACAACACCGCGACCATGTCGCTGCACTCAGCAAACTTGAAGACTGCCGAGCTAGCTTTGGCACTTGGCTCTCTTGACATCAACAATGCCCAAGCCAAGATCCCAGAAGAAGAACTCGTCAACGCGCTGCACACTTGTAGCGTTTCGCACGACACTTCCATTCAAAAGATCATCGGAAAACGCACTGTCGGCCCCAAGAGCGGTCATCACGAGATCCGATACAAGTTTCCAGCATACGAGCTGCTTCCGCCAGGAATTACATTCGGTCCCGTGTACCCGCAGTACCTCCAACACCGAGTCAAGCCGAAAATCAACACCTTCATGCTTGATCGACAAGCACTCGTTCTAACGTCCCGGATCCCGGCGAAGCCATCCGAGACCATGGATTCCTCTCCAGCTGCTCAGCGGTCTCTTAGCATATTCGAGGCTGTACAAGCCTTGCAACAATGTGCTGGAACCACCGAGATGCAGATCATCCGATACTTCGAGAAGGAAGACTACAGTCGTCCAATGTACCGCTTTCGCCTGACCACTGTCTTCATGTCTCAGCAAGGTAAATCGGCTATTCAGCGCGAAGACTTCGAGTACGAGGAAAAGCTCTTCTTGGAACTTCTGCACTACGTTGAGTATAAGGAGAAAAAGCCCTGGGCAGCAGATCTTCGCTCTCTGATATTTCGCTCTACGGATCTTACCTTTCTGGTCGTGTCAAAGGCGATGCTTGAGCAAGACTTTGCAGCTGAAGCTAGAGATGTTCAACACCTCGAAAGTCGCTGGAATACTCATCCTGCTGAGCCTTACCTCGAAGTCCTGAACAGGCGAATTGAGCGCGTCGATCTACCTCTCGAATACGATGACATTTCATACCAGACTGTCAAACATTTGGCGTGTGGTAAGGAGTTCGACGTTGAAAATATCGACCAGTGGACCGAGGATGACTGTAAACCATTCATCTGCGACCGCTGCGACGCACGCGTTATGACCAGCAACGACGACATCCGTCTTTCATATTTCGACGATTCCCTCGAGCGTGTCAAATGGGAGCAGCAAGCCATCGGCTACGCTTCGCTCGAAGCGAAAATGATGCCAGAACAGTTCAAGCAGTTTCGCATCTTTAATATCCACTTCAAGCAGGCCTTGAACACAGCATTGCACTCACTAGTGCTGCCAGCTTCCGTGATGCACCAGGCGCAAAACCCGGTTCATGGCGCGGTGACTAAGGAGACGGATATCATTCTGGATGCCCTCAACAAGTACTTCCGGGTCGATGGACTCGTCGTCACGGTCCAGACAGTGCGGACCATTGCACTGCTCACACGCATCGCAATTGGTGCTCTCAAGGAGTATCATGGTATCCCGCAAGAGGACAGAAGTGACCATATCTTCAACATCGCTCCTCTGAATTACCGAACCTTCCTCTTGACTTGGTTCACCAGAGCAGTCATGCTTATGATCAGCGGCACCATCAGCATTGCGAGTCAGCAGGCCAAGAAAGACTATTTCAAGATGGTCAACTCGTTCGGTGGACTCTCATCTGCGGAGCCACCAGCTGGTGCTAAAGCTTTCTCTGGCCTGCCACGATGTGCCAGCATGGCGAACCTGAATCTGCCAAAGGAGACCGATGAGGCTGATGCGATGGATGTGGAGGAGTAGAAGGGGCAGGTAAGTGCTGGTCACTCTGCTTTGAGCTGCGACACTGATTTTCTCTCTCGCTCCCATTTTTCCTCTTCGACTTGATGACCACACTCTTCTCGTGTGGACTTTTCCAAGGCAGGCTGTAAGTAGTGCATACTCTCGCTCACCTTATGGCGAGAACGCTATGCCAGACATAGAAAAGCATAAAATCTTTCCCATGAAATCTGTTCCCAATTCTTCTCACCTATTGCACGTCCCTCGATACCTTCACGACAGCCTTTGCGAACCTATTAACAGAATGTTATCAAATCTGCAGACCACGTTAACTACATTTTCCTGGCTGAGTCAGCGTAGTAAAGAGGCTTCGGCTAGATCTCCATCGCCTCGCTTACAAAAGTCACCTTCCCTATGCTATCTACACATTCGGATGTGGCGTATTGCCCTGCAGCTGAACCTTCGTGCTAGGTCTGTTTGGGCATCCTGGTCCTCTGGCACTTCAGCTTCTGCTGCGATGTTGAGAATGCGTCCGACAGAGGAAGACACAATACGCATCATCGCCATTACCAAGAGCAGGAGACTGATTGGGCGAATCTGTGTCCATGCTCGGATACTGAAAGATGATGGAGTCTGCGGCGAAGTGGAAGCGCACAATCTACATTGTGATAGGACTCTGCATTGTGTTCTTGATTTTCCTATCCAACGACGACATTCGCCACGCAGCCGCTCCAACATTCTCAGCGGCACGAACAGGACGACTTCTGCCTTGGAATCAACTACCAAAAGGCCCAGATGGTGAATACATCGACAATCTATCAGATGCGCAATGCGACTTCGCCTTTCCGGATCTATACCATGAAGTCGATCGTGCAACTTCATACTGGAAGCAACGCAACCACAACATCACCAAAGAAGACGTGAGCATAGACTGGTTCCACTCAGCCTTCCGCGTCTTGGTCCACGAAAACCAAATCCGGATCCTGGAGAGCAAAAATGCTTTTGGAAGTGCAATGTCCAGAGCCCGATGCATGGACGCGATCTTCATGTTGCACCGAGCGCTCGAAAGCGCCACAGCTGCAGGCGAAGTCCTACCCACAGTCGAACTCGCCTTCACCATTCCCGACATCACCGAAATGCCTAACGACACGACCCATACAGCTTTAACCTGGAATCGCCGCATCAACGACACAAACCACGAACGACACTGGATGATCCCAAATTTCTCAATGTGGAGAGGTGACGGTGATCTCTCATATCCAGACTCCCGGATCGCCGCAAAGAAACAAGATCTGCCTTTCGTCAACAAAATCCCCAAACTCGTCTGGAGAGGCGCAATTTGGGTAAACCATGTCCGAAGCGCTCTCGTGAAGGCTACGCAAGGGAAAGCATGGGCCGACGTGGAGAAAGTCGCAGGCGAAGAAGGCAAAGAGTTCTATCTCAGCAATGATGAATTATGCAAATATGCCATGACGGTTCATACAGAAGGGATTTCGTATAGTGCTAGACTTGACTGGCTCGTTGAGTGTAATTCTTTGCTTTTTGTGCATGAGTTGGAGTGGGATATGTGGTATTACCATCTTTTGAGAGTTGATGGGCCGGAACAGAATTTTGTGTCTGTGAGAAGGGATTTTGGAGATTTGGAGGAGAAAGTGGAGTTTTATCTTGAGAATCCTGGGGAGGCGGAGAGGATAATTGGGAATTCGGTGAATACTTTTAGGGAGAGGTATCTTACGAGGGCGGCTGTTTCGTGTTACTATCGGAGGTTGATAAGAGGTTATGCTGAGGTGAGTTTCAGGCCTGAGGTGCAAAGGGCGGTGACCAATCCTGGGAGGTCGTTGAGAGGTGTTCCGTATGAGATGTTTATGATTGGGGTCAAGGATATGGGAGACAAGAATTCGTAGGAGCATGAGAGTTGTCATTTTCTGCAAGTCCCGCTCGATGATCCCAGCTTACATCATTGAGGACGTTCAGACGCTTAATTTGCTTCCTGAATCACCTCGATCGCCTACAAAGTCTCTCGCTTGACACCACTTATGTACATGCGGCAGACCTGAGAGACGCGGAGTAGCACAGAATAGCTGCGTGAGCGGTGCGCCAGCAGAGAGATATATTTTGATTGCTTGTTGTAGCTTTTCTCTCGCCTTTAGATGCCGCTGATCTGGACAATTGCATTCCTCGTGAAATGTTTTAAGTAACAGCTGCCAAGAATTGTTGCAGCATTCAAGGTCGTCCTCAGCCGGGGTGTGGACTTTGTTGATATCGTTGATGAATACGACAGCCGTTGTGAGCAGTTCAACGTTGATCTGATCACGTCCGAATTGTCGCACAGGAGACGCACCAAGCAGCCCCGTGGCAACACAATCCTCGAGATTGTTGTTTCATGGCATCGTCCAGACGAAACAGGACCTTACGAGATCATTCTTCTGATACGCCGCGAGGGTGTGTACGGCTCGGCTGCTAAGGCCAGGCCCCACTCTGAGAGTTTGTGGTTGGATACAGCGCATAATCCTTTCCACGAAAGAATTGGACAAAGTTGGATGCGGTGTGCTCAGCGCAGCATCGATGAGCGCGATCCCGCTTCCTGTGGCGGCCACTTTGTGGTGTAAAATATTCAGTTTCGACCAGGCTAGGAGGTGAAAGATCCAGCCGGAAATGACGGAAGCAGGAGCTTGAGAGACAAGCAGGTCGTAGACAGCAGGGGTGCGCAAGAAGTCGTATACCGTGCGATGCAAGAATGTTACTCGCGTTTCGTCGCTTGGTGTTGCGGTCCGGTCTATTGTCAAGAGATCTTTGCACGTAGAACTCAAGAAACGTCTTGTTTTCTTCGCACATTCGGCGTGCTGAGCGTCGTGCATCAAATCTGGTAGCGGACTCCACTGGAATGGGAATTGGGGATCTTCAAAGCCCGTGGGACTCCGGAGCATGAGCCAGTAGTCCAGGTAAGAAACTAAGTCGGTGAGCTTAGTCTTCTGCTGAACACAGAGCATCGCCATCACCAGAGCCTGAGATCTCTGTTTAGCGTATGCTTCGTCAACGCGATCATAGATGAGCTCTTTGAAGAACTTGTTCAAGTCGGGCGGAAACGTGCTTACGCGGTGTCGAAGCATGGATATTGAGTCGTCTTCTGCGATGCCTCGCCTGACCTCACGAACTACGAGGAAAGTCCAAAGGAACACACCTTCAGCTCTCTTCACAATGTCGTTGATAAGCTCCAAAGTCTCGTCGTGCTCGCGCGAAAGTCCATCCCCGCTTAAGCGCCGAGACGAAGAAGCGGCGTTCAAGATTCTATTATAGACGTATAAGTGAATGTCGTCTTTTGTCAACTCCTCAAGCCGAGGATGTGGAACTATGCCCTCGTATGCTCGACTGAACACCGTCCAATCCCTACTGGAGATCAACAATTTGATTGCGTAGCGTCTGCTGAGGTCACTCAGTAGTTCGATGAGCTCAATGTGATCCCCACGGAACTCATCAAGTCCGTCGATGAAGAGACAGATTTTCTTGCGTGTGTCGGCCTGTATCATGGAAGTGCAGAGCTTCTTTACTGCCGTGAGTAGATCCTTGTAGGTGAAGTCCGGGGGTCGAACAGGCTTGCCCGTCAGCTCAAAGTATGCAGGAAATGCAACCTTCGTTAGTGTAGGGAACTCCCGAAGTATTTGACACAGGATACTGCGAAGTAGTCTCTCCGTGGATGTTTGCATAGGACTGCCCAGATACCAGAAATAGAAGCGCGCGATGATCAATTCGGAGTCTTGAGCCCATTCTCTCAGGTAGTTTTCAGTCCTCGAATCTGTGGCCAGAAACTTCATGAAGGTCGATTTTCCCGAGCCCGGCTTGCCAGTCACCCAAAAGGTGCTGCTCTCACTGCTTAGCCAAGACCTTATACCAAAAGATTCGCTATCCAGCGCCCACTGATACGTTTGCTGATGTGCCTCCTCAATATTTCTTTCGCGGCTATGAATTTCCTCAAACTCTAGCGCGGAAATGATCATCTTTGGGATTGAACGCGGCTTTTCCCCAGCTGCAGTCTGGAGTGCAAGCTGCAGTAGAGTGCCATCATCCTGAAGCTTCTTGACGTCTTTCTCTAGCTTCTCCTTCTTCATCATGTATCTTGCTGCCTTCAGCGAACCATCGGCGAAGCGCTTCAACCCCGGACCTTCGGGTTTGCGAAGGCCTTCAATTGAATTCAATATAGCTTTAGCTTGTGCTTGACAAGACTTGGCATGCTCTATTACGGTATGCCTTGAGTCTATCAAGTCCGTACTGCCCGAAAAGTCTGAGTCATCTGTTCGACGAGAGTTCGCGTTCAGAATTATTGTGGCCAGGTTGTTGTACTCGCTGGCCAGTCTATCCACGTCTTCCACCTCTCCGATTGCACCATCAGCTGAACGAGTGAGCTGTGTAGCGTATTTGGCCAGTTTTGCGGAAAAGTCGACTATTTGGAAGACGCTTGACAAGCCGCCGAGGACTGCCATGGCTTCTGCCATGGTGAGAACCACAAAGTTACATAAGCTGAGGGGCTGGAACTGAAGCGTCTGTGAGCCGTCCAAGGTGATATTGCTGTTGTAAGTAAGTAGTGTTGATGTTTCACAAAGCTCAGCAGAACGCGATCTCATGCATGCACCTCGCTTGATCCCGGCCTGCTGCGACCCACTCTTTCCAACACATACAGAATCTCTTGGCCTGGAGCTCAGAATCCAGCCTTCACAAGCCAAAGTGCGCAGGACTCCACAGATAAGTATCAAGCGCCGACCCTGTATTCAAGAGCATGCGACATCGATCATCCGAAGTGTGGGTGCTATCCGGTCATAAAGTAACCCCCGCAGAAGCGCGCTGCAAGTCGTCAATCGTCCATCTCCTGTCGAATGGCTTCCTCTATGCGATTCGTCATATCTGTAGCCTGCGTCTCTTCAGCGTCCTTGGCTGCTTCTGCTTCTTGCTTATCTCGTTCGTGCTGTACGCCGATCTCCGCACCGAGATCAGCAAGAAAATCATCAGCTTTTCTCTTCGCATTGCGACTCTGTATCTCTTTCCGCCGCGCTTCAATCTGTGCTCGCCTCTCCGCCATCTTACCCTCGCGTTCCTGCCGTATCTTCTCGGTCTGAGCGCGTTCTTGCTCCAGATTCTCCATCTGCTGCTTTCTCTGCTCAGCATCACCAGAGAACTGATAGAAAGCGGTGCCCTTGTTCCTGATCTCCTTGTTGCTGTCAAAATGCTCCTCTGGCGGGGGCGTCAAGCTCTTATCTCGTTTCCTTGCCAGCTCTTCCATTTGAGCAGCACGGGGCTCGTCCAGGTCGAAGGCTTGGTGCTGAATCGCATCTCCGTAAACAATGCTCGAAGGCGCAGCAGATTTCGCCCCGTAGCTGTCCGTCTTTCGCTCTGACTGCTGTCGCGCACGCATTGCATCCAGCTTAGTGCCTTTGCGTGTCCTGCCAAATTCGTCCACGTATTCCACTTCCTCGCCAGTATCCTCAATTTCGTTGTCATCATCAGAAAGATCCTCCTTCCCTTCTGCTCTTGCCTGTGCCCATTTGGTGTCGAAGTCCACAGCGTATCTCTCGTCGGCATCTTCGATGTCCCCTCGCTTCATCGCAGCATACAATCTTGCTTTCTCCTCCATCTTCCGCTTACTCCGCTCCCAGATTCCACGATCCAGTGCCTCGCCATTTGTGGTGTGCTTCTGCTCGAATGTGCCTGCATTGTCGGGTTCGAGGTCGCGTTTTGCGCGCTTGGCAGTGTTCCGATTGTGCGTAGAGAAGATGTCGTCTTTCTTGGATCGGGATCGACCGGACGATGTTTTCGCAGAGGAATTATTGCTCCCCGATCTGATGAGAGAGCTTAATTGTGACGTGAATGAAAGTGTGGTCGAGGATGATATCTCTTTGCCGCCATTGAGGTTGCGTGATCGTCCCTGATTGTAGAGGTGCGAGTCTTTAGAGGACATGTTCGGTGCAGAATATGGTATCGTGAAGGTGACGGAGGAAGATCAATCGTTCTAGAAGGTTTCGAAGCTGCTTGGGACATCACGGTCCGCTGCACGGTCCCTGCATGTGACGAAGAGAAGGCGGGGACGGAGCTCCAAATCGACCAAGTGGACAATGCACTTTCTACCTACTAACCTACCTACTTATCTCTATTATTCTACATCTTCTACACTCGCTAACTTAGAATTACTACTATATATAAAGTAATCGATTTATCTTTCTATAACTATAT